>JAJIBD010031044.1:0-207500 GCA_021461705.1 Cryptotis parvus | reverse complement strand
TATATCCCAAAAAAACACAACCCATAAACAAAACCCAAGTACAGGAAACCGAAACTCCAACTGAGGGGGTAAATCTCAAACCTATTCTAAAGTAATTTAGAAACGAGAAGATACTGGTTAATATGGAGAATACATTTTTTATTTTGTTCTGCTTAGTTTGCGGGGCCATACCCTGCTCCTAGTGCTCAGGGGGCTATTCCTGGGCCTATGCTTGGGAATGATGCAGCAATATTCCAACTGAACCCAGGTCACGGTTGCCTATCAGAGTCGCAGCCAATGAGACCACATCAAGTGCCTTACTTCCTATATCATTTCTGGCCCAAGAATAAATAAGCTCCAATAATAAATCACCTTAGCTAATGCTGTTAACAGGGAAAGGATGTGAAAGTAGTAAAAAAATCAGTTTTATCAACAGAATAAGAAAACACTAATTTGAAAGGATATGTTCATAGTGGTATTATTCACATATGAAACCATGCCATTTGGGACAAAACAGGAAGAACCTGAGGTGACTATGCTCTATGAGAGGTAAGAAAACATCTGTGAAATATTAAATACCGAAGTAAACAAACTGGCAATTGTCAACAAAAGCAGCTCCTGAATCCAGTTAACAGCATAATGGTGTTCATCAATAGGAATAGGAAGGCAGTAAGAAGAATGTGCAGAGGGGCCTTCCTGACTGCAGATGACAGTGCCACTTTGGTGGTGGGAGGGGTGACAATTATACACATCTAAGGAACGAAGCTACCTCCTGAATCCGTGCTACTGTAAATCAAATATAAGTTGATGATGGTGAAATTTAAAGGAACAAAAGAAATACAGAAGTTAAAAAGTGCTATTAAATAAATAAGTACGTAAACAAATAAATGAAGTGCTATTTTAAAGTATGCTTAGGGCATTTTAAAGACATGCTCAGAGCACTTGAAGGAGTTAAGCAAAATTAGTTTGATTTTTAAATTAGTTTAAGATCTTGGCAGCATCCAGTAAATCCCAGGAAATTGTTTATAGTCAATTTCACTTCACCCTTACCTAGAAGAAGGTGTATATGAGTGTCTGTGTATATGGATGTGTGTGCGCCTGTCCGTCTATGTTTAGCGAAGGTAGAATGTATGGTATGGATTGAGAAATGGATGAGAAAACCCAGACACTTTAAAATATTTTTTGCTTGTATTATGCATCTAATATTTCTTTGCATTAGGTTTTTTTTTTGCACTTTTTTGGGTCACACTGGCAATGCTCAGGGTTTCTCCTGACTCTGCACTAAGGAATTACTCCTGGCGGTGCTTGGGGACCATATGGGATGCTGAGGATCGAACCCAGGTCGGCTGCGTGCAAGGCAAATGACCTACCCTCTGTGCTATCGCCTCCGGTCCCCTACCTTACAATTTTTTACAAAATCCTGCACCTGACCCTAAAAATTCAAAACATATTTTAGGATTTTAAAATTATCCCATCACCCAGAATGAGAATCTGGTGGGACACTGTGAAGGGAAGGAGACAGGCATCAGAAACCATCAGTGACTGGTAAAGCAGAAACAATGAATACACTCTAGGCCCAATCCCCACAACCAACTTGGCCCTGCACGCTGTCCAGAAAGAAAGGGTCCTGAACCTTTGTCTATCTAAAGTAATACTAATTTACACACAGAGACACACAGACACACAGACACAGACACACACACACACACACACACACACACACAGAGACAAGACACACACACGTCCTCATTTTTTTAGGTGAGACTCAATGAAATGTTAAACAGAGATCACAAACTCTTGAATTTATTAACATTGTGATCTTTATCTATGATTTACAGTTTCCATTAGACAAAATTATATGTTTCCTCCCTGTGGAAATGTTTTTAAGTTTTAGGGTCTTTCTTGTATAAAACCACCTGACAAACTGCCATTTCAGGACAATAAAAGACAGTATCAAAACCAAGGATCTCATTATAACATTAAGAACATTATAACTATTAGGAAAAATAGTGGTTAAAAACATCAAGTGCTGGAGCAATAGTACAGCAAATTGGGTGCTTGCCGTGCACACAGCCGACCAGGGTTCTGATCCGGCTCTGATCTCCTGAGCCTGTGGGGAATGATTACTGAGTGCAGAGTCAGCAGTAATCCCAAAACAAAAGAAAAACAACAAAAATATCCAATGCTATCTACACTTTTATTTTTAAGGAGCAGTGCATGAAACAGCAATCCTTATGAAAATAGTTTGTAAAAGACAACTATCAAATTTCCCCCCATGTCTCTTAAATATTATCATGATCACCAGATAGAAAGATATCCAATTTATTCCATCCATGTAGTTCCTTATGAAATAAGTATACTAAAGTAATTTTTTTGCAATAAGCAACATATCTTAATGGAAAAATAAACAGGAAGACGGAGAATAGTGGGCCAAGACAGGAACAAAATTATATAAGATAAAGAGAAAGCGTGACTATTATTTGTGTGAAGACAAAGATACTAAACTTCTGCTTATACTTCCAAATTCCTTAATTTAATATCTATTAAAAATAACAGTTCACTAATAAAAACGAAGTCACCATTCTCTAAACCTTCATAATGAAGTACTCACAATTAGTTCATTATGAGTAGTAAATAGTTCAATTTCCAATAAATTAACACACATTTCAAGATATGTTTAAAACTACTGCAAGCGTTAAGCATTAAAAAAATTTCAAAATTCCCTATATTTTTTTTTCTTTTTTGGGTCACACCTAGCAACACTCAGGGGTTACTCCTGTCTCTTTGCTCAGGTATTACTCCTGGCTGAGCTTGGGGACCATATGGGGATGCCTAGGATCGAACCCGGTTGGCTGTGTGCCCTACCTCTGTGCCCTTTATAAATCTTGAATACTGGACTTAAAAAAAAAAAAGATAAGGTAAAAATACATTAAAAATTCCCATGGGAAAAAAACATTTACTGCAAATTCTCTTTTTGTAAGACTTATCACCTATCATTTTTCAATTTCCTTCTTTTAGCTAGAATTTTTAATTTAACCAACAACAGTGTCCAGCATCCTGTGATGTTAGAATACAAGTAGTTCAAACAAAGATGTACAGAGCTAACAGCCCTCACAGTCTACTGTAGAGTCACAAGAGCCGAGATTACAGACCAGACACTACCCAATTTCCTAACACTGGTATTATTTGTGCCAAGTTAATGGTTTAGCTTCCCAACCCCAATGTTCTCATCCCCAAGTCTAAGTCCTGGAAGACTGACGTTCAGTCACCTAGTAATCCCAAAGTCACCAAGAAACCCACAGCCACTCAAGACATTTAGCCCTCGACCAGCAAGTGGAGCAACTGGGGAAAGGTGAAAACAAATTTCGAGACTCCACAGTCAAGTACCCCCCACCACCCCCAAGAGAATTTCTTCCTCCCATTAACCACATACTGGGGAGAGGATCACATCGGCAATTAAACGTACATTCCTTCATAACTTTGAAATCAGATTCAACCATTTGTTCCCAAGTGACCCACTAGAAATCAGAATTGGTCTATTCCAAATTCTAAAGCAGACCAGCTACACTTGTGGTCTGGGTCTATGCAGCCCTTGGCAGAACAAGCGCACCTATGTATGAGCTGCCAGGAAGGAGGGCACGATTGAGGAAAGGTTGCTGACAATGAGAGAAGCAGCAAAAATAAGCCCCCTGCTGGATTATTCCTCTTGACCTTTTCTAGCAGTCTCCAGAGTGCTATCACTCAACACATTAGGTCAAGGACACATATAAAAACATTAGTCATGTTAAAAAATTTTAATGAAAAAATAAAAAGGTTGTTGAATATATCAGCTCAAAGACTTCCATCTCAGGAAACATGTCTCACAAGAGAAGCAAAAAGATTCTCAGTTCAGTTTTTGTTTCTATCCTGGTTCCAAGAGAAAAGCAGGGTGTTCTTTGCTCAGTTTTTTGTTCTTTTGACCAGCGTTAGCTCTAGGTCTACACCTAAGCCTGCACTCAAGGATCACTCCTGGTGTGGTCAGGGGAATTATGCAGTGGCAGGGATGGAGTCAGCAGCATGCAAGACAACGCAAGACAAAGTAGCATCAGCTTTCAACAGTCCAATCCAGGGTACATCTCGGTGCCTGCCATTTCATATTCAGGATCACACTGTTGGCAGTGTGGAGTTAGGGGTACAATTATCATCGAATGCATGACAAAGGAGGTCTTGGAAATGAGCCCAATTATCCCCCCCAAGGCTATCAAAAGGAAGAACCACCTTAGTAACTATGTAAAGTATCTAGAGCACTTGGGGAAGCTGTTCGTATGTAATTCTTTATCACATAGAGAAGCAAGAGATAAAATATGCCCAAAATACAAAAACCGTAGTTTACAGTATGAGCCTCTCACAAGATCCTCAGACAACAATGAGATGAACACGATGGGGAATATATTTCCAAAATGCCCATTTTACCAATGGGAAAACGGAGGCCTCCTTTATAACAGCCTGTTTACGTTTACAAAGCCAAGCCAGGAAAGGTCACATTTTCTGACTGGAATAACTTCGCTATCAGCATAGTAAATATAAACTGAGCTTCCCCACAGTCTTCTTTCTGCCTTCCCAAACCCCTCAGATATAGTAAATGGCAGTACTTCAAAAATCTGTAATGCAAATGTAAAGCCACAAGGGTAAGTTATATCTAAAAAACTTCCTTTGCTTAATAAAAGAGGGCCATTGTAATATGAATTGTCCCTGAGACCAGTCTACTAAGACCCACTGTTATGCAATCCATACAATGGACTTCGAACAGAACAGACTTCCCAAGATAGTAAATTTCCCAACTTGGCAGGGGTGGGGCAAGAAAGCAGTAAAGAGGTTTTCATGCCTTCTTTGTCTACAGTATTTTAATCCAGTATTACTAGATAGATAGATAGATAGATAGATAGATAGATAGATAGATAGATAGATGATAGATAGATAGATAGATAGATAGATAGATAGATAGATAGATAGATAGATAGATAGATAGATAGGTAGGTAGATAGCTGACTGATAGATAGACAGACACAGACAGACAGACAGACAGACAGACAGACAGACAGACAGACAGACAAGACGGATAGATAAATGAACTCTACCTGGGTTCCCACAACCTAAAGACAGTCTACAGGGCTATTTAGTTCCCTAAAAGTGAATGACAAGAGACTGTGAGGAACCCCACAAAGCTAGGGAAAGTCAGGTAGTAAGTACTAATTCAGAAGACAGGCCTGGCATTTGCATCTCATAGGATTAAGACCCTAGGGACATCACATCAGCACATCAGCACAATGACCTTAGTGACATTCTACAATTTGTGACTCAAGGAAATAGGATACAACAGAACAAAGTGCATGACAAGTGAAGAAATGTTTCAAGAAATTTCTTCATGTAGGCATAAGCCAAACGGCTGGAAAGTGACCTCAATCACAGGCTAGTATCCAGCTCCCAACATTTCCTAGCTCCATTTCTTTCCCTTCAAAATTTCTGAGCTTTGGCGCCCAGAATATAACCCAATGGGCTGTAGCGCAAGCCTTGCATGAAGGAGTCCCAGTTACATCCCTGACACTCCACAGTTCCCACATCACTGAACAATGCCAAGTGCTGTCCTCTCATTCCCCACCTCAAAATTAGAAGCATGCACTTTCGTATAAAATCCTCACAAATTTTTAAAGAAAGTTCAAACAAGGCTGAACCATACCTATCTGACCTCTGGGCCTGGATTGACTGCCCTTGATCTCTGGCTTCAAAGAAACAAATACTTGTGTGAAAGAAATGAGGCTTGGGCCAGAGCAGGTATAGCGGGAGGGTGTTTGCCTTGCACAAGGCTTAGCCAGGTTCGATTCCCATCATCCCATATGTTCCCCTGAGCACTGCCAGGAGGAATTCCTGAGTGGAGTCTGAAGCAATCCCCTGAGCGTTGCCCGGTGAGCCAACAAGTAAAAAAGAAAAGAGGCAAGAGCAATGACTGTAAGAAAGACAGAGCGGGCAGAGAGAGGGGTCAAAGGGCAGAAGCACACACACACTTCTCATTGCCAGCCCTGTGCTCAATCCCTGGCACCGCACGATCCATCCCCCATGCCACCAGAGATCGGAGCAGCTACTGAACACTACATAAGGAATGAGACCACCACTGTGCTCCCTTGCACCCCAAAATGAAGCAAGAGAATGGGGCTAGCTGAAAGGGCTGAAGCACACACACAGTAGACACAAGGCCCTGTACTCAACCCGTATCTTACAAGTCACTAGCATCACTGCGTATAGCCCTGGCGGTCCTCAGTACATCTGGGAGACTCCAGCCCAGAAAGCAAGAGTAAAACATTTTGGGTTATAGTACTTAAGAAACTAGATGTGCAAAGGCACTCCCAGAAGGTAGCTGTCAAGGCCAGACCAGTGCTAGAGGGAAACGAACAGCTCCATATGTCAGGTGAAAAAAGCAGCATGCGGTGGTCTTGGTAATTAGAAGAAGCTGGGGGTGGATGGGGAGGAAAGATAAGATACTGGATGTGGAAGTGCTGCAGAATTTTTTTCCGGCTGGGTTCAGTAATGGAGTGAAGCAGTCTAACAAAAGTCAACCCTGGCTTTCCCTTCCTAAGTAAATACTAGACACCTGGTATAAAGGTGGTTGGGTAGGTGGGAGGAACCCGGATGGGGAGAGGGAGAGGGAGAGAAAGAGGGAGAGGGGGAGAGAGGGAGGGAGGGAGAGAGAGAGAGAGAGAGAGAGAGAGAGAGAGAGAGAGAGAGAGAGAGAGAGAATAAACGAATGACTTCTCCTTGCTGAAGCATAAATATTTTATGTTAAAAAGTCATCAGCACTCTTGGTTGCTACATGTTACAGTGAATACATAGTAAGGAAAGCTCTGCCTGCCCCAAGGAGCAGACTCACCTGCTGCTACTTGCCTGACCAAACAAGTGAGACCTAAATGGACAAGAAAGATGTTCAGTGTCTGAGCTTCCTAAGGGACAAGTGCCTGATAGTCGAATGTCGAATTCTCAGTGAGGAACGTGAGGCTCATGGGACTGAGGTGAGGCTGCTTCACCTCGCTACTCCAAGACACATTCAAATCGAGGACTCGCCTCCCATCTGCAATTCTATTCGCCTATTTGAAAGTGTAAGATCTTCTGTGTGAATGTTCAGGCTCCCAGTTTTGCACCAAGCGGCGAGCAAGGCCAGCCGCCAGCTCCGCACAGAGCTGCTCCCTAGGCTCCTGGTGCAGGTGTGCGATCACCCCGGAAGCTCACCTGCCTGCAGTTTGTCACTTCAACGTCACTGCCACGGGCAGCAATACTTTGGGGGCTTTTGTTTTACTTCACACCAGGGGGAACTCAATTTTTGGAATTTTTCATCTTAAATAGACTTTCCTTAAATGATGTGACACATAGTCCTCACAGGACTTAATAAAATAGATATTTCTCACGCCTAGAAAGTAAACTACAGCTGCACAAACGGAAAACAAGCTCTTTTAAAATTCACATCTATTTTAAATCAAAATTCTTTTAAAATTAACATTCTGGTTGAAACATCCAAATGTTACTCAGTTCTAACCTATGGAAAGGTTCAGAACCAGTTGAAAACTTTCTCAACACATTTCTATTAATAGAATAGTTAATTGTGCAATATTAAAAAGTTATATAATCTAAACAGGACAAAAACACCGCTAACAAAACATACTATTTACTATAGTCTGGTACCTTTTTTTTTTCAACAAAGAAATATATTCTTCCAAAATAGGGGAAATTCCTTACACTTTTTATTTCCATGTAATTAACAATCATGGAAATTGGAAAACAACTATTTTCAAGTTACTTAGAGTATGTCCAAAACTAATATTCTTTGTAAGAAATGGGAGCAATTATTATAATAATCTGCAATATTTGTAACTTTCAAGCTTCTAGTAGTTTTTAAATGACTTCTTGTAAACACAAATAAAAGTCATTTATTACAGAAGCTTTGACTGAACTGGATATGAGGAGGAAGTATTCGTGTATGTGACCTTAATGCAAAGAATACAGGTGCTTTCACTGGGTTGTGTTGAGGTGTGCGTGTGTGTATGTGTGTGTGTGTGTGTGTGCTTTAAAATAAATCAAATGTATTCCCTAACCACTAAATGTCCAGCAGAAATAACAGTAATGGGAATGTGGTTTTCCTGACACTCTCAGGTGACTCCAAGATCTCCTTGTCACAATTGTGATTGTTACAATGACAACAAGAAAAAACCTCTGGGACTCCATTACCTCCCCAGACAGCATGTACTAAAAAGGATTTGGCTTGTCTGGTCTCTCCTGATTATGCAATATATGCTAGAAGCAGAAGAACGGTGACACGGACCACTGGGCTGTGGACAATGTTTGCCAGTCCCACTTGTTCCATCTCCTCATTTACGGTTTTGTGTGTTGCTCTGACACCAGTGAGCTGAGGATCAGGATCGACAAAATTCTAGGCAATAGTAAAGAAAAATGTTTTGTCCTATTTCTAAGATATAGAATGCAGGGAGGTATAGACTTAAGCTCATTGGGGGACTACAGATAAACAGACACATACTTAGGTAGCTAATATGTCGTTAGAGAGGGATAGACAGAAAGGGTCTGTCTGGCTTACATAGTAACATTTTCCTCGAGGCCATCATCAACACGTTAAAGCACAAAGAGTCAAAGGCTCTACAGAAGTCTATTTAAAAGGCATCTGTTGTGACTTCATAAATCAGCATTTACTGGTGTAAGTAATCACATATATAAAATTCTACTGATAAAAATAATCCAAGTTTTAACTCATGTATGCAGAAATAACATGCAGAAATAAACACAAAAAATCACAGTTAAACTACCTTGGTATGTATCCTTTGCAAAATTTCAACTCATAGGAAAAGAGGTGATCATCATTCCAAACAGAGATCGTTGAAATACAATTATCGGCCAGGTATTGTCAAGAAAAACAGCTCAGAGTCATTTTTGGAAGAGAAGCAGGAAAACTTAACATAATATGGCATTCCACTACCACACCCACAGAGCATGTAGTGAGACCACGCCGCATTACAGAGAATCTAACCTCTCAAAGACTTACCAAGATAAATAAACCACATCTGTCCACTGGGATGGGCAAGTGCCTTTTTTATTCCCTTTTAGATCTAAGGCTCTCAGAGAAATAATGCTATTCCCTGTTATGATCTCAAAGGAAACCCACACTTTAAATGATTATCTCTAACTGGCCCCACCCCCTATCCTCCATAGTATAAAATATTCAGTATAAAGAACAAGTTATCATGAAAAGCTATTATGGGGGAAATAAGACCCCAGAAATTCCTGAGCATAATCAGCAAGACTTACACACTTGTTGACCAGCTTTCTAAGAGAAACTGCTCTTAATTACCAGTCTTAATTTGCCACTGAAATAGCTCAAATTACCATTGAAATACCAGCTCAGTGATGAGTAGCTGATGGCTGAAGTCATTAGCACAGCCCATGCCGCAGACAGTATGACAATGAAACAGACAGTAGGTACCACCCAGACCATGTGGTACGGATCTTGTAAGATCATTTGAACTAACATGAAAAATATCTGTCATCCATGATCAGCGGTCAGACTCCGGTGTTTGATTACTGTAGAAAATTCAACAGAGCCAAAAGCCATTTGTAATTAAGATAACCAAATATTTTCAAATATCTTAAAGTCTTGCACCCCTGCATAGCCCAGGAGGGCAAGTATCATCCAATTTTATACACTGTTACATCAGGAATAGAAAATATAAAGCAGCAAGACTACACAAAGTAACACAGCTGCAAGACAGTTACAGGGACTAGTTGTAAAGGTACCTGTAGGCTAGTAAAAGAACACAAAACCATTATGAAAGTTATTACAGGGCGTGGAGACAGTGGTTAGGAACATGCATGTCATGTGCTACCTGGCTTTGGCTCCTAGAACAGAACCACTTGAACCCCTCAAGAACCACCAGGTGCCACCCTGGAGACCCCGGCATCGCTAGGTTGGCACAGCACACCGTGCTCGAGCAGCGTCACACCCTCTGCACTGGCACTGAACCACTGGCCCAGGTGGCTAAGGTATACCTAGCAGAGTAAGGCTCTCGCCTTATAGCACCACATCCTCAGCTACTCACACTGAACTGCTACGTAGGTTGGCCGCGAATCGCTGGAGAGACCCCAAAACAGGAAGCTACTCAGCATTGCAGCCATTTAACTAGAAGAAATCATATCTACTAGCCAATTAACCAGGAGACAGGAAGCATCTGACTAGAATTTGCAATGCAGTGATGTTCCTCCATCAGCACATGGAAGGTAGCACAGGAAGCCCCAAGCACTGAAACTTCAGGTCAGCGCAGGCAGAAAAGCACCCAGTGGCCCCTGACCCAAGTACTGCTAGGTGTAGCCCTTATAAAAAATAAGTAATAAAAATGACTGAATGGCCTATCGTAAAATGCTCCAAGAGCAAAGGCAAGAAGGTAGAAGAAAAGCCCTTCATTGAGAAGTCTACTTCATATCAAATGAAAAGCTAAAATAACTGGGTGCGGGGAGCATGCCCACTATATTCAGGGCTCACTCCTGGCCTATGCTCAGAGATGACTCAACAAGATACTCAGGGAACCATATGCAAAGCTGGGCTGAGCCTTGATGCATGAAGATAAGCAGCACCTTTATTATCTCTCGAATCCTAAATATTTTTCATGGCTGTGTAGGGTGTACTTCATGCGGGAAAAACACCTATCAGATAAGGTGTTGAAGCTGTCCAACGGCGAAGACAAAGAAAAAGCCAATTCTGTGCTAAGTTTGAGGAAACAGTAAGATCAAAACTGAGACCAGGAACACAGGGCAGGATGAACAAGAAAAAGTACACAAATTAAGGTTGGTAAGATGGTGCCAAAATAGTACCAAGAGGCAACAGGAATATCATCATTTTAAAACAGATAAGGGTAACAATTTGAAAATTCATAATTTTGAGGTCACTGTAAAAATAAGTGAAAGAACTTTCAAGCCTTGGAATAAGAGAGTGGGATGAAACATTAGACTCTGGCTACAATAGAACAAGTGTCCTAGTGAGCTATAATAAGTAATGCTACTTTATTTGCCCTCTTTGGTGTAAACTTCTTACCATATCAACTGTTCTTCCCACACCAAGACTTGGGACCAGAGAGGTCATTCTCAGGAGTTCTTCTGAACCTGAAGGAACAGTTTGAGGCCCTTCATATTTCTGAAGCAACCAGATGCCATTGGGCTACATTGCACGTGATAGGGTCCAATGGAAATGTTACTGGCGCCCGCTTGAGCAAATTGATGAATAACGAGATTCAAGTGATCAAGTGATCACTAGAAGTGATCTTCTGAATGCAGTGATCTTCTGTAGCTGCTGCTCTGCACAGTCCCACCGCCCACCCCCAGAAAGAAACAGCACAGAGCCAAGAATAACTCCTGAGCACCTGTGTGTGCCTCAAAAGCAGAAGGAAAGAAACAAGATCTGTACTACAAACTACTGGCCTTACATATAACTCCTTTTTAAATTAAAGAAGTCCTTTTCTATCAAGCTGGTGATTAACAGAAAAATGGCAAAGTACATTATCTCCCAACCAAGTCAGAATAACCTTACACTTCGAATTTCTTCAATCCAAAAACAGAAAAAGAATCTCAGATTCAGGTTTCCTACCCAGTTGAATAATGCTCTGTAAGGGCTTAATGAACAGCTCTGCCTAAAATATTGGTCTTTGGCTTGAAGTTCTTAATGTTTTAAAGGAAAAGTTAAAAGCAATTTCCCAGCTGCCTATTTCCCTCCCCATTTATTTATTATTTTTCATGTTTAATTAAAAACACTTCTACTTTAAGCAAATATTTCCTTTTTTTTCCCTTTAATTACCTGACAAACGGTAGTATAGCTACATAAATTCTGCCTGAGGCTAAAGCTGGAGTAGCGCCTAATCCGCAGCTTGAGACATTGTCCTGGCCAAGTAAAGCAGAACACATTTATCCATGTGTTTGAACAATACTTAGGCACTTCCGTTAAGACTCCTTCTACCCAGTTTGATTCTGATTAACCCCTTTCCTGGTGTGTGTGGGAAATCTGGGTGTTCTTCACACTAGCACAGCCGGATTAAAGAAATGAGCCTCAACATAGCAGTGTTGGGATGCGCAGTCTTCACTGAGGACCAGGGACACGGGCCAGAACTACTCCAGAAGATGAAGACGTGTGCAGCTACCTTGCTTCAACTGATTTTGTTCTGGCCAAGCCTTCAGTTGTTTCTGATTCTTCCCATAAATACTGTGTTTAAAGTACAGTGATAAAGCAGGTAGAAAAGTCAAGGGGAAAATTGTCAAGTAAAATAAATACTGAAAGATTATGCAATTAAGAATTACTATTCTAACAGAAGGTAAGAAAAGCTGGAAAGTAATGACACCTAAAACAATGAATCCCCAAACAAAATGCAAACACATGATGCGGGTATACGCCTTTTACCCCCTCAAGAGGCCCACTCCAAATTCTTAGGCACAAGTATGCAGTTTTACATGTGTGGTCTAAAGATGCTCATCGCACTTTTCTTATCCTACAATTCAATCTAGCAATAAAAGTATGGTGCTCTGGGGAGACAATTCAGGGCAGCTGGGAAGTTTCACTGGAATCAAATGATCTCATCTGCCAACTATCCAGGACTCCCCCAAAGTTTGGGAGTGCTCTTTGTCACTGGCAGTCTCTCCAGAGGCTGACAAGAGAAGTGGAGAGGGTAGGGAGGCAACTACTTTCCCATCTAGAAAATTCTTCCCACACTAGACACCTCTCCAACTAAGACAGCGACCTAAATGGGTGAACGACCCAGGTTGACTGCAGAGAACAGGGAGGAGGTAGCAGTCTCCGAAGCAATTGGGAAGGTTCTTTTGTTTGTTCACTTAAATTTCCAGGGAGCTGCTGAGTGGTATTTTTCCCTATAAAGGGCAATAGTCCAAATAAGTTTGGGAAATATATAAGGTATGAAAACCACACAGGCAGAATACCTGAATCCAACAAGAAAATCTACCCTTGGCACAGACAGTTGGAAGGGATCATGAGTAGCCACCTACTCAGATAATCTCTGTGTACACACCAAATACACTGGTATGCTAGTAGGAAGAGGTCCTAAGACTCTGGCTACCTGAGCAATTCATGCACAAGCTTCTTCAACTTTAAAAAAAGTCTCACCCCTGAGCATTGCCGGGTGTAATCACTCCCCCAAAAAAAGGCAAAAAAAAGTCTTAAGACAATAATGATAATGATGACAATTAATGACAGCATCTGGAGGTAATAGGAATGTCCAGAATAATAAAGCTTTGGAGTCAGAAAGAAAGAGCCTAATTAAAATTCAAATATTCTGGGCAGCCCATTTGAATTTTGAGTTTCCATTTCTTTATCCAAAAATGAAAACAAAAAAAAGTGAAAAAGCGAATTCCCACGAAGCGTTGCGGAGATAAATTTAGCAGTGTGATGCAAACACCTGGCACGGAGTTTTCAGAATATTCATTCAGTTCTCTCCTACTGGACTACGGCAAAGCCTTAAAAGCAGAGAGAACTGGCCTACCAACAGCAGGCTTATGATTTATAGCGTGGCTCCCCAGAGGCTTATATTCATTTGACAAGCCTTAACTGAGTGTTCACTGCATACAAGGCACTGTCTCAGGCAGTGGAGACGTGTTTGTGGCTTGTTCTGGTGTTTTTGGAGGGGTGGGCCGTACCTGGGGTGCTCCACAGACACTCTCACTCATTCTCAGTGTCAGCATCACTCGCAGTGGTGCTCAGGCACATCACAGTGCTGTGAGCTCAACCTGGGGCTCCCACGTGTAAAGCACGAGCTATCTTCCCTGTCCAACGGATCTATCTGCTTTAATTTTGATCTTCATGAAATTATACTGACTTTTAATGTTGTGGGGTTTGGGGAGGAATGGCACTTGGCTGTGCTCAGAGAACCATACTGGGTGCCAAGGATCAAATTCAGGTTGGCCTAAATATATGCGATGTATGCACCCTAACGTGCTATACTATCTCACCAGTCCATTTTAAAAATTTTCAGAGTCAAGGGCTAAAAGTAAAATTTCCTCCAAAAAAGAAAATAGTTCAGGGGTCAGTCCCCAGCACCAACTTTAAAGAGAGAGAGATCAGAGAAAAAAACGATACTAATTAATACAATCATGACGACAGTTTGTCTCACCACTTTGATGAAAGCATTGTGCTATTAACCTAATGCCATTATCATACACAGAAAAGGCAGTATTAGGGGGAAGGCAAAACTATATTATGAAATCTTCGAAGAAATGATAGACCTGTGATTATAAACCGAAAGTTAATTGTAAGCCAAGATAGGACTACCAAGAGAGTCAACACAGAAAAAAATATAATATTTAGGGATATTGTTTAGCAGGATATCACACACACACACACACACACACACATACACATATATATACATATGTATATGTGAGCTCCTGGGTTCAAAATATATAAGTGAGATCCTGGGTTCAATCCCTGGCACCAAATATCATAAATAAAAATAACATCAAAACCAGAATCCTAAGATTAGTCACGTAAGCTAAGGACCCTTGTAGATGATACTGAGACAGTTATCTCCAGTAGCAAGTTCATAGCAAGTGGTAAAAACTGAGAGTCATTATTATACTGATTATTATTTTTCTCTTGAGGCTTCATTTTTTTAAATCTGTAGAGTTCAAACTAGAATTCCTCCGAGAAGGCAGTTTCAATTTTTAATTCAGTGCAAGAGAAGAGGCCTTGGGGCCAGAGCAATAGTCCAGGGGTAGGGCGTTTTGCCGAATGCAGCCGACCAGGGTTCGATCCCTGGCATCCCATATGGTCCCCATGCAGTGCCAGGAGTGCTTCCTGAGGACAGAGCCAGGACAGAGCCATGAGCATCGCTGGGTGTGACCCAAAAAAGGAGAGAGAGAGAGAGAGAGAAAGAGAGAGAGAGAGAGAGAGAGAGAGAGAGAGAGAGAGAGAGAGAGAGAAGAGGCCTTTTCCAGAAAGGTTAAGACGTAATGGGGAGAGGATACTAGATTCCTCCCATTTCTAAGATCCTGTTAGTATACTTCTTTCATTTTACTCAGAATATTGGCAACAGAGAAATTCTCTTAATTATTCACCTCCAACAGAAAAGCAAGTTCAAATATCCTAACAAAAATAAATCAACAAAAAAGAATTCAATAAATCAATGAGAATAATGTGACATGAATTAGGAAATAAGTTAAAATTAACCCTCTGTGGTATTAAAAAAATGGTCTCATGTACCTGTGGTATAACAAGACAAGGGCCCGTGAAGGTGTGAAAGTATAATACCTACGGGGAAAGGAAGTGAACAGGTTAACAAGGGTAGGATCAAGGACCTCCTAAACACTGGTGAACAGAGGTAATACGCGTCTATAAATCTGACTCACAGAACCAACAACACTGAAAGCCTGGGATCCACACAGCTACCAAACTGCATGTCAGGCAGATTATGGAATGAAAAGGGAATCTGGGAGCGCTGGTGGAAGGAAGCTGACACTGGTGACGAGGTTGGTGTTAGAATATTGTATGCCTAAAATTCAACTATGAACAACTTGTAAATCACAGTGCCTTACTAAAAACTATTTTAATGTTGTAAAATACCAAGATAAATCTGTACCCCTCAAGTAAAATATGAATTAAGTAGATACTTTGTTAATTTCACAATCAAACATTAATATAATATGTGTAGCACCTATATGTTTAAAAAAAAACTAATACTAGTTGGAAATATATCATGTTTTTAAGGTGACCAAATAGTAGGAAAAATTACGACCTACAGAAAAGAGAATATGGGATCCACTGGTAGCTTATAGTACTGACCAAATCAATAGTCACAGAAACAAACATTCAAACACATTCAAATGAATAAGGAAACGTTATATTTATGTAATATGCCAGTATTTTTCTGTACCAGGAAAATTCCATGTCTAAAAATTTAATTTCCACAACTACCTAAGATATGTCACTGTTTGCTTTGGGGCCATACCCAGGGGTTCTCCGAATTTACTTCTGGCTCAGGATCGCTCCTGGCAGTGCTCACAGAACTATGTACAGTGAGGAAGACCCAAGCCAGGTCAGCCCCTGTGCTGGACAAGCTCCCTATCTGCTACGCTATCTCTCCAGCCTCATGCAACAGTATCAGCAACAGTCCTAAAAATGGTAATTATAACCCCCTCCCCAGGAAGTTTCGCCTAAAGTCAGCTTAGCTTTCATTTTGTCTCTACATTGATGTCTACATCTTAATCTCAGTGAGGTCATTAATAGTGTGGTCCTAAAGGAGAACTATTTTCCACAAATAGAGATTACACATACAACCTATCTTTCGTGTACTTGAAAAAGCACCGACAATACATATTAAAGATGAAACAAGCATATAGAGGGAAACGGATAAAAACACTAAAAGCCTGCATGAGGTGGTACGCAGGTGATGATGTCAAACAACACAGGCGTGGCCAAACTTCATATGAGAGCAATGTACCAAAGAACAACAGCAAAAAAAAAAGATCTTTTTTGACACAATGAGTCACAATGAGTCCTAAAGATAAACAGGGTCTGTAGATCTCATAAATGTCGACCTTGCTTTTTAACACTCTAGGTCTTGTTGTTACTGGTTTGAGGAAGGAGGATTGAGGGTGTAATGCTATTTGCATAGACAATTTAACATTGCTTACTTTATCTAGCAGGGAGAGGGAAATCACCTAGTTTGCCTTGGTATC
Organism: Cryptotis parvus; assembly: GCA_021461705.1. NCBI lineage: Eukaryota > Metazoa > Chordata > Mammalia > Eulipotyphla > Soricidae > Cryptotis > Cryptotis parvus. Next base: position 190,769 of record JAJIBD010031044.1, on the reverse strand, counting down.
ATTTATCTACCTCAATAAAAAGTAGAGCATATAACAAGTGGTTAGAACAAACCAGACCAAGCACTGAAAGCTGTAGGGCTGGAAAGACAATACAGGGATAAGTGCTGTGTTGCATGTGACTAACTCTGGGTCAATCCCAAACACTACGTATGATTTCCATCAGGCGGGGAACCTTTCACACACTGCCAGGTGTAGCCCTTTGGGCATCCCTTGGTATTGTCCAAAAATCCATAACTAAATAATCAACATTTCAAGGTAACAGTAATATCAATATTACATCTAAGAACCTCCAAATCCCAAGGTAACAATTTATTGCCAACTCTACAGGAAGTCACAGAATCATCTATAGCTACAATTTTAACTTACTATTTCCTATATTACCTAGTTTAACTAAACTTTCCCTTTCTAAAATGGAACTGTTTTCTAATGCAAATAAGAATATAAAAGGAAAACTACCACACATTACTATGCTTTAAATCTCAAGATATACAGAAGAAAATCAACATCACCTGCAGTGTTTCATGTGTATATGTATGTAAGATATGCAAACATAAAAATTGAAACATATGACAGCTAAAGTGGTAGAGCACCTGTTTACCAACCACAAAGTCCTATATCCCATCGTTGGCACGGCAGGCACCAGCACCACCACCACGGTGGCCACCAGCCACCGCCAGCTGTGAGGACTAAAGTCAACTGTTCCACCCAACTTCTGCCTCATTCAGCCCCCCGAGCTTGCTTCTTCTTTAAATTAAGAGTATATTATCACCAAAGCTATCAACTCTCTTATTCCTTCACTCTTTAGTCATTTTCATTCTTCTACAGAGCAGGAGTAGAACGAAAGAAAAATATACATATACACATGACCTATTTTTAAAAAGTTAAGTGACAGGTGTGTATTGGAATTAAACACATGGAAAACCATCGTTAACAATACTGTAAATGACAGAGCCTCAAACAATAAAAAGCTAAAAAATAAGGAAACATTTTCACAGCTTTGCAATAAGAACTTTGAGGTACAGGATTTAAGGTGCATCTAGCTCATCTTACACGCAGCTGACCCCAGTCTGCTCTGCCAACATCTCATGGTCCCCTAAGCATCACGAGGTAGAACCGTGGAAGTACCTGAGCAGGGCCTCTTATGGCCCTAAACGAGCCTGGAGATCCACCCCAGTGATCCACAGACTCACAGGGCCCTTCCAGCAACACATTCTGGAGCCCTAGTACTGACCTGATGATCCTGAAGGCAGGAAAATACTATCAGGGGTCCCCAGGCCTCCTGAGCTCTGTTGGGAAGGCCCCAAACTAAAAGAACCTTTCATTGCAACCTTCAAATGCAAACTGATACATGAATTACTTGGGTATTAACCAAGTAACTGAAAACCTCAATTTTTCTGAATGAGTATTACAAGTGCCTAGGACAGTAAGGTTTTCCAACTTTTATTTATGAATATTTTACTCCAAGAAGCTGCAGACCCCTGAGATATTAAAACTATATTGAGAAATTCCTCAGATATGTGTAAACATCCAAATACAGTGGTAGCAAGTTAAGGTGTTGATTTTATTCCTCTTCAAATAAACTTTAGGAAGAGTATTAAAATATACTGGATTCTCAAACGTGTGCTTTTTCCTAATATGTGGTTTTAACTTAAATCATTATAATTTTATTCTACCTTATTTTCCAGTTTTCAGAAGAGTGCTGTGATAGCATAAGAGAACTAAGGAAAATACACTGGAAACATACGTAGAGATACAAGCTAAATGAGTAAAATATAGTTTTCAAATTGCTACTTAAGTTATGACCATGTCTCAAATACTCATGTACCATTAGAAGTTCCTGGTAGTTTTATTTAACTGATAACAATTATAAAATAGATGCCTCCTCCTACTATATGCTAAGCTCCAGGCTACATTTTAGACTCATTAAGCTTATATGTTCATGGGGAAACATTGTCTTCCCATTGTTCATCGATTTGCTCGAGTGGGCACTAGTAACATCTCCATTAGTCCTGTCACAAGCAAGTGCAACCAAAGGGCATCTACTTGCTACAGGGACAGGAGGAGCCCAAAACCATTCTTCAGGTTATGGAACTGAGGTCCATTAATAGTTACTAACTTTGGCATAAAAGTAAATAAAACACGGTAGCTTGCCAGGCTTTACCGTATAGGTGATATAGTATCAGTAGAAGGCTCTCAACCCGAGCATTTACTGGTGAAACTTAAAGGGGGGAAGATCAGGTTTTCTCTTGGATAGAGCTCTGAGGAACTATGGAGTCTGGATGTTGAGAATGACTAACTGCATGATGTATGGTTTGCTCTGGCTTCTTACAGGCTTTCTGGTATCAGTTAAAACATGTCTACAACTGTTTACTATGTATAAATGTGGAAGAAATTGGGACGAACCTTATGCAAATTCAGTATCCTATAAAAATATCGCACGGCCGCAAAGCAGCCAAGCGCCAAGGGACATGTGGGCCTGGCATGGGTGGGTCTCTCTCTTCCAGGGCAACTGGCATAGAGGTGGAGGAAAAGGCAGGGCCCAAAGCTCCACTCTGAGTCTGGCCAGCATGGTCTCTCCCCGCTCATGAGAGCAAACCCTTGGAGCAATGTTGGACTCGGCCAGGGGATGGCCGAGCCCCTTACCGGGAGGTCAGCTCCATGGGTTGCTTCCACATGGGGCCGGCCGAGCAGCACATCTGTGGGTCTGAAGTGGATGGGTCTGGTTCGGAAGAGAACCTATTTTCCATGGGGAAAATAGGCAAAAAATATTAATTTTCTAAAATGAAGTAGGAGGCAGATAGGTAGTTCAGCAGGTGAAATAGTTGTCTTGCATGCTGCCAACCTGGATTTAAACCCCAATACCACATACTCTCTCTCTCTCTCTCTCTCTCTCTCTCTCTCTCTCTCTCTCTCTTTTTTTTATTGCTTTTTGGGTCACACTCAGCAATGCTCAGGGATTTCTCCTGACTCTGCACTCAGGAATTACTCCTGGCGGTGCTCGGGGGACCATATGGGATGCTGGGGATCGAACCCGGCAGGCATGGGCCGGCTGTGTGCAAGGCAAATGCCCTACCAGCTGGGCTTTCGCTCCGGCCTGCACAAACTGTCTCTTGAGCACAGAGTCAGAAGTTCTGAGTACCTCCAAGTATAGCCCCGAAACAAAGAGTATTAAAATGCAAAATTGAACCAAGATATAAAAGTTAAGAAACTTGCTCACAGACATTCCTTCAAAAAATATCAGTTTTAAGCTCCCAACAGAATTTAAAGTAGGACTATATATAGCAGCATATACAGAACTAGTAAGTTTCCTAGCGTATAACCTTTAAAAAAAAGTTGAAAGTTGTTAATGGGCGGACAATCCATCAGGCACTTACTGGAAAACTGCCTGGTGCTTATTTAAAGATTGGTTTCGAATCAAGAAACATCTTAAAAATTATTAACTTAAGTGTCTTTACAGTCTTTATCAACAGTAACTGATCAAGCTAATTCACATTTTTTTAAAGGTTAATACTATATATAACAGGGAAGTAAAGAAAAATAGCTTAATGTGGTTTTAGATACCTGGAAACAGCCTTGTTGAAACTGACTTGTCTAGGTTTCCCACTGTCACCACTTCTATTCAATTTAATACTGGAAGTACTTGCCATAGCAATCAGAGAAGAAAAGGAAATTAAGAGCATCCAGATAGGCAAGGAAGAAGTCAAGCCATCACTATCTGCAGATGACATGATATTATACTAGAGAATTCTACACTTTTTTAAAATAGTTTATTATACCACAGTGAGATATACAATTACATAGATGTTTATGTCCGGGTTTCGTCATACATTGTTTCAGCACTAATCTCTCCACCAGTGCCCATTTCCCACCACCAATGTCCCCATTCCCTCCTCTCTCCCCTGGACTGCCTCTGTGGAGAGTTCTTTATCTCCTCTCTCTCTCTCTCGCTCTCTCTCTCTCTCTCTCTCGCTCTCGCTCTCTTCCTTCTCTTACACATTATGGATTGCAATACATACATTTAGAGGTTATCATGTGTATCTTATTTGCCTGTGAGAATCCTACACTCTTTACCAAAAAGCTCCTAGAAGCAACAGATACCTATAGTAGAGTGGCAGGGTATAAAATCAATACCCAAAAGTCAGTGACTTTCCTATGTACAAATAATGAAAGAGAAGAAAGGGATATTAAGAAAACGATCCCATTCATAATTGTGCCACAGAAAATCAAATACCTAGGAATCAGCTTGACAAAGAGTGTAAAGGGCCTGTACAAAGAAAACAAGGAAATGGAAACACATTCCCTGCTCGTGGATTGGAAGAATCAACATTGTCAAAAATGGTATAATTCCTAGAGCTTTATACAGGTTCAATGCTGTCCCTATAAGAAAACCCATGACATTCTTCAAAGAAATTGACCAAACACGCCTGAAATTTGTATGAATAATAAGCACCCACAGATATCTAAAGCAATCCTTGGGAAAAAAAGAAGATGGTAGTTACTTTCCCAAATTCAAACTCTACTACAAAGCAGTAGTAATTAAAACAGCATGGTATTGGGATAAAAACCACCCTGTGGACCTATGGAATAGAGCTGAGTATCTTGACACCCAGCCTCAAATACATGATCATTTAATCTTTGACAATGGAACAAAAAGCACGAAATGGAGCAAGGAAAGCCTCTTCAACAAGTGGTACTGGGAAAACTGAGCAGCTACATGTAAAAAAAAATGAATTTGGACCTCTATCACCAGGCTCAAAAATCAGATCTAAATGGATTAAAGATCTCAATATCAGACCTGAATCCATAAAACACGTCAAAGAAAATATAGGAAAAACCCTCCACGACATTGAAGCTAAAGACATCTTCAAAGATGAAACACCACTAACAAAGCAACTAGAAGCAAAGATAACTATGGGACTACATGAAACTAAAAAGTTTCTGCACCTCAAAATAAACAGTATCCAAGATAAAAAGAAAGTCCACATAATGGGAAAGAATATTCACCCAATACCCTACTGATAAGGGGTTAATATCCAGGATATATCAGGCACTGGTAGAGCTTTACAAGAAAACAGCCGACACCATCAAAAAATGCGGAGAAGAAATGAACAGAAACTTTGACAAGGAAGAAATTCGAATAGCCAAAAGGGTATATCAAAAAATGCTCATCATCACTAATCATCAGAGAGATGCAAATCAAACAACAATGAGATATCATCTCACACCACAGAGACTGGCACATATCCAAAAGAGCAAGGACAACAAATGCTGGCGTGGATGCAGGAAGAAAGGAACTCTCATCCATGGTTGGTGGGAATTTTGACTGGTACAGCCTTTTTGGAAAGCGATATGGAGACATTAAGCACTCTTTTGACCCAGCCATACCACTCCTGGGAATATACCCTGGGAGGCCAAAAACACACACCAGAAACTCCATCTGCACTTTTATGTTCATAGCATCATTATTCACAATAGCCAGAATCTGGAAACAACCAGAGTGCCCGAGAACTGATGACTGGATAAAGAAACTTTGGTACATCTACACAATGAAATACTACACAGTTGTTAGGAAAAACAAAGTTATAAAATTTGCCTAAATGGATGTACAACCAGAGGATCATGCTGAGTGAAATTAGCCAGAGAGAAAAGGACAAATATAGAATGACTGCATGTATTTGCAGGATATAAAAAAAATACCATGATACCAATACCCAAGGCCAGAAAAAAACATGGATCAGGAGGTCTTGTCAGTGGGAAGAACCTACTGCAAATGTTTAGGAGTCAGAGGTTAGGCAATACAGAGAAAGGAACAGTGTACTAATAATTATTACAAATTATAATACCAGCGTAGAACTGAGCATTGAAAGTAGAGAAAAGGATATAACATACAGTTAGAGGTTATGTATATCCTCCCTCTCACACAGTGTGTAAAGGGGGAGGGAGAGAGAGAGAGAGAGAGAGAGAGAGAGAGAGAGAGAGAGAGAGAGAAAGAGAGAGAGAGAAGGGAAAATTGCCTGCCATAGATGCAGGCTGGGGAAGGGGGAAATCATGGCTTGTTGGAGGAGGGAAATGGGCACTGGTGGAGGGATGGGTACTGGAACACAATATAACTGTAACCCAAATATAAACATTTTTGTAGCTGTATATCTCACGGTGGTATAATAATTTTTTTTTTAAATCCAGTCACAGCTCTAAAAGAGCCTCTTCAACTGGTGATGTTTAACAATAAAATTGGCAAAATAATGGTAAATAAGTTTTTAAAATGTCTCTTATTAAATATCTTGATTGTATAATAATGTATTTTATTTTAAGTATATATTTAATCTGCACCACTTTTCAATTTAGAACTATACTACAGATTTTAATAAATATTTCAATTTGCCATTCTGAGAAAACATATTCTTTTCAAAATTAAGGATTTGGGAATATTCATTTAAACAGGTATGTGGAGAAAAATAGAAACTGACTTGTCTAGTTCATAAAAAAGTCAGGTGGCACATTTTAAAAATCATGCTTATCTTATTACTATTCAGTAAACGTATTGTTCTCCCTGTGCCCAGCTGCTCATGAGGTGCCCGGGAGCGATGGCGGGTTCTAGCCCCTGGCCTGCCACCCCAGCAGAGCCTCACAACAAGCCAGACCACCCTCCCCTACCCCATGGGGCCTGCCATATTCCACATCCGGACTTCCCTCTTGTCACAACTCCACCCAGCAGACCAGACTATCGTGGCCACGCGGTTCATCAATAAATGCTTTATTTAGGTGACTACAACAGTATCCCACCCGCACAGCAAGCCTGGCAAGCTGCTCGTGTAGTAGTTGATATGCCAAACGCAGTAACATTTATATTAGATCATTCCCGTGACCTAATATAATGGTTTGAGCTCTTAATGTTTCTGGAGCAAGCGGATGCCTTTGGGTTCTACTAGCATGAGACAGGACATACGGAGATATTACTGGTGCACACTCTAGCAAATAGATGATTAACGGGAAGATAGTGATAGTGATTCAGTAAATGTAAATATATATTCATTCGGAGGTGGGGAAGGATATATCACACCTGGCCTTACGTATGGGCTACTCCTGACTCTACTCAGAAATGACCTCTGGCTGTGCTCGAGAGACTGGATGTGCTACCAGAGATCTAAATCAGGGTCAGCAGGATGCAAGGAAGTGCCTAAACTCCTGTTTTATTCCTCAGACACAAAATATATATTCAAGTGAACAAATTAAAATTGAACTCAAAGAGAATTGAACTCAAAGAGAGTTTACTAGAATGTATTCCACTTCAAGTTACTGTACTCACTATTTCTAAGAATTCATAAATGAATTATCTGATCGATAAAGTTCTCTTCAACTACTGAAACCATTATTGCCCCTCCTCCAAGTTACTAAAAAATCTGCTTTGTATCAGAAAATTGTGTCGTTTCATAAAGGAATCGGGTAGGTTGGTTTTGCTTGGATTTTTTTTTTATTTATAAGGACCATAATCAACAATTTACTAAGAACCGAAGTCTTTATACTCTCAGTAAGTAAAGTCATTGATTTCCCAAGGCAACAAATTCTTTTTTGGAAGAACAAGGAAAAAAGTTTATGTCAAAATCGTATTTCCAGGGGCCTGTGAAATAATGCAGCAGGTAGAGTGTTTGCATTAGATGCAGATGACCCAGGTTCAGTCACTGGCACCCAAAATGGTCCTGTGAGCCACCAGAACCCCTAAGGGCAAAAGCAGGAGTAAGCCCTGAGCACCATCTAGCACTACAATGTCAACAACAACATATTACATATCCAACCAATTTGTGGTGACATAAAAAATTACAGGTGACTTTTTTTCTCTTGAAAACAAACTTAAAATCCATTCAGGAAAAATTATGACTGTCTTGATTTCAGTATGTTAAAAGAAAATGTTGGTGTGTAGCAATACTAATATAATTTGAAAGAAGCCGTAAAGGGAGTTCAATGAATTTTAAAGAGTATTTGTTGCAGGACACCTAAAAGCCTAGGCCTCTGCATCTGCCCTGGATTGCCTCCTGCAGGTCACTTTATAAATAGGGGGGGGTAGTCTGATGTGGCAGTCTTATCTGACCATGTATTCTGTACTGGCTGGCATAAATATTCTCTCATGCTACCACAAGCATCGTGGGACTAGCTAGATCTTACCAGCATATTTGCCTGGCCACGTTGGATCTCTAAGTAATTAGACCAGAGAGAAATGCTGTTTGCCTCCAAGCAAGCAAGCATGGCTCCCTGATAACTCAAAGGCAACTAAAATACAAAACTACCATGAGGTAGGCGAGACTCTTGCAAAGGCTTGGAGAAATATTTAACTGGCATTAGTATTAATCTTTGGTACAGAGACATGCCATCTCAGAAACCCCCTTCTCTACCCTATAAAGGCATTTCCAGGCAGATATTGGCTCAAGATATTAGGTGAGGTGCTGGGAGAAATTACCTGAGGGCATTTGATCCTTCCTGCCAGGGAAGTTACATTTAGCTTATAGCTTCTCCCAGCTCTGCTAGGAGGCTTTTAATTAGCTCTGGGTCCTTGTAAACAACCAGATGGTCTCCTGAAGTTGCTACATTCTATAGAGCTATTTTCCTGTTTTCATCTCTAGATATCCCAGGGGAGTTTGGGGGATTCCTAGCTATAAAATAAGCTATAAGAAAGAATCTCTCTTTTCTCTCTTTTCCCCTTTTTGCCATTTTGGCTTCCCTTGGTGTTTTGCTTTTCCGTCCTCTCCATTCTCTGTCGGGCCTCAACACGTGGTGGCAGCCATATTGGCCTACACCTGGCTGGGGCCTAGCTGGGAACCCAGAGTCCAGAGGTTTTCCCTGCTCTTGGATTGTATATTGGAACCTGTGATAGTAAAGCCCTTTTAAAACTCCATCGGATTCCTGAGTCTTCATCCATTCCCCGCCCGGCTTCAGAGGTAGAAGGGAACTCGCTTCCCGACACTGTCAGGGACCCCAGCGGTGCTCCCTGACAAGTATTTCCAAAGAATTAAGCAAGACATTTGGGGAAGTCAGTAACTGTTCATTTGGGGTAAAATCTGAAGCAAATTCAAATTCTCAAGTTTTCACTCCCTTCATTGTTCATCTTTTTGGCCAGTGAACGATCACTAAGGTTACAGTCCACTCCTCTGAAAAAACAGTAACTGCTACATACCTACAATTATAATTAATCTCAGTTTGTGGAATGGATTAATGATTGCATTTTATAGCTCTTTGCACAGACTTCACATGTATTCATTAATCATTAATGAGCATATAAGAATAATTTCTGAAAAAAAATCTGCAAAGCTATTCCACGGTTAAAAGTGGTAAGCTCTGTCAGAACTCGGAAGCTTACCACTTAAGACTGCTATCCTTGAACTACTGCAGCAAGCAACAACGATAGAAAATATACACATTATTTGAAGTGTTTGACTGAGGGGTTTTGTTTGGTTTGATTTGGTTTGGGGTTCCGGGTGACCTTACCAACTGGTGCTCAGGAGCACAGGATCTGCTCAGAATCAAGCTTCGGCAGCCTGCATGCAGAGCATGAGTTCCAGATCATTAAGTTATTTCACAGGCCCATAAAGGAGTTTTATTGTTTGTTTTTTGTTTGGGATCCATACCCTGCAGTGCTCAGAACTTACTCCTGACTGTGCTCAAGGATCACGACTGATGATTCTAGGAGACCACATACATGGTTCCAGGGATCAAACCTGGGTCTGTCACGTACAAGGCGAGCACCTTAACCCTTCACTTTATCTAACCTGAAGATTTCAATACTTTGATTTCTTGGTTCTTCAGTTTTTTTAAGCTACTTTCTGAACCCTCACCCACTCTCAGTAGGAATGTCACTGGTTTAACCTCCACGGAAAGCAGTATAGAGAGTTCTCAAAAAAAACAGGACTAGAACTCCTCCAGACCCAACACTAATTCTTGGCAGCTATCCCCCAAACACAAAAACATTCATTTGAAATGATACATGCACACCTTTTTCACTGCTGCACTTAGTACAATTGCCAAGATATGAAATAATCCAAATGCTGCTAAACAGATAAATAAACCAAGAAGTTGTGATGTATAGAGAGATATATAGATAAAGGTATATTACACAATGGAATACTATGCAGCTCTTAAAATCATACAACATGAAAGGGACCAGGGGATTTCATGCTGACGCATTTTCAAATTACGTGTTTATCTGATGATGACAGAACTATGTGCAAAAGAAATGATATTATCTTTTATCATAATTTAAAACGTAATACCTATGGAAATTCAAAAGCACTTTTGTGATTCTGGACATAGCTATCCACATTATTTTTTTTCCGTAAGTAGGATGTAACATGCTGTGTGAATTAGGGATTTGAAGTTTGTAGGCTTGTGAAGTAAATAGCCTATCACAGCCAGGCTTGCAGCGGCCACAAGAGGCCGCACGGTTCATCAATAAATGCTGGACTTAGAGATGACTACAAGAGTATGCTACCTGCACGGCAGAGCCTGGCAAGCTACCCGTGTTGTATTTGATATGCCAAATACCAGTAACGATTATAGACCTCATTCGGGAATGGATTGAGGCTCTTTATGTTCCTGGAGCAAGCAGATGCCCTTGGGCTCTACTAGTATGAGACAGGACATATGGAGATGTTACTGGGGCCCGCTCGAGCAAATCGATGATGAGCGGGAAGACAGACAGACAGTGACAGGATGTAACAACTCCTTCAAGTAACAACGATTTCAATAACAGGGAAGAAAAGACTTTCCTGCCTTCAACCACGTCCTGTTCTGTCCCCCTTAACTGTTACCTCCATGACGAGTAAAGGAGCTAGGAGGTAGTTTCTTAGCAGTCTCAATGCCTCAGTAGGCATGAACACGAGAAGGCCCCAGGCACTGCAAACCAGTGCTGTCACTTGTAGTCACTACTCAGCCTCACTAATGCCATGCCTGTCATGACAAGTAACAGTCACCTTGGCACCACACCTCTACCTCGACAAAACATACCTTTGAAAGGGTGTGAGCCACAGACAGAACCTGTTTCAGGGGTTGTCAAGGGAAGTCATCCTTGTCTATAAACAGCAGGAAGACTTGAAAGAGCCCAAAGGCACAGATACAGGACTTGATAGCCCAGAGAGCAAATAATTGTTCTACTTCCTGCGCGGGAACAAAGCAGGAGAAAATGACATATTGAGATACCATTTGACCAGGCTATAAGTGAGTTCAGTTGTCAGCCTAAACCTGCCATCTGGTGTTAAGATATAGCAGATCACAGTCCAGATGTGTTCCTTCAAACAAATCACATCTTTTTTTCCCCTTACCCACTCTTTTTCCTTTCTGTAAAGAAAGTGGTGCCTGCCAAAGATATAAATTAGCTGAAGTTTACTTAAACTAAAAACTCTTGTTAATTTACTCAGCCAAATATGAAGGTATATTACACACACACACACACACACACACACACACACACACACACACACACACACACACACACACACACACACACCCCTCTAATGCCAACCAACTTCTCAGAAACGGTGTCTAGAGATTCTGAGCAGAAAACAATTTGTTTGCTCATGGACCCCTAAAACTTGAGGCTCTCCTTAGTCATCCAAAACGCAGTTGATCTGAAAAATGAAATGTGTTTCAGCGAAGTCAAGTTGAGTTCTGAAATCCTGGTCTTCTTTATTTTTACTCAGGATCCCATTCCACAATTGGGGTGGGGAAGGGTTATGCAGTGCTATCATTTGCACCTCATTACACTTGGGCTAGAGCTTTGAGAAAGCTGATATTCCCTCTAAATTTTTACAGATGCTTCTAGTTTACCAGTTCATGACTGCACTACTAGGAAAGACTTCCTGCCTCTAAACTGCTTTCTGGCATGTATGCTGAATTTCAAAATCCCTGAAAAAAAGTAAACCTTTGTGGTGTTCTCTTAACTTTCCTGCTGGGGGTAGGGGGAGGGGTCACATAAACCACACCAAGCAAAAAAGCTTTTTCTCCTATAAAGTGAGACTAACCCTCTCAGAAACACTCCCTCCCGACTACTGACTGTTCATCTCTACTTGGAAACACCCCACAAAAATGTTCATTTACAGAAAGTTATTTGTGGAAGGTGTTTTTCATCATAAATTATGACTATGGCATGTTCAGTCAGTTATGGACATGATGCGATCAAAGAAAGCTTTTTCCCTGGGTCCTTCTTTGACTTCTTAGGCCTCGTCTGAAAAACATTCAGGACAGAGGGAAGAGACACTTTCTAACCCCCCCCATGTGTTTAATGGCTCCAGGGTTTTCAAAGTTCAGGGCAGGTGACACTGGTCTGTTCTTAATCTTTACTGCTTTAGCAATGTTCGGGCTGATGACGGGGACACAAATCCCCTGATGGAACTGAACACATTCCAAGCTCCCGACCGCTCAAAGCCGTAATCCTCTGCAGCTGGATCTTACTTACCACCATGCACAGCTAATACATTTTTTAAAAGCTAGTCACTGGTGACAAATGTAAACTGGACAGGGCAGAAGCTCCCCCTTTTCCCGCTTCACTCCCTGGGCCCTCAATCTCCCCCTCTCCCTTCACCCAGAATAGCTGTTCTGTGATGGATAGGACCCATTCTTTAGAACCACCAAGCCTGAGCCATATAGCTGTGCTGGAAATGACAAGAAGACTTCTTAAAAGCATCTTCAGCCGTCAAGATTCTAACCCAAAAAGGAGAAAAAAAAGAAAGGCATCCTTAACACAAACATTTCACAACTGGAAAAACCCTCTAAGTTGAGATTATCATAGCCCTACTGCACTCACTTTTATTTAGCCATCACACACAGGCAGACCATGCTGGCTCGCTTCACTGAATTAAACTGCTGACATATACTTACACGTATGCAAAGAAAACTGGAAGCTTGAAGATCTATGTAATGTACTTTGTACCTCTTTACTTTTTTTCTTTTGAAGGAAACCAGGTTTAAATATAATAAAAAATTAGCCTTTTGGGATAGGCAAATATGTTATTGGCATGGATTTTTATTCACCACCCAGAAAGGAAAACTGAGAAATCCTAGTAGATATACCATGGAGTTGGATGAGAGTTCTAAATATCAGGGTAGGGGCGGAGCGATAGCCCAGCGGGTAGGGGCGTTTGCCTTGCATGCGGCAGGCCCATGCCGGCCCGGGTTCGATCCCGGCATCCCATATGGTCCCCCAAGCACCTCCAGGAGTAATTCCTGAGTGCAGAGCCAGGAGAAACCCCTGAACATCGCCGGGTGTGACCCAAAAAAAAGCAAAATAAAATAAAATAAAATAGGTATCAGGCTAATACACTATGAACAAACTGAAGATCAACAGAATAAATGGACACATAACTCTCTAAAATTAGGATAAACAAAAAGCTTTAAATATTATGAAATGCTGTACAAGACAGACGAGATTTTAATAATGGGTCAAGCAATCCACTTGCTCTGGTGTAGAAAAAAACAAGGGTTAATTAATATTTGTGACTTTCAGGGGTTTATTTTTAGTTCCCAAATAAGTAGCAGTAAATAAATACTACCAATTATACTTGGTGTTGGCTACTACAACACCGACAACAAAGTTTAAATTGCACTTGGTTTGATTACAGCCAAGTTACATTTGAAGAGGAAAGAATAATTTTACGACACCGTAAGAATTCTAACTTGAGCTCAGGCCCTACAGGACATACATTCACCCAAGTAATTGAAGTTCCGAAAGGCACTACAATTAATAACGTGTAACTAGCAAGAACACAGCAGTGACAAGCAGTTCTCCATAAATTAAATTACCAACTGCGTATGTGAATTCTCAGTGTCTTAGTGTTGTTGAGAGCAGGTTCTCCAAAGCAGTCTGGTGACCAGCCTCAGCAGGATACAGGGAAAAGGAATTTTGCTTGGGGGGTGGGGGAAGGAGGGATCCAAGCTAATGGGGCATTGTACCAATGAGAAAAAGAAACAGAACTCTGATTTCCCTACTTGTTGCTCCCTGAAACATTCCCAGAATTCAAAGAATACAGTCAACATATGAGTAATGTAATCAAATAGGAAGGCTATCAACTCTGTTCGTGGTGAGTGTAGTATCTTGGCACTGAACTTAACAAGTATGTGAAAATAAAGCAGCATGTGATGTTGGTGAAGAAAATCCAAATGGACATGATGATCACTGTACAGCGCACACACATGCTTAAGAGAGTATTCTGTGTTATATGTGAGGAAATGTGTGAATATGGATGGCCACACTTTAACACTAAATTTAGAACATAGCACCACAGCACAGGGAAAACTAGAAAAGAAAAAAAATAGATCCCTGTGATTTATAAATTTGAGCGGTCTGCCTAGCAGCAATGTATAGCCTGAATCTGTATTACATGTCCTTGCCTCCAAAAAACATTAAGGCATGCTGTATCCTTCTTACAGCAGTCAAAGATAACTGTGCTTTATACTCCTGTATATCTATAATAATATATGAGCAATATTTCCCCTTCATAAAAAAAGCATCTCAGGCCTGAATTCCCATGTCTACAATGATACATTCAAACTATAAGTTCTCCAAATGTCTGTGCAAAATGTCAAAAGTCTCAAGGGGAAGGGGCAGAATCATAACCAGGACTCTACGTGTTACACAGAAATGTGAATTTTAAAAAAGAGCTTGCTATATTTCTCAAATATTTTAATACCAAATTATCCTACAACGTATCAAGCAAAATCACAAGCAATACCAAGTCTGTAACTAATCCTCTAAGATATACTGATTAAATTGATAGGAAAACCACAACAAATTATATTTATCTGAACTTCCAGGAACAAGTTCAAAAAGACTTAAGAAAAGGAAAACTAACTGAAAATACTAAGGCTTAAGTAAGCATAAATCCTTCCAAGGGAACACATATAAACTGAACACTGTCTCTTTAAGTTGAAGGACCTACTATAGCTAGGTAGTAAGAAGCCAAGAAAAAGTTCTGAAGTTTAACTCTCCGGAGCAAACATTTTCTACTTGTGAAGTAAACTCTGTTGAAAGACAGCAGACTACGGTCCCACCAGTAAAAACAGGAAAGTTTTCAGCCAGTGACAGCTTTGCCTACAGAGAAGTGGAAAAAAAGTGTCATAGACTCACTTTATTAAACCATATGCTCATTGCCCTGTGAAGAAAGCAGGGGCACTAATTAGTTCATTCTGTGAAAGAAGCCCTTCCTGATCCCGTTGACTTTTGTCCCCCTGGTTAGCTCCAGCTATTTCTGTCATGCAACTTGAAAATCACTGGAGGGAGGAAGATCGCCATAACAACCGCTGAAATGATCCTGTGGAATGTGTCTAGCGGCACTGGACACTGGAATAACCTGAATATGTGCTCCAGATGTGTCGGCTGTCAGGACAAAAGTAAACACTCCTGACGGACAGCGTATGACTGGATGGCCCCGAAGCGACTCCAGAGGCTTGGAAGGGGTGGGGAGGGGCCACATGTGTGAGCAGAGGGTGGGCAGAGACGGGAGAGGGGGGGGGGCGGCTGCAGGAGGCACCACAGGACCCGGAGCCGAGTGCACAGGGAGGACTAGGGCGACTGTTATGCCTGCGTCCTCCCCCCGAGTGGCCTCTGTGGGACTGCACGGCCTCTGCAAATTTCCGTCTGGCATGGACTTGTGAGCTTTGGGGGAGCAAACTAAAACATGAATGCTGAGAGGAAGGGGGAAAGAGAGGAACGGGCTCAAAATGCTTTCAGTCTGAAATATTAATGGCAACATGTTTTTTAAAGCATTCCCTCTTCAGGGGAGGGCTGTCTCCGGACCCCTACCTCCAGTACCAAATGAATGGCTCTGCCTTCCTGCCCTCTACGCATACTCTAAAGCGGACTTTTTATTAGGTGACTGAGTGATTACTTTCCTGATCTGAAACGTTGTCATTTTTGGTGGTGTTGTTTCACCGAATTTCCTAAGGTGGACTAGCAGGTGGGCAAGTGTGTCGGTTCCCTAACCCAAAATATTTTTTAATTAAACATTTTATTATACCACCATGAGATATACAATTACAACATTGTTCATAACCCAAAATATTTTTTTAAAAATATTTTTCTAATGAAATACATAGAAAGAACTAGAAAACATAATGCAGGCCAAAGCACATTTTCACCTTAGGTCCTAAGGGGCGGAAGGAGGTGTTTGAAAAGGAAGGATTTAATAAATCTATGCCCCACACTCATGTTTGCAAAGCAGCAACTCTATAGTGCATAGTGCACAGCAGGCACTTGTTAAGTATCTGCTAAAGCAAACCAGTTTCATGAGCAAGATTCAACACAAATGCTTTTTACAATGCACACAGAGAGTGGCAGAGAGTACCTTTAGAAGGTAGTCACATTTAAAACCACTAAGAAAAGTAAATGGGTAGCTTATTTCCTCGGGAACAAAAGGTCTCCCCTAAAGAAAACAGGAAACACCAAACACGACTACAGTATACCAAACACTTACCTGGACATGAATCCACCACATTTTTAATGTCTTTAACACCAATAGTTTTTAGTAAAACAAATTTTAGAAATTTTAAAATTTTAGAAATTTTACAAAAAAAAAACATTAAAATTTTCAGATTTCCCATACATGCTTACAACCGCCAAAAGGCTACTGTGAAATTGTGTGTAAGTTTTGAAATGATTCAAACTTGATGTCAAAAACATTCCAAGCAACGGGTTCCAGATTTTTGTCAAAAACTTTATATAAATATATTTCAATAGAATTTCTAGAATTTTCCAATAAAATTTGCTAATTATTTATTTGCAATCCACAGCTGAAATATAAAACTGCTAGCTTAAAATCTTAAATTGTTTACACTTAATAAGATCAGTAATCTATAATCACCTGGATGAGGAAAGACAGACATTTACCTGGAATCTTTTCAAGGCAATGGCCAACCTATGCAGCTCCTTTCAATCTCTAAGCATCTAAGTACATTTTCTTCCTCTGACACAATTAATGTTGTGACTCGGATTTTGAAAGCAGTTCACCAAAGGAAAAAAGGAACTTAAAAATTATTAGATAAGGGCAGGAAATAGAACAGATCTTCAACTCGCTCTCTACACTGTAATTCTACAAATTTAACCTGCAGAGGAAGCCCCTAAGGATGCTTTGAGGATAAAGGACTCAAGTCTGAAGAAAGAGACAGAACAGCGAGAATGAATGGAACTACCTCTGCCTTCTAGAAATTGGATCCCACTGGCAGCTGGCTGCATGAAGCAAATAACAGAGTCATGGTGGAAACTGTTTCATACTCTAAACCAGTACGTCGGTATTTCCTTGTAACAGAAACTGTGCTTCCTGACAAATTAGACAACTTAAAACAATCGTTGCCAAGGTGCAATTTACAAAATCTGTTGGCAATCTATACAAAAGAAATAAACTTGGTTTTTGCCATTATTTGCAGGCATACTTTATTATGCAAATAAAGTGCAAATCTGGTCCCTCCCAGAATTTAAAACACTTCAAAACAGGCTGATATATTTCCAAACAGCCAACTATTTAAAAATATTTATGAGCCAAAATTATAAATGTGCACATTTTGCAATGAGGTGCCAAATGTCCAAAAGATGGATGAGCTTCAATGACTATTTTCGTTTGCTTTGACCTTGGTATTCAACCATTAAGCAAAAACATGATGTATATTCAAAGAACTGGAAAGTATTTATATTCATTCATGTGATTCTTCTTATACATCTAAAACTCCTTTTATCATTCTTGTAGTTATTGTCTATAAGAAAGAAAGATAAGAATTGGATCGCCCCTAAAATTCAGAGTAATGACTTTTCAGTAAGAATTTTCTTGGGGATGTTCCTATGAGTATTAAAAGGTTGAAAAAAGGCTGAAACCTGGAGCTAATGTAAGAAGTATCAAGTTCCAAATGTTATAAGATACTTACAAAAAACAGATCTGGTGGCTGAACTTCACAAAATTAAGCCTGAGGCTAAACTCAGACAATACATATACTCTGTCCTCTGAGTTCCTGAGTTAGTCAAAACCCAATCAATTGCTCATGGGTTTTGGTTGCTCAAAGTACCTACTTCTCTAGCTAACACCAAAGAAGCAGCATCAGCTGCATACAAACTCTTCCTAATGCTTTGCTTTTAAGTGCAAATAACAGAAATACTCATAATATGCAGAAGACGACCAGCAAATAACTCACAAGTTAAAGCAGGCAAGAAAATCAAATACATGAGGGGGAAATCCCACAAAAAACAAAACGAAGAAGACACTAGCAAACCAATCTATAGATTTCCTGCTGAATATAAGCAAATACTGTAATGGAGTTTTCTGACTACATGAATATCTGAACTGGGAGGTAAAGGCTTCATTCACATGACACCAAGTCTAACTTAAAACAGTAGTTTTCCTATTTCTGTTAAAATAGGAAACATGTATTCTTGAAAACCACTTTAAAGAGAGGAACAACTGCTGAGACCTTCAAACTACAAGGAACTCTTCAGAGAAAAAATGTAAATCTAGCACATGGACAGGGACACCATTAAAATAAAAGAAGAAAATTCAGAAGGTTCTTTAACATCTTTAATTATATGTCATGCTATCAAGGCAAGGACCCAATAAGAGCACAACTTTTCTGGAGAAAAGTTCTGTAAAAAAGAATTAATACAGTATATTTCTATCCAATTATAGAGGCCTAAAAGTTCTTGAAAATATAACTTATTACAAACAAGGAATCAGTCCTACAAAAGCTCATTGATTTTTGTCCTATGTCACAGCTACGTACCAAATAAAAATTAGAAGAACAAAACCTCCATAGCAGCACTACTTCACAGATCTATCCTCCGCTGGCTCAACCATCATTCCCCACTCTCAAGTGTCGAATGACTTGAACTCCCCAGAAGAGGAACTCTTCTCGAAATCTCTGCCTACAAAGGCCTAACATTAACAAAGGCCTTTTTTAAAAATATTCACTTGGACAATTTATTAAACTTTCTTTCACTATAAGTATTATATCAGGCTGGTTAAACAGTAAGAAAATATCTACTTTGTGATTCTGAACTCCATTCCTCTCTCGCTTTCTAGAACAGGTGCTTTGAAGCAATGAAATGCCAAAGGATAAAGAAAAGACTGTATTAAGAAACCGAGAGTAGGACCGGGCGATAGCCCAGCGGGTAGGGCGTTTGCCTTGCCGCGGCTGGCCTATGCCGGCCCGGGTTCGATCCCGGCATCCCATATGGTCCCCGAGCACCGCCAGGGAGTAATTCCTGAGTGCAGAGCCAGGAGAAACCCCTGAGCATTGCCGGGTGTGACCCAAAAAGCAAAAAAAAAAAAAAAAAAGAAAAGAAACTGAGAGTTTTGAGGTCATTAGCCAAATAGCAGTAATGGTTGCGTCTATTTTGTATTTGTTCCTTTATCCTCAATTCACTAAGGTCTAAGAACAATTATTTTCTTTTGCTATTTTCCAGTGACACTGCCCTTGAAGGTTCATCATGGAATCCTAATATACTTAGAATTGCCTGCTCCTTGGCTGCATGCCAGAAGTCATTACTTCTGCTCATGAGACAATATCCTTGGATCCAGAAAGAAGATCACTTCCAATGATGGTCTGACAGATATAGAGTAAATGTTCAGCAACCACCTGAATTTAAATGCTGCTTCACACTTTCAACAGCTTCCCATTTCATACAAAAAAATGTTCTTAACATGGCATACGATCTTTTACCCATCAGTGACTGACATGTGCCCTTTGTTTTGCCTTGCTTTATTCTCTCCACACCAGCTATACTAGTCTTCTTTCCATATTTGCAATGCCCCAACTCCCTCTCATAGGGCATAGGTTCTTTTGCAAAACTCACTCATCCTTACCTTCACCTCAGTCAACACAGTTAATTTCTCTTCATCCTTCAGAGTTCAAACAACTCTGGAGGAAAACTTCAGAAAAATCCTGACCCCACTGTTTTATGAGCGTTGTTTTATGTTGTGGAGTTCTGAGTAACATTTCACTTAAAAAAAAAACAGGGAGGGGAAACTTTCCAAACATAAAGGTTTGATCATCACTGAACAGTTTCGTAAGTCCCTCAATGCAAAATAAATCTGTTAAACTACACTACCAGAATTTTCAATGTCAAACATTTTTTATGTCCCTCCATTTTGTTAGGGCAAATGTTCATTTATTTCAAGCACTCCATTAAAACAATCAGTGATCTTGTAAATGATGGCCACTTTATTCCTCCTTTCTCAGTGCTGGTGGCCACAGAAGAGAAACACGCCAAGGTTATTCTCTTCATGTAAACTGGGGGTTATGAAGAGAACTGGGGCTCCCAGTCAGGGCTGTCTGAAGCAAGGCCTGTCCTCCCTGTGCTCACTTTCTCTTTTGTAAGAAAACAAGAGCACCTGCAGTACAGAAGTCAAAAGACATTTATTTGTGGTCAGGAAGGTAATCGGGGTGTTACGGCACACTGCTGCATTTCAGGGCTGCATGGAATGGGAGTTGGGATGTCCGTGTAATGCTGAGGATAGAAGTGTGTACCTCTGCATTACGGGACATCCCAA
Organism: Cryptotis parvus; assembly: GCA_021461705.1. NCBI lineage: Eukaryota > Metazoa > Chordata > Mammalia > Eulipotyphla > Soricidae > Cryptotis > Cryptotis parvus. Next base: position 170,262 of record JAJIBD010031044.1, on the reverse strand, counting down.
TTCCCATTCCAGCCTCCTAAGATTTTTTTTATTTTCTGCCACAAAGGTCTATGCTAAGTGATGCTCAGAGGCCACTTCCAGCAAGCACATTAGAACTTGTAAGTGGTACTATGGATTAAACCAGGTCAGTTACATGCAACATAGGTATGCATGTACTATATGCATCCGAATGATTTTTCGATCAATCAATACTTTTTTTTCTGTGTGCTAAGCTCAACTCTGTAAAAATGTTACATTTAGTTCTCATTTCAACTCCATGAGGTTAGTAACATTATGACCTTTATTTTATAAAGGCAGAATTTGAGTCTGTACTTCCAAAAGAGTAAATTCCTTTAAATTTTACTTTTAAATTTTTATATAACTATTCAAAAATAGCATCAAAGGCACAATTCTGACATTCTTATATCTAATATTTAAGACTCTTCCCAAGAAACAAAGATTTAAGTTGGAGTTTTATAAAATACAGTGTCTGAACTTGAAGTGTGTTTTCCATCTTGCTGGTTTTGAGACTTGCTCTAATGGGATAAAGCTTTCAACTGCAGGACCCTTCAGCGAAACACCACACCCATCTCACCTAGTTAAGAGTCCTGGCGTTAGAAATCCATTTCACCCATTCAACGGCAGACTACACGACATAATTATTTTCATCTGGTTATAACACAGGGTGGTGAGTTTAATCTCTCAAACCCTACTGGGATTGGTTTTAGCCGTTTTGGAAATTGCCTCTCACGCCATGAATGTGTCGCAAAGCAAGATGGTCCTAATGGTTACCAGACTAGGAGGGGGGAGAGCGGTCTTTGGGGGAGGACAAAGGACGAAAAGCATGGTTACTCCTTTCATGATTTCCTGTGTGGGTCATCTGTAGTGATTCAAAGTATCCTCATGGCCCTGCTTTCAAAAACAATTTGTTTTGATATGGCCAAAGGAATGGAGGTGAGTTTTTGCAAAAGTTATACTGAATGACAACTATTCATTGGAGTCAACTGCATGCGTCTATCAAGGGGGTCATCAGTGGCTTGTTTCTGAGAAATAAGGTACATACGCTGATTAAATAGAGTCCCAAGCAATGAATGTGTCCTCTGGACATGAATGGGACATAAACCCTAATTAACTATTTGAAGAACTTTCCAAATGGTTTCGGGGGGGAAACATCTAGAAAATTAATTCAAGGATTGGAGAGCTCAAGCCAGAGCACAGGTCTTTGTATGCAAGAGAACCAGTTTGGGTCCCTAGCTCTACACCAGACCCGCTCTGCCCTGCGGACCGCCAAAGCGAGGCTAAGCCCCCTCTGCCCCTGCCCAGAGCACCTTTGGTGTGGCCCAATCACAAACATTCTTTAAAAAATTTCAAGAAAATAATTTTATGTTACCAAACTTTTCTTTAACTTTAATTCCTCCCAAATAAATAGTTGCCATCCATATGGCAAAGAGGTCACTCGCTAAGCAATTTATGAAGTAAAATTGCTTATGGATAATGACTAGGAAATACAATAAAAAGTTCTTTTCTTCAGTTCTTGGTAGAAGACCCAACATTAATACATATGTGTAAATTACACTTACCTTTTAGAGAGGATTCAGAAAATGCCCTTGGGCTGTCCATAGAATTTGAAGTGATAGCAAGCTACTTACATAGAGAATGACAATTACAAAAGCTAGGCAACTTACACACCTGGTTCAAATATTTTGGGTTTGTCAATGTCTTTTTATCATAAAAGCCCTCTCCTGTACTTTACTATCGTTACCTAATGTAGGTCCTAGCTTTTTTTTAAACTATGGGTTAAAATTCCATAGCATGAAACTTTCTAAATGTTTGTTTTATAGCAAGTTTCTTGGATCCGCGGGAGAGTACAGTGCTTGCTTTGCATGCCGCTGACCTGTGCTCAATCCCCAAGCACAGCGCCAGAAGTAAGCCCTGAGCATGGCTGGTATGGCCCAAAAACTAAAGAAAAAATTGCAATTTTGAGTATTATTTATGATTATCAGTGTTTCGTTAGTACACTGTTTTAGGTCTTATATACCCAGGGTCACGTAAAACTTTCTCAGGCAATCTAAAGGTCAGGAGTAGAAAACGTTTAAGAGGTCCTGATGTGGAGGGCTCCAACAGTAAATTCTTCTGTATCACTGTCTTCCCCTTTATCATCGATTTGCTCAAGCGGGCCCCAGTAACAGTTACTGGGGCCCGCTCAGTAAATCTTAGACTGAAGTTTCTAATCAGGCATGGATAAAGCAACAACATGTTTTTGTAAATCTTGCATGCTCTTAAAGAGTCAAAATTAACTACAGTCAAAGGCACTGTAGTATGAAATGAAATACAGTGAAACAGCTCACAGCTGCAATTCTACATGCCTGCAGAGTCCTTACGCAGCTACTCAATTCTTCCTATCTGCAGCCTCAAAGGTAATACCTGGTATAAAGCTGGTCCAAGAATAGTATTTATAAAACAACTGCAATAAAACCTCAGAATTAATGTTTCCTTAAAATATTACCAAACACGTTATCACACTGATCCTCCTATGATAAACAATATGGATATTAATTTTTGTTTGTTTTGTTTGGGGCTTGGGGCCACCACCAGCAGTGCTCAGGACTTACTTCTCCTGGCAGGGCGTGGAAGCCCGTGTTGGGTGCCAGGGATTGGAACAGGAAGGCCACATGCAAAGCATGTGCCCTACGGCTGAACTAGTTCTCCTGCCCCAATACAGGTATTCTTAGGGCACTTCACAGGTGAAGACCCGTAGCATGAGCTCCCAATCTCTGCGTTCCTAAGCAAGGTACCGCTTGCCACCACCTTAACACCTTTGCCCCAACAGTTGAAAATCTCAGAGCATCCATTCTTCCAGTTTTGCTCTTTTTTTTCTGTATTTTATAACTCATGGTGTAAAAACACCAAAAGCGGAAGGCAAACAGATAATCCAGATGCGAACCCCTAAGAAAAACTGTTAGTTTGTGTCCTTTGTGGCTGTGCAAATCTGGTGGGCAGTGCTACCAATGTTTAATTTTACTTATATAAGGCAAATATAATACTGTATTTATAATATATACAAGTTTCAACTTACCACATATTTTAACCAGAAATGTTTCTTTGGAATTTTTTTTCATGCTCAGATCTCTACTGACAGTTTAAGTCTAGATGCTTTTGCAGGATAAACAAAGAAATGCAAGAGGTTACTACTCATGTCCCAGGTGTTGTGTTTTCTACAAAACTGATCACAACACGACTGATCAAGCTCACACATATGAAATGCAAGATGGGAATCCAGTGTAGTTCAGGTTTCAAGTGGACATTATCTCCAATTGGTCATTTAATGCTGTAGCTCTTAGGTAAAATTAAGTTCCTGCTATCGAGTCAACATTTCTGGACTTAAGGACTTACTAGGCTTATGCCAGGCTTGGTGACTGAAACGAATAAAATATGATGCCTGTCTCTGCATAGAGACAATCTTGGTGGTGGCTGAGAACAACACAGTGAAACACAAAAAATACTACTTATGAGTCTGTGTCTCAGTTACATTTTTTATATATATATAAATGCTTTTAAGGAATATGTAAGAAGTAAAACTAATTATGTTGATCAGTGGAGATTTGCTGACAACAGTGTTTTACAAGACCCTCCCTTGTACAAAAATGTAATAAGTAACTAAAACAGTTTTTAACGCCATAAATTCAGTTTTTAACTCAAGCTAATTTTTCTGTATATTAAAGCCATAATAAACTTAAGGATTCTTTTCCCTCAATAATTCTCCAACAGTCTGTACACTACACATCTGAAGGCAATCTTCAACATTGCTGACACACTCATAAGTGACCCTTGCTGCTGAATTCGTCTCCTGACACCTTGTTTACAATGCGCTATTTACCAATATAAATAAGGTGATATGCCATCACCGATTTTCTTGTCTTCTAGCTGCTTCTGCAACCTGAAAACACTACTGTACTCTGAAAACTATGCAATGAAAACAAATGCCCTATACCAAATATTAAGCAGAGCCAGCTATAACTCATCAGATGCCTTACTTTGTTGAGGATATCTATTCTTAATTTACCTGGATCTATTTCTCGCTCACCTGGATCTGAAATGAACATCAAGTGTATTTCAAACATGTTGTGCATTCTACCTGGGCAACAGCCATTTCACTCCTTCCTAGATGCCACTACAATAACACTTAGTTGGCAGCCATCTCTACTGCATGATTCTTCCCCAAGACTACCCTGGCTTTCAGACAGAAATGAGTGGGTGTGCTTATTAGAAAATCATCTCTACCTGAGAACTAAGCAAAATATTCTGAGAATTTGGATTAAAGTTTCCATAAATACATAGTCAACAAATGTCTATACATACATCCTCAAAAAGTATGCCTTGGGGGGAAATGGTAATGGCAAATTAAAACTCACCATTGAATATACACAAAGAGACTTAAGTAACTAACTAAAGATCTGCAGGGCTAGCCACAATGTGTAAAAAGAAGAGGGAGAGAGATGCAGAGAGAGACAGAGAGAGACAGAGAGGAAGCGGGGCTACCTGCTGTTGAGGCAGCCTGGGGATGGTGTGGGAGGGTGGGGTACATTGGTGGTGGAAATGGGGCACTGGTGGAGGGGTGGGTGCTGGAATACTGTATTACCAAGAACCAATTATGAACACCTTTGTAATTGTATGTCTCACGGTGGTATAATAAATTTTTTTTTTTTAAAAGTATGCCTGCAAAGCACATAAACTCAACACTATCCCTATCATAGTATCCCCCCAACTATTTGATTCTTTCCCAGTGAACTCGGGCAAAATCTCAAAGCGTTCCTTGAAGAGTTCTTACCAATTTATCAATACCGCTTAACATCTGTTTTTCACCCTTCAGTTTAACTGTTTTGCAGAAAAGAAACGTAGAAGTACCAAAGAACTTGCGAAGTATAAGAATCTCCTGGGTAAGGGGAAAAAAGAGACTCAGTGTCCCTGCCCCATACCACGGTGAATATCTGCAATGCTTATTATATAGACTCTCGGCCCACTATTCCTCAATTTATTTTTGTCCTAATCTCTTCTTCTCACTCATTTTGGCAGCTACATTTTTTTATATATTCCTGTTCTTTTACTTTGTTTGGTTTTGGGGCCACACCTGGCCATGGCTCAGGGATTACTCCTAGCTTTGCATAATTTGAAGTCACTCCTGGGAGGTCTCGGGGGCTGACTGTGGTGTTAGGGAGTGAAGCAAAAGTTGGCTCATGGGGCTGGAGTGATAGTCCAGTGGGTAGGTGTTTGCCTTGCACGCGGCCAACTCGGGTTCGATGCCCAGCATCCCAATGGTCCCCCGAGCACTACCAGGGGTAATTCCCGAGTGCAGACCAGGAGTAACCCCTGAGCATCGCCGGTGTGACCCATAAAGCAAAAAAAAAAAAAAAAGTTGGCTGCATGCAAGAGAAGAGTCCTACCCACTGTACTATCTACCCAGATCTTACAATTCACTTTTTAAAAAATTCAACTTTCTGTGGCGGAGTGATAGCACAGCGGATAAGGTGTTTGCCTTGCACGCACCCGACCCAGGTTCAATCCCAGGCATCCCATATGTCCCCGAGCACCGCCAGGAGTAATTCTTGAGTGCAGAGCCAGGAGTAACCCCTGAGCATCGCCGGGTGTGACCCCCAAAAAAACTCAACTTTCTTTAGAAGTGATCCCTGGGCATAGTATATGGCCAAGACTAAGCCTCGAGCACCATCTGCTCCAAAACCCAAAGATAATAATAGTAAATAAAAATTCAGTATTCCTGGTACAAAATGGAAAAGACTATCATTTTACATCTGAGAATTAATCACACTCACAGGTGACCTGAACTATCCCTTCATGTCATGCTATCATTTAGCTGTCACTTTCAGCTCACTCAACATCCTGACCTTTGATTCTGCTCAAAATTACTCACTCTATCACAAACAAGTCCTTAATTGCATGATAGTAAATACTGAAGTGACCCCAATTCCTTTCCGAACTCAAAGTTCTGCAACACTTAGAGTTTTGACATTAAGATTTAAGAACTTGTATAGTAAGTACTCAATAATTATGTATCAAAAAGTTTTGCAATTACCACTTTAAATGCCTGGTATTCCTATGCACACTGTCAGCCACATAGACTTTATATCATCATGTTTACAAATCTAAATACCAAAAATGATATTTCAATCACATTTAGCAGTTCTCATGGAAAATGAAACGTGAAACTAAGATTGTCCATTACAGAAGCCTCAAAGTGAACAATTTACTTACAATATTTTTAAAATATTTTATTATACCACCGTGAGATATACAATTACAAAGGTGTTCATGTGTGGGTTTCGGTCACACAGTGTCCAGCAGCCATCCCTCCACCAGTGGCCATTTCCTCCAATAGGGACACCAATGTCCCCAATTCCCCCGCCCTCCCCTAGCCTGCCTCTATGGCAGGTTCTTTATCTCTTTTCTCTTTCTTTCTCTCTTCCTTCTCTTGCATATTGTGGATTTTAATCTGTTTATACGATACACCCAGTGGTGCTCAGGGCTTATTTCTGGCTCTGGACCCAGTAATCACTCCTGGAGAGACTTAGGGGAACAGATGGGCTGCCAGAGAGCAAACCTGGATCAGTCACATGCAAGGTGGGTCCCTAACCACTGTTCTACCCAGATACAGCCCAAATTTTTGAGAACATTGTATTTAGCCGCTTATCAATGAGCACAATTAGCTTTAAACAATACTACAGCTAAAATACTAGACTCTAGGACTGAAATAAATCCATCAATTCAACCACTATGACCTCATTTAGGCAATTGTTTTGTGACTTTTCAGATTGTTCATTTAAAGATTGTTCATTTGAAAATTATAGTTCTCAACTTCACAATTAAAATAGAAAAAAATTAATATGCAATGTGCTAAACAAAAAGGAAAATGTCATTTATACATCAGTATCATAGACCTAGAGGACTACAAGCCTTTATTTTCTGCAGGGTGATGTACACACCTGGTCATGCTCTGTACTAAAGGCACCGTATGTAGTGCAGGGAATAAATTCAAGGTCAGCTGCGAAAAGCAAATGCAAACACTTTCTCTCCTGTACTCTCCTCCACTCTTCTTTCTTAGGGTAGTATGAATGGTGTCCATCATTTCAAGTTTTTTTATGTCACACTGAGATGATCCTTATTTACTCTAAATTCATTTTGACACTGTGCAATTAAAGCTACTATCTGCCAAGGTTACAAATGAGGAAACTGAAGTTTTTTTAAAAATACAGTTCCTTGTCAAGTTTCCCCAGCAGACTCAAACTCAGGCTCTTCTGACTCATGTGCTTTTCTGTACGCTACCTAATGCTTCCTCCCACACTACAGATATTTAAAATATTAACAACATTCTTGTAAGGACATTCAGAATAACAACTAAATGCATGTATTTTGGCCATTTGGTCACAATCAACTCATTCTATCATCAAAGGCTAATCAAATCCAGACCATGAGGTATATGTCTGTGATTTTAGATAACAAAAGTACCTTTATGATCTCTGGTTTTTAACCATATTGTCAAACTTAACATACCTTATTATAAAGTCAAATGTGAAAGTTTGAAAATGTTTAAACTATCAACCATGAGTGTCTAAAAAAGATAAAACCTTGAAGAAAAAGATAAATGAAAAGACAGGCACATACAATAGACATTCATTGCTATTATATATATATATATAAAACTACAAGTTTTATATAGACTGTTGCATAATTGTTTATGTATTATAATACTAATACAATTAATTATAAATATATTTAATTATAAGTATTAGTATAAATAAAAGTATATTATATATTCTAATATATAATGATGTACTCACGGTGTATATATGTGTGTATGTGTGTATATATGTGTATATGTGTGCATATATGTAGATATATGTATATATTTAGAACTCAGACAAGCCTTAACATCTCCATCCCTTCCATTTTAGTCAACAGATAAATAGGATGAAGCTGCTATCAGTCAGGCTGGAGTCCAATCCTCATACCACTGCCAGGATGCCTTCCTACATTTGGGGGTATCTTGGGGGGAGAGAAACTGGTGCCACATTTGGTGTGTTCAGGGACTGTTCCCAGCTGTGGGTTTGCGATTACTCCGGCAGTGATCAGGGACCTTGTTCCTGAATCGAACCTAGGCCGAGTACGCAAGGCTCTGTCCCAGCCCTCCGAGATCTCTCCTCGGCCACACTCCACATTTTGAAATGACTTTTTTTTTTGCCTTTTTGGGTCACACTCAGCTTTGCTCAGGGGTTACTCCTGGCTCTGTGCTCAGAAGTATTCCTGCCACTGCGTGGGGACCATATGTGAAGCTGGGGATGGAACCCTGGTGAGCCACATGCAAGGCAAACACCGTCCCCACTGGACTATCACTCCGGTCCCTGAAATAACTTTCTGAGGGACCTATAAGCTGAAAATTCAGATTTCCATCAAGTTTTTCTAAACCAAATACACAGGTTTGAAACCACAAAAACTAGAGAAATGTACACTTTTTAAATGGGGAAGACATTTTCATTATTTTCATATTTTATAGTTACAAGCTTCAAAATACATAGCCCAAATCATGTAACTTTTTATGTAATAGGTCATGATGATACTGAAACCACGTAGAGAAGCCACTAGGGGCTGGAGCAGTACAATGGGTCACCGCCTGCCTTGCACACAGCCAACCCGAGAGGGATCACCACTACCCCATAGGTTCCTGAGTCCTGCCAAGAGTGATCCCTGAGCAGAGGCAGGAGCAAGCCCTGAGCACAGCCAGGTCTGGCAAGGGAAAAAAAGAAAGAAAATAAACAAACCGCTGTACTTCAGTTTTCAAAACAGAAAAAATTATACTAAGAATTTTAAAATCCCACACTTTAAATACACAAATGCTCCCATTGAATACTACTGCATACTTGGCGTACCACAATAAAAAAAAAAAAATAAAATAAAATTGAAAATTGTATTTTTAAATCAATTTATTAAAATAAAGATAGAGGAAGATTTACAATACTAGTCATATGAGAAACTTCAAAGCAAGTAATAATTCTTTAACTGAATGAAAGAAAATCCAGTATTTTCAGTATTTAATTTTAAACAATTATCTATCACTGAAAGAATGACACACCACTTTTTTCACCATCTAAGCAAAGCCCAAAAGGCATATGTATTAATTAGAAAAAGTCATTGTATTTCTTACCGAAAATTTTTTTAATTGCCACAAATTCTTTGGTATATTCTTTCCAAAGTTCTAACTAGAATCTTAAAAGTCTACTGAACACGATCACCAGGGAACAGAGCACAATGCTAAATACCACCATCTATCACCAGCATTAACTGCTCCCGGCCCTAAGACTTTAATTGCGACAAGGCTGCGGCGCAGAGACTGAAGACTGGTAAGTCCCCTTTCAGCAGGCATGGACACGGACCACATATTTTCATACATGCTGGTGCATATAAGAAACTGTTTGCTGCCCTAGTCACAGACGTGTCCAAGACAAGATTTCTAAGACCGAAAATTCATTGCATTTTCATAGAATAAGCCTCAAATTATTCTACACCAGGGTTTCCCAAAGTGGTGATACTCCTCGTTGGGGCGGGAGGGGGCAGCACAGGAATGTTCTGAGAGGCAGCAGTAGCCTTGCGCACAATTTAGGGACACTTTCTATCTGTTCACTTGGAGCAGACAAATTTCAAATTGGAGGTGGGGTGCACTGAATGGTTGTTTTCCTAAAACGGAGGCAGTTGGAGAAGTAGTTTGATAACTTCGTTCTAGAGCAATCTATGGAAATTAAATGAACAACGTACTAGCAGGGATGTCACGACTATCTTTTCACAAGCTCTAGGTAAATAAGAACGGCTATAAATTTTGCTATCAAAACACTTGATAAGAATTGCTAATTCATATACTGAATCTCACTCAAAACTGCAAAGTCAGTATTAGCATATAATTACTAGCAAAGATATGTGATCTTAAGAACCCCCTGCAATTTTTCTTCCCTTAAAGTACACTATTTTTTGCAAAACACAAAGCAGATGATATATTTTAAATAGTAATATCTGTTTACAATATCAAGTTGCTACATGGTAAAAAAAGTTCATTTCTATAGCAGGTCCTCAAGATAAAATTAAATGTTAAACCATATTCTGCGGTAGGTCTACTTTCCAATTACTAGAAGTAAGCATCCAAGAGATATAATTAGTTATGACACTAGGACCGGCATACATGTTTCAACACACACACAGCTCAGAACAAAGTTTTTGGCATTATATGACAGAGGACTTAAACCAAAGACTCAAAGAAAGGTTATGCAGTGTGTGTGTCTTTTTTCTAATTTAAAACTTGCCACATCAAATTATTTCTTTTAAGTTATAAGCATATTTTGATTTGCTTAACCATCACTTTAAAGGTTTCTCAGGGAATAAAACCCACCTGCAGCACTCATTAAGCCTACATTACAAATTAAGGAAGTTGACTTTAGAACATTCACTTGGTAAAAATGAATGCCTACCAAAGGTTGCGTGAAAAAATACTTTAACATTTGTGATGGTTCTAATCATAAATTTCTCAGTAAGGGATAAACACAAATTTTTAAAAGAAAATATATGGGACAATATAATTTAAAGTTTATCCAATATATAACACCAAGATACCACAAAACAAATCTTTGAGCACCCTGTAAAAATTAAGACATGAAATTATCAAATGAACCGATGATTAAATTATGCTCTACTTAGGACCAACTTTTCCAGGATAAAGACAGAAAAGAAAAAAGAATCTATAATAGACACCTGAAAATCTACAGGGTAACCTATGGTGGATGTGTAAATAGCTGACTACAGTGTGTGACAGAACTCAGATGAGGCATAAGCTCAGGAAACTGAAGGCGTATTACAGATTTTGCAAACGTAAGGATCTACTGTAGTTAATATCAAATAAATTACTGCAAAGCTCCTTAACTAAGGCCTGTTCTCAGATCAGACGTAGACTCATTCAATAACTTTATTAAAACCCGAGATGTAGTTTTAAAATTACAATAACAAACTCAATCTATTTTAATATCCCAAGAAATGTGTAGGCATCATTTTAAATGGTGCCTAATCAATTATTAATTTATTTTCCTAAGATAATTAGCCCCCATAAAACAGGTTACAAATAGAAAAGTCCAAAATATTAAGACGAAGAGAAGACACAGAACAATGGAAATACATTTCAAGTTTGACAGTTTCTTCCATGTTAAATATTGGCCTCAAAAATTCGAATGTAAAATGATAAAGTCAAGTGTAGTGAAGAGGAGGTATTGAGAATGGGTTTGGAAAACATAAAGCTTGTAATTAAGTACATTCTCAAGTATAATAATCCACCTGGAACAAGATAAAACATTCAGAACCCATCTAAAGCAAAGTAGCTAGACCTTATACTCCCAAAGGGTTTACAGTACATGACAGTGAATTACAACAAATCCCATCTTATAGGCCAAATTGTCCAGCATGCACGGTCCCTCCAAAGAGAGCAATATTGAGGTACTCCTGTCTTGGTCCCACAGAGCCATGCATATTATTGCAGGGATTCCTAAGAGATTTATCTACCTTGATAGAAGTATATATCGGTTATATAGAATTATACTTTAACTTGACCAAAAGGAAACACAGGCCAAGGAGGAATCTCGAAAGGACAGGAGTATATGCTTTACATATAGGATTACTGGGTTCAATCCCCATAACCATGTGGCTCCCCAGCACTGAAGGGAGCAAACCCCAAACACAGGACTGGGAGTTGCCAAAAGGGAAAAGAAAAAGCTAGTATATGACCAACAAGAAAAGTTCAATATTTATTTCCAACACAGGATGACCATCACTTGTCTTCAGTTGTTCATCGACTGGCTCGAGCAGGCACCAGTAACATCTCCATTTGTCCCTGCGCATGGTAGTACAGCCCAAGGGCCTCTGCTCACTCCAGAACATGAAGAGCCTCAAACCCTTCCTTCAGGTCATGGAAACGAGGTCTATTATTATTGCTGATTTTGGCATATCAAATCCTACATGTAGCTTGAACTCTTTTCAAATCAGAAAATTCTATAATTTCAGAGAACTCTAGAAGAATGAATAAACATCTAACTTTTTGGGGGAAATAATTTCACTCCTTTTAATTTCTTTTTTACTTTTGTCTTTGTTTTTTCGGTTTTAATGCCAAACTTGGAAGCATTGTAAGCCTACTCTTGGCTCTGTTCTCAAGAATCACTCTAGGCAGGGCTCCGGAGATCTTATGGGATGCTGCTGAACAAACCTGGGTCCGCAGCATTTAAGACAAATTTCCTACCTCCTGTTCTCTCTCCAACTCATTTTCCTTTTAATTTCTTAAACTCTCACTGAAAATTGAAGATAGACTATGATTTCACAAATAAACTAAATTTTCAAACTTTAGTCCTGTATTTTTAACAATTAAATTACATTTAATAATTTAATTATCTCCTTCCCCATTGTTCTAGATAGCCTTTGCTTTTGTGCAGGCTTGGACCTGTCTGTGTTCAGTGCTTTGTCATGGTAGTGCTCGAGGACTCTATGTGGTACCAGGGATTGAACCCAGGTTTGCAACATGCAAGCCAAGTACTTTAACCCCAGTACTGTCTTTCTGAGCCTTTTTTGCTATTTTTTAAGAGTCCTTCTCAGGTTATAACTTATAATAATTCCACTCAGGTGCCACAAAATTGATCCAGAATTTATCTAACACTTTCTATGCTGAGTTGAGTTACGTAAAATTTCTATATAATGACAGTTTTGTTCTTGGAAATACACAGCATAGATACACAAATCTGTATATGCAGAAAATTATACACCAGTCCATATAGATCCAAACGAATTTCTATAATCAGAACAAAGAAGGTTCGGAATTAATGGTGTAAAATATTGTCATTTTGGGACACTGCACTTATTCCAAAGACGCAACAAACATTTCTAAAGTTCTTCATTGACAACCACAGTAGACCACTAAAGCTCAAAGATCCATAGCACTGTAAGAATCTGCATATAATTTATCATCAATAAATGTGGTCCCTCATCCAAAGATTAATCCAACTGACAGCCTTGGATTAACCGGTTTAATAAGTGAATGTGAAATGCATAGGTAAAAAAAAGAATTCCACATGTAGGAGAACTCATGAATCTCAAGTGTTAACACCGTTTCCATAGCAATTTGTAAGCTATATGGAAAAATCAATTGTGCCAACATTTTCTTATTAAAATGAAGTTATCTGGCTTTATCACCTACCATGTTTATATCAGGATTATTTTTGGATAATTTAGAAAATCAAACAAAGATATATGAAAAAAATTAAACAGGTTATCTGCAATGTATGTCAAACAAACGATCCCAAAGAGCATTTTGTCACGAAGTCATCGCTGTATGCTCTCTATTATAACTATTTTATAAAGAACACTACTTTTATCTGCCTGTCTGTAGTTTTCAAGTTTCCTTACAGCATTAGTGTAATGCTTCATTCAAATATATGAACCCTGTCAAGTATTTTATTAACGAGCTCATCAACCACTATAAAATTTCATTTTACAAAGTAGTAAGGGGCTCAGTGATATATTCAAAGGGTTGGTGTCTACCCTCTGTGTTCCTGACAAGTGGTGGACAGACAGGAGGACCCCCAAACTATGCCACTGGAAGAAGTTCCAGGAGTGCCAGGCATAATCACCCCCAAAAGAAAGAAAGGAAACAAAGCATTGAAATGAGAAGCTAAGTATCCTTCCTTCAAAATTCTAAATAATCACTTCCGTACTTCCCCTATAGGTCTTCAAAATTATAAGATAATAATCACAAAATAAACTGCAAAATATCCACAGCAGTGAGCTGGTGGTACGTATCTCACAGCTATTTAAAAATAACTGAAGTGGCAGATAACCAGCATACTCAGTTAAACTTCATTAAAAGGCTAAATTATTCAAAAATGAGATAAAAATTACTCAGATTAACCAAGAGCACAGCTTGTCCAAAAGCAGACCAATCAGGTGATAATTTTCATTTATCTCTAAAACAGCTTACTTACTTGCCTCTACAAAATGCCCCAGCACAAACATTTTAATCAAAGAGACTTGAAAATTTCACCAGAAGCTGAATATTAAGATATAATCAGCGTCAGAAGAGAGTGAAGAGATGGTAAAGCACTTCTCTTGTAGGCAACTATAACAAGACTGGCTCCAATCTTGGCTCAAGCATATGGGTCTTCCAAGCATTGCCAGAAGTGGTCCCCAGAAAAAGATACTGTGAATTGCATCTGCATCGTACTTCTAACCCAACATTAAATCTGTGCAATTTTCTGGAAAATAGGAAGAGTATTTTTTTAGAGAGGAACTTTGGATTGCACTAAGCTACTCAGGGGACTGTAAGGTGCCAGGAACCAAGCTGGTCAGCTGCCTGCAAGATAAACTCCTTAGTGTCTGTGCTATCTCTCCATGTCCACAACAGGCATATTGTTTAAATTAATCTATTTTGGGGTTTAGCCACACCTTAGTGCTCAGGACTTGCTCTTCTCTTCGTACTTGGGGATTACATTGAGAAGTGGCTGGAGAACTGTATGCAGCACCAGGATGAAACCCACGGCAGCCACTTAAGGGGAAGTGCTCAATTCACTATTCTCTCTCTCTCTCTCTCTCTCTCTCTCTCTCTCTCTCTCTCTCTCTCTCCTCTCTCAGCATAGATTATGGGTAAGATTCATATTCTATTTATTTTTTGCTTTTCTGGGTCACACCTGGCAATGTTCAGGAGTTACTCCTGGCTCTGCACTCGGAATTTACTCCTGGCAGTGCTCAAAAGACCGTATGAGATGCTGGGGATCGAAACTGGATCAGCCACGTGGAAGGGAAACACTCTATCTGCTGTGCTATTGCTCTGGCCCCAGATTCGTATTTTTTATATTGTGTCCACATCTCGATACTGAGATTTGGATACCAACACAATATCCACATCTCGATACTGAGATCATGCTGAACAGTCCCCCACTAATGTGCCCCCAAACACACTATATGATTTCATGCACACTGAAAGCTGGATAAGTATATTTATAATGAATTTTCATCTCTTGTATAAATTTTTTCATATTCCATGATGACTCTATCTACACTTAAGCAAGGACTCCAATAGCAGCTCAGAAAATTATGATTAAGAATAGGTCCAGGGATCAAACGGGGGTCCACCACAAGCATAACAACTGCCCTACCCACTGTGCTACTGCTCCAGACCTAGTCCTGCCTTTAAATTTATTATCCAAAATCAATTATATATATACATCACTTGATCACTTGATCACTTGAATCCCGTTATTCATCGATTTGCTCGAGCGGGCGCCAGTAACATTTCCATTGGACCCTATCACGTGCCAATGTAGCCCAATGGCATCTGGTTGATTCAGGAATATGAAGAGCCTCAAACCGTTCCTTCAGGGTCTTAACAAGGAAGTCTGACCATCTTGTAGGTGGGCGGCCACGTGATCTTTTGACATCCCGTGGGATCCAGTCGGTAACGGCTCTAGTCCAGCGGTTGTCTCCAAATCGCATTACATGTCCAGCCCATCTGATTTTCGATGCCTTGGCAATATATATACATATATCTATATATATATATATATATGTATGTATGTATGTATATTGGAAGGATATGAGCCTCACTCATCTGTGCTCCTGGCTCTGTGCTCAGGAAACTCCTGGTTTACGGACCATATAGAGTGTGACACCAGGGGTGGCTAAGTTCAAGGAAAGCACATTAACCCCCTAACTATGTTTTAAAATAGATATTCAACATTTCCTGTAAAACGTCTTCATTTCAACCAGTCTCACCCCCATTTTATTTTTAACTTTGATTCCTTTAAGTTTTTTGATATATTAAAGCTGTGGTGTTTAAATAAAATCATCACTGCACAACTGTACCATTACTGCTTTGAAGTGTTTAGAAAATATGACCAACACAAAGTCATGGATAAAAAATCTAGACTAGACCCAAGAAAATTAACAGATAGCTCACGAGTCAGTATCTATCCTAGAATCAAGAGAATGTTCATGCCATATCTTTCCACCTTCTCTATTAACAAATGTTTTTCTCAAATCAGAATCTGAAAAATCTGATATTAAAAGGAACAAGATTCAAGTTTACAACAATGTAATCATAAACTGGGAAGCTACTGGAATAGTGCCAAGATACGGGTATAAGCGAGGAGGTGGCTCAGTCATAGATTACGGGCTGGCCTCTATGCTGCACCAGCTTCAGTCCAAGGCATCAAGAGAGTCCTACTTTTTGGTCCATTTTGGAACCTACACCGTAAGACAGCAAAGAAACATGAAGCATCACACAATTCTGAACATTAGACTCTTTAAAATATCATTTGAGAAGGAATGTGTTCAGTGGAAGAAATAATTCATTTTTACAAGTATGAGTTCTTGATTCAAAGCCTTACCACCCCTCCACCCCAATTCTGATCCTGTTCCTAATGTTATAACTGAAAAACTACAGCAAGGAGAACTTTTTTGTTTGGTTTTTCTTTTAGGGACAACAACTGGCAGTGCTCCAGGCTTATTCCTGACTTTGCACTACTCTTAGCAGACTAAGAGGACCATATAGGGTGCCAGGGATTGAACCCGGGTTGGTCACATGCAAAGCAAGCATCCTACCTGCTGCATTATCTCCTTAGTCCCCAGAAAATAACTTTATATTAAAGACTCTGAAATAAAGGAAAATATGTGAGCAAGCACACAAACATGCCCTACTGTCATCTAGAGCAGTTTATTCCAACTATAAATAATGCCTATGAAATATTTATATACTTTAATACAAAGTATTTAACCAAAGAAATGTTCTCTAAGGTGCCTTGGAAGAAAGTAAAGCAGATACTATCTTTGCCTTGCACAGGTTGATTTGGGTTCAAACCTCAATATCCCATATGGTGTCCTAAGCCCCAGTAGGTATGATTCCTGAACGCAAAGCCAGCAATAAGCCCAGCATGCCCCCCATAAAACAAAATTTTCTCTACCAAATACTCAACTAGTCTCAAATTTTAAATGCACACATATATTTATATGTTACAATATATTAATGTATTATATAGATTTTATCTCTTCTGAAATCTGCTGTCTCATCCTATGATCACTCACTCACCAACCCATACACTAAACATGATTCGGTGGAAGATAGGAACATGACATATCCCCAGGAAATTTAAAATGAAAGAGACTGCCATCTGCATTGGATCCATAAAAAATAGAGCACATGCAAAGTCACCTTAATAAGTAGCTCCCAGGACAGTTGACTAATATCTGCTTGAGAATATTAACGCATCTAGAGAAAAGAATCTGCCGGTCCGAAGGGGAATATGGAATAGGGGGAAAAAGCAGAGGAGTAAGTTTTACTGATGCTTTTCAAAAAATCCAGGCTTAAGCTAAAGTGCACTGGAAACAACGCCAGGCAACTGGTTTTCCCTACAGTGGGAAGAGCTTATGTTCTCTATATCCCTGCTCTTCTCTGCTCTAATTCCAAACTCAATAAACCACATTTGGATTATAATTTGACTATTCAAATTGCCTATGAAGAAGAAAATGAGTTGAGTCAATAAGAATTCGTAAGCCTGGCACTTAAAATTGTCTGCAGAAATGCACATGTTTTTAAAGAGTATACATGTGTGTGGATACATGTGTGTATGTTAACATACACACATATACATGTATGTATATGTTAGTCTCCACTGTCCAGTTTAAGAATCCGGCCAAATGAGCCCATGGAGGGCTGATCTCTTTCAAAGGTGTTTTGACAAAATGCAGATTCCTAAGCATTTGGAGAATAGACGCAGCTCACAGACTGGTCATTCTTTTAAGACAGTGAGTATGAACTCACTAATGAATTTTGACCTACTTATTATTAATAAGGCTATAGCTTCATCTACAATACTACCTAGAGTAACATGTGTTTCGCAAAAACTGTAATGTCTGTTAAATATTGTTTTTAACAGCTAAAAAAAAAGCAGTGTCATGGAAATGACAAACAAAAATTCCATGCCTAACTCAAATGTACAACTCGCACGGTAAGAACTGGAGGAGCGGGAGCAAGGAGGGATTAATATGCAGCGATGTTCAGGAATCGTGAGCTAAGGAACCATACCATTCAAACCACCAAACTGAAACTCGCTGCATTAAAGTAAGTGCTTTAGCCCCAATACTAACTCTTTGGCCAAACACTGGTAACGTTTAGAAGCATGTTCTAATATTTATCAAATTAGTACACTACTGTCTGATTTTGCTCCATGTGAATCTACAGCAAATTATTGTACATATAGTAACAAGCATTTATTTGCCAAATGTCAATACATTACTTTGGCATAACTGTCCTAAAAAGTAATTGTGGGCTAGAAAGAGAATACAACAGTTAAGGCTCCAGCCTTACACATAGTGGACCCTGTTCAATACTGGAACATATATGGATCATAAATCCATCTCCACGCCACCACATCCCCCAACACATACATGCCCAGGAGTAATCAAGAGCAAGCCCTGAACTCAATGTGGACACCAGAGGCCCTGAAAAAAATACAGCAATGGTCCCAGAAATAGTCCTCAGATGAGACCCCAAATGAAACTAAAACAAGTGTTTACCTACTACTTAATACCATTCATTCATAGAGTTCACTCAATGTACTCTGAAGCAAAATTAATGTTTTAGTCTACCCAAAACTAAGTCAAACAAATTAATGTTTTGTTCCCAATCACCCTTTTGAATGAGAGGAAAATATGAACTATTATATATCTAAAAGCGTACCTGTTCATATCTGTACATGTAGACAGAATAAACTTCCTTAATCCTCTAGACAGTGAAATGTGTATTAATGAGAGATTAGTTAACATATGACAGAAGTGGACTTTTCTTGAATGGCTGTATTTTTCTAGTTAATTACTGCTTTTGGACAGACATGGGGCAGAGCTGCTACTGGCTCTCACTGTGCCCAGCCACTCATGAGGTGCCCGGAGGGATGGCAGGTTCTAGCCCTGGCCCACCACCCCAGCAGAGCCTCACAACAAAGCCAGACGACCTCCACTCCATGAGGACCTCCATTTTCCACATCCGGACTTCCCCTCATCAGAACTCCACCCAGCAAACCAGCCTATCACAGCCCGGATCATCAAGATCCACCCTGCTGCAGTCTTTTTTAATCCGCCCAGGTATGCTGATCCAGAGACAGACATGGGGCAGAGCTGCTACTGGCTCTCACTGTGCCCAGCCGCTCATGAGGTGCCGGGAGGGATGGCAGGTTCTAGCCCTGGCCCGCCACCCCAGCAGAGCCTCACAACAAGCCAGACGCCACCCCACTCCATGAGGACCTCCATTTTTCCACATCCGGACTTCCCCCTCGTCAGAACTCCACCCAGCAAACCAGCCTATCACAGCCCGGCTCGCACAGCCGCAAGTGGCCGCATTTCATCAATAGATGCTGGATTTTGAGATGACTACAAGAGTATGCTACCCGCATGGCAGAGCTGGCAAGCTACCCGTGTCGTATTTGATATGCCAAATACCAGTAACATTTACAGACCTCATTCCCATGACCTGATGGAATGATTTGAAGCTCTTTATGTTCCTGGAGCAAGCAGGTGCCCTTGGGCTCTACTTGAATGAGACAGGTCATATGGAGATGTTACTGGTGCCCGCTCGAGCAAATCGATGAACGGGAAGACAGTGATACAGTGAATTACTGCTTTTGGGGGTGGGGGGGTGGGGCAGGAGTCCCCAGAAATACTCAGGGATTACTCCCAGATCTGTGCTCGGAGACCAAATGCAGTGAATGGGTTAGAACCATGGACTGCCAAGTGCCAACCCACAACAAAATCTCTCTGGCCTTAATTATGTTCTTTATGTCCCTAAACCATTAAAGATATCGTCATTCTATATATGTAAAAAATAAAAGAGTCCTTGTGTACATGCTAAGTAACAAAGAACACTAGCTTGTTTAACTTTTTGGGGTCTCACCTATGTTGAGTGCTTACCCTTGGCACAATACTCACATCAGGGGATGGGCAATGGACCTCTGTCAGTTAAGTGCAATGGAAGAGTATTAACCCGTGACCTATCTCTCTGCCCCTCCAGTCCTAAACTTTTAACAAAACCTAAATGAACCACTTGCTATAATGAAATTAATAATCAGAAATCACAACTCTAGGGGTCCAAGTGAGTCCAACAGGTTTATGTGCTTGCCTTGCAAGTTGCTGACTCTGGTTCATTCCTAGCAACCCAAAATGTCCCCAGAGGCCCACAAGGATACCTAAGCATAGAAGGAGTTCACACCTCGTGGTGAACTTCCAAAAAATTGTAAGTAAACAGAGTTTCTATATTACCTATCACCAAAAATATTATAAGTAATGTATTTTCTGCATTACCTATCTTTATAAATAATTTAAAATTTTCCATAGATTTTTTAACAGAAGTGTAACTCAACATATATGAAGGGTTACAATTTTAAATTGCCTAATATTTGTATAAGAGCACTAATGAGGGAGGGAAATACTCTCTACTTTAATCAGTTAGCAATCTAATAACTGGTAATATTCAAACCTTTTAGCAAAAATAACTGGCAAGGGTCAAATGGAGACAAACGCAATTAAGTAACACTGCATCAGAATATGATAAAGCAATGTGAACAGCATATGTCTTTATTAGTATGAGTAAGACAAAGTTAGAACTTTAAGAAGAAAACTTTTTTAAATCCATCAATGGCAGCACATAGCTACCTCCAAATTAAGTTATCTTTTATTTGCTCTCAAGTTCTCTAATTCATTGATGTGGTATTTTAATTAAAAAATTTGCCAGGTAAACTTTAAAATGAGCTCATGTTTCCAAATGTGCCATGCCAGATTAGAACATAGTGTTTATTTTTTAACTATAATGGTTTTGCTATTAAGATCATACAATAAATTTTAGTTCTACTCATTGATGGTTTTTGTAGTTACAGAGGAATGCCTGGGAAGACAAATTTTCTCAGCTCCCCCTTTCCTTTTGAGGTATTTACAAAACCAAAAACAATTATTTCTAGATACTTAATTCCATCCTCCAGGGCATAAAGTGTGTCTCTTATCATACAAAACACCTCAAATGCTTTTAAACTCAATGATAATTAAGAAACATCAAAGGAAAACCGAGCTGTTTCACTGGGAACTAAGCACCCGTCATCTTTTAATGCCAAATGGCATCTTCCTTGTCGCCTGGAGTACCAAGAATCTTTTACCCAAACAGCAAACACACTTTCTTAATATAGCTTTTACTCTTCTGAAGATGAGATAAACTGAGTTTTAAAAGTCAACTGCTAAGGGCAACAAAGACTAGAGAAATGAGATGCCATCAAATCTTAAACCTGCAGCAAATCAAGCCGTCAACAGCTGAAAATGGAAACGAGGAGCCAGAGACAGCACGGGATGAGGAGCTTGCCTTGCATGCAGCCAGCCCTGTTTTTGATCCCTGGCACTGAAAAAGGCCTTTCAAGCAGCACCAGGAGTGATCCTAAACACAGCGCCAAGAGTAAGCCTTTAGCACTACCAGGTGTGACGCCCCCAACACAAAAATTTACAAAACTATACTTCTGAAAATCACACTCAGAAAATACTAAGAGCAGCTTAAATAACAAAAAGATCCAACTAAATATGGGCAAAATGATTTGAATAAACATTTTCAAAAAATATATAGAAAGTATGAGCAATCATATAAAATTATGTCCACAGATCCTCAGGAAAATAGAAACAAGATATCACATCTACTATCTATGAAAATATATGGCCTCTGTTCTAAAGAGTGGTGGTAAAGATGTTAAACATGGAGAAATTGGAAGGCTTTTGCACAGCTGGTGAAAATGTAAAATGGGTAGCAGCTATAGAAAATGACGCGGCTCCTCAAAAAACATTCTGGGTTCAGACAGATAATACAACAGGTAACATGCCTGTCTTACGTATGGACAAGCCAGGTTAAACCCCTGGGAATCACACATGGTCTCCTGAGCACTGCCAAGAGTGATCCCCGAGCACAAAGCCAGAACTAAGCCTTGAGCACATCTAGGTTGTACCCTGCGCCACCCCCTCCCCGAAAAACAAATAACCCAAACAATTTCTAGACATATAGCCACAATTACCTTAAAGCAAAATCTTGAACAGTTATTTTCATATCCATGTGCCTTACATCGTTATTCACTGTAGTCAAGAAATGAAAATGAACCTATATTCTATTCACACATATCTGAAGAAAATATAATACACACTATCCTTATATGTTTCAAAAGGCAGAGCAACAACATGGTTGAACCTCAACAGTACAGTAGTTAAATAAACCCTTAACAAAAAGTATATATATGACTTTATCTTAATATATATAGATATTCCAAGTAATCAAATGTATACATATGACTTCACTTATAAATAATTCAAGTAATCAAACTCTTAAAAATGATGATCTTGATGGTATTAGGGACTATAAGGAAGGTTGAATTGCTCAATGAGGAGTTCTGGGTGTATAGAACCATTAAATGCTCTCAAATTTGTTCCACTACAAAGTAGTCAGTATAACCACACTGGAAACTTCAGATGTTTATTACAGTTTATGTCGAGGGTCCGGGGAGTGGGTCTCCGACTGCGCTGCACAGGGCAATCTCCGGCCTGACTCTGTGCTCACTACTAGCTCCCGGCGGTGCTGGGTTGAGGTCTGGGCCATCTGCTGTGTCAGGGATAGCCCCTCTTCAGCAACTGGGCGGGAAACAAATATATACACACAGTCCAAAGAATGAAGCTGAACTCCTACTTCAAATTACACGCAAAAACATCAAATTCTTAAGATGTGCAGATTCAAACTAGCAGAGTCTTAGGGGGAAGTCAATCTTCATGAATGTGGGTCAGATAGTATTTTAGAAATCCAAAAGCATTAAGCAACATAAAAGTTAGGGCTCTGTCAAGAACACACCAGTGGTAAAGATACAGCTGCTTTAGGGAACAACTTGGAAACTCCTCAAAGGGTTAACATAAAGTTGCCGTATGGCCCAGCGATTCTACTACTAAGAATATATTCAAGAGAAACAGGGAAAAACTTATACTCAGATGTTCATATAGTCACAGTAGCTAAAAACTGGAAATCATGCCTGGGTGTGGCTGATGGGGAGAGTCCGTGTGGCCGTGGATATGAGGAGTACCCATTCGGTCCCAGCACACACGCTCATCCACACGTCAAGTGGGGAAATAAACCAAATGCCTAATAAGCAATGAATGGATAAATTATTCTATATCTAATCCATTCAATGGAATGTTAATTGTACATTTTCATGGATGAATTGCATATGTGATTTTTATCTCAAGATAGCTCTTATAAACAGCTAACTACCACGATTGATACGATCATGGAAAACATAAAATGCTCCAAGGGCAGGAAGAGTGCAGTCAGTAGGAACAGGTACCTGCCCTGCACACCCTGACAAGCTCAATCCTAGGCCCCACTATGCCAAGCCCCTCGGGGTGGACCCCTGAGCAGACATAAGCAGCCCTGAGCACCACCGTGTAGGGATAAAACAAAGGAAGAAGTATAAAATGTTTCAAATGGAAACCTGAAATTACCCAAAACACTTGTTCTGCAAGAAAAAAACAACAACAACAACAAGAAGCCATCAGGAAGCAGAAGGGAACCCACCTAAGACACTAGTGACACACTGTCACCACTTGTGACTCCATGGTTAACTAGTTGGCAAGGTGTGGTTGGCCACGGGCTAGGAAACTGAGCGAATACCAGATGTTGGGTTGCTACACAGTAGCTCCTGCCACAGATCCCTCAATCTTAGTCTATTTTCCAGCTTTTAAATGATGGGGGTAAAGTCAGAGCTCCCCAAAGTGCTCTTCGGTGCACAAATTACTATGAATGGAGCTAGGGCTATTCAAAGGTGGAATACTAACATTCCTGTTTGTTGTATGGAAAGAACAGGTCATTTCCATTTTTACACAATCTACACAGAATTTCAAACCAATAGACACAGTCCTAAGCCTCAGCCCACTGTCAATAACTGAATATACTTGGGTGTGGGGGAACAGGAGCAAGATATGGAAACTATGTCTTTGCTAAGACAAAGATAACAATCCAACAGCACAATCACAGACACCATGAAAAGTTTAAAAAAGCAAGCTTCAAATTCAACCACAAAAAGCTAGTCTTGGCTAAAAAAAGTACTGCTAAAGTAAAAATTAAAAGTAATTTTAGAGACTTAGTAATAAATCACCAACATATTTACAAAAGTGATTAGAAAACCCCAAAAGAGTTTGGCAAGTTGACTAATAAATATATTCAAATTAGTAAGGCTTTATTCACCTTTTGATGTTTCCAGACTTTAACAGAATTTCCTAGATAAAAGTAAGTAAAATTTACTTAAAGAAAAAGGTGTTATAATTCATCATTGTTTATTTAATGTTCTGAGAGCAATTAAATGTAATTTTATTCTAAGATGAAGTAACATTTTCTAACAAGGTAAACATGTTCTAAAGACACAAATTATAACACTAGGCTATTCTACACAGGAACCAAAGGGGGAAATAGTAGCATAGTAAAATTAACAGGCTAGTGCCAGAGAGACAGTACACTGGTAGGGAGCTTGCCTTGCACTCGGCCAACCCAGACTGAGCCCCTAGTACCTCATGAGGTTCCTTAAGCCCAGCCAGGAGTGATTCCCTAATCCCAGAGCCAAGAATAAACCCTGAGCAAACCAAAAGGTGTGGCCCTAAAACAGAGAAAAGAAGGGAAATTTACATGCTGCATTACTACTGCAAGTTGTAAAGCATAAATTACATCTATAAAATATTTTTCATACTTTTCTGGGTATTTAAGAACCAAGATTAATTGCTGATATATTTATTCATTCTCTTGACTCAGGCATTTAAGACAGCACAACAGTCATCAGAAATACCACTTCTATCTTCTGTGAAATATTAAAAAATGAAAATAAGACCTTTCATTGCTGTCAAATGTATTCAATTTTCCCCCTGAAATAAAATTTAGATGAAAACAATGTGAGTGACATGCTCTGTACAGACCAATTTTGGCAGACTTCAGCTCTGTCTATCGTCTGGGCCTTTAAGCAGAAATTCCTTCACAAAGCACTGCCCTTTGCACTAACTCCTAAGAAATTCATTAATGCCAGCGTCGGCCTATGCCTGTCGTGCATTTCTCCCGAAGATGGTATCACCATGTGGCGCATGTCCTTGACACGCAGAGAAGAGCTGCACCCCAGGACAGCAACGTGCCTGACAATAGTAAAGACGCTAACTTCTTTATGGTTGCTGGGATGTAACCGAGAAATCTAATAACTGTGACAGTGGGGCCTTTCGGGTTTTCCTGGCCTCTCCAGACAGTGAAGCCGCACAGACACTAATGAAAGGTTAAATGAATAGGAAGAGTTGACAAGAGGTACAATAAAGAAGGAGCTTGGTAATCCACAGACACTGAGCAGAGATCCTTGGCTCAAGCAGAGAGAGGACAGCATATCTCCGAGTCACAATATTTAAAACAGCTTGCTATACACAGAGGCTTTTGTGTCTGGGTACACGTCTGGCTTCGGATCGGGAAAAAAAAAGACACAGAAAAGGAATTTCAGCATGGGGCACTTTGGCAAATGTAAGGTCATAATAAGAGAAAAATGTTTTGTGTGGGCTGTTACATCTTTGTACTAAACACAAAAAAGCAGAGACTATGAACCACAAGTGCCAAGACAATACTGTACATTTTGACAACTATAAAATTCTGTATCTAGCGTTGGCTTAACGTGATCCCCACTGGTTAGACATACATGCGATGACTCATTTAGCAGTTCCACTTTCTACCTTCCTGGGGAAGAATTCTGCTTCTCATCCTAGAGTTTTACACTTAAGTTCTAGTCTTTAGTGGATGGTGTTTGTTACAAATGCAGCCAAACCTCTAAAGCCATCATTGCACTCATTGCAAAAGGCTCCAGCAGCTTAATGTAAAGAATTTCTCAGGCCAACAATGTGTAAATTACAAGGCAAACTTTTTTTAATTTCAAATAACAGCAACAGCGCCACGTCCTCACCTAGAATTCTTGCAATCGCTCTAATTTTTTACCATCCTTCTCACCTCACCTTAGGGGAAAGTTGTAATAATCCTTAGGGAACTGATCTTAAATTATAATAGCAAAGACTCAAGTAAATAAAACTTCAGAATGTCAAGGGAAAGTGAACATAATTAACACAGTAAGGTACAGATATTTTTGCAGAATAAAAATTATGATCTTTGTATGGTGAAACTTAAAAACGTGTATGTGCAAATCACTCCTCTGCATATGCATGAGTCAATATAGGTTCCCAACCAACGGTGAAGCACACGGAGAACATGCTTTAAAACAGGGGAGCCTCTTTGAACGGCCAAATTAAATTATAGCTGAACTCTTGAGTGTACTGAGGGTTCTAATAAGCAACAAATAAAGACTTTTATTGGCTCACAACATAATGAGAGCTACTGTGCAAGATATTTTAAAAAGACAAATCCGTGCAGTTTGTCTCACTGGGTTATATTATTTACTTAAATGGTAAATAAGCTGCCCAAAGTAATGCTACTGAAAACGACTACACAAATAGTATAGGACAATTATGATCAATGAGTCTAAAGTAGACACATCACAAACTTCAGAAGACTGATGAAAATGTGAAATTAAATAGCAAATATTAAATTTAATACCACTTAAATTCTAATTCTTTACCTTTAACTTTTTTATTGGTTCCTAACATACCCATTTTATAAAGGTTGACTATTTATGCCGAGTACACGAAGTACTTTATTTAAAAGTTTATTTTTCTTTGGAGTACTGCACTTGTGTGTGGAGCTCCTTGAAAACCATTGAACTGAACTAAGGTATTCCACTCCTGGGTGATTTTGGAAGAAGTTGCTTCCAATGAAACTTCTGAAGGTTAGTTTTCCCATTAGGAAAACTCCTTCAGTTGACCAAACAAGGACAGTACTCAACACATGTGGTTGCATTTTCCTTGATACTCAAAACATTAGAAAGGTAGAACCCTGGCACTCTGAACTGTCCCACTATTCATAGAGAAAGTCTTATTTTTTCTACCACAGGTAACACACACACACACACACACACACACACACGACCACTTTCAAGCCCATACTAAGCCAGTATTCATTAGTTTTCTGCCACACTGTCAGAGTGAGTGTTTTAAAACTGTATCTGATAAAATCATGCGGCTCCCTCTAGCTCTTCAGGAAAGAGTTCACTAACCAAAGACCCTATGTAATTCCCATCCAATGGGAAAGAACTGAGGCAATCTGCCCTTCCTGGGCAAATACACCAAAGTGCTTCGTACAAGGATGAAGATGGCAAACGAGACATCTGCAGAATAATTCTGAAAGCACTGCTCCCTACAGTCACTTCAAATTAAGATTCTATTAATTGCATCCAACATAAGCCATATACACAAAATTCTAGTGGAATCGTAACCTGACTTAAACTACGTATACATTCCTAACAAAACCGAACAATCGTGCTGAAAGTAATTTAAATCACAAGAAACAACCACAACACGCAGGAATAGTTAGTTTTCAAACATGTGTTCTGGTTTTCATTCTAAAGCAATTTAAATGCAAAAAATATCAAATGTTTTTAAAATTAGCTTGTTATTAACATTAACTACACTGTGGCCTTTAGGTAGGTAACACAAAGATGCTGATAATCATTCATAGAAACGTACCATAACTTATATACACAACACTGGTAATGACATTTTTATTGTTTAATCTTTTCAAGAACTCAGTACTGGCTATTTTGGGATTGTAGTTACTTAGAAAACAATAAATAATACAATTGAAGTATGCCATTGATACTTAATCTATTTTACAATAGCCATCAAAAGTTACAATAGAGCTGGCAAATCATTTCAAACAAGTGAATATGAAAAATGTTAAATCCAACTCCTCTTACTCAGTAAGGCCATTTTTCAAATACTTAAAGAATATATACAATGTTGCTGAACCTTAACTCTAAAATTAAAATAAAGACACCCACTTCAAGTCATCATCTATTTTGGCTCCCTGAATAAAATAAATATTGCCAAGAACAGCAACCAAAAGAATAGCTCCCTCCTTAAACCCCACACGCCACCACTACCCCTCGCCCCACCCCTTCTTTGGAGCCAGTGTCCAATTTCTTCTTTTCTGAACAGCTGTATTATCCAACTTAAGTTGCTCTGCTAATTTCAGTCCCACAAGGACTAACTTGGAAGGCAAAAAAAATACAAGAAAAGATCAATTTGCTGGGAAAGATCAAATGAGAAAACTGTGGGGACCGCACCAGGTCAGCGTGTGGAGAACTAAGGAGACCTGTTCTTCATTAACTGTGTCTCTCTGGGGATGTCACACACTACCTGTCCGTGGGCTTTATTGAACTGCCTAGCCCTCCTCTCCGCTCCATTCTTCTGGGCCGAAGTGAATCATATCCTGCTGCTGACAAGTTAGCAGGGGACTGCGGCTACAACATGAAAGTACTTTTCTTTCTTGTCTAAATCAGGCAGATTTTTGAAAAGACGACACAGCATTGACTCGTGACATGGCAAGATGAAACGAGAGGTCTGGGCCGGTCTTGGAGCTGTGCAGATAAAAGTAATCAAATGACACTCGTGGAATGCAAATTGGCATTCTTGACTGCAGCAATTGCACAACCATGAAACATCCCTGACAGCAAGCAAGATTAGGACAAAATGTTATGTAAAGCACTGAACTCAAAAACTCTCACTTGAAAATTCAAACTGTAACACTTACATTTTTATATAGCAATAGTCAGCTCTGCTGCTGTCTGATCCTTTCTGTAATCACATATTCATTCCCGGGCCTGACAGATATCTTACATTTCAGGTAAAAGAAGAAGAAGAAAAAAAAAACAGGTATTGAGAATGTGCAATTGCTATTAATATTTTCTTAGTGCTTATTTCTTAAAAATTACATGAGGTCGGTTCTTCTTCAAAGTTTACAATGAAACAGCGAACCTAATATTCTCAAGCAAGGTGGGGAGAGACAGTTTCAGACTTTCTCAAAGGACACTTAAAGTTCACGTTCAGGCTCAGTACGGCTTGCCTCAGGTGAAGGCACTGCTATGCTTTAGTGCAGTGATTAGCAATCTGGATTTTAAATACTCTGATCTCTGGGAAAAGAGTGGCGGCAACGAAAACCTTCATTAAGGATACAGAGTTTAAATGACACGGTCACAGATACAACATAAAGCACAGATGCAATTAAAGGTTCACAAGGGACTTTCCCTAGCCCAGTGGTTCCAAAGGTTAAAGAAGTTCCATTAACTTGAACAAGATCTTACCACTCGACTCTATCTTCAGATCACACACCCTCAATAGTGCTAGAAAGAATTCACTCTTCAAGTACGGCGGTGTGCACCGTAACATCTGAAAGTACGGAATGATAAAGCAGCGGTGCAAAGCAGGCTGAGATCCTGTTCAAAGTGCCTAGTACTCGGACTAGATGGGGAGACAAAGAGTGACACGGACTGGAGGAAAGCGAAGAAAACATCCAGCCGGCTTTTACACTGCTCGCGGGAAATGCCCCCAGAAGGAAAACTCTAGCGCTAAACAGATACATTGAACCTTTTTGTCTCCACACCTCCGCGTAAACACAGGTTCCCACCCACCGCAGCTCTCCAGAGTAGAGGAAAATTGAAGGAAAAAAAAAAAAAAAAGCACAAAAACAGGCCACTTTCTGGAGCTTTCATCCCGGCCTCCGTGGATTATTTCATGCCTTTTGTACATCAGTTTTACAGCAGCCTCTCTGGGGTAAAGGAGAAGCACCGTAACTCGCGCGCTGCTTGCAAAATCGCTTTAATTTCTGCCCGCGTTACCGTAACCACAGTCTTGGGGCACAAGTTAAGTGCGCGCGCGCGCGTGTGTGTGTGTGCGCGTGTGTGTGCATGTGTGTGCATGTGTGTGCGTGCGTATTTCGCCTTTGACAGTCGCAACTACACTCCGATCGCGACTCGGAACCCAGATGCAGGAGACGTCCCATTAGGGGGCAGGCAGCGAGGGCAGAAGGGACGGGGGCAGCCAGCAAAAGCCCACCCGCCGTCGCCCATCCCCAAGCGCCCCCCCGACACTTAAGGCGGACTCGGGGCGAGGGCACCGCGGCCACCCGGGCGGGCAGGACAGTCCGCGGCGGGCCGGCCCGGGCGCGCCCCGCCAAGCCCCGGCCCCGCCGCCGACTCCCGCATGCGCCCGGGCCGCCGAGGAGCCGGTGCCCGGAGCCGCGGCCGCCGCTCGCGCGAGCAACTTTGCGGGCGTGCGTGCGGGTCGCCGGGGCGGCGGGGGTGCGGGTCGGTGGGTGCTGGTCGGTGGCGACGCCCCGGGCCCCGCCGCGCTGGCCCCGCATCCCCGGCCCGGCCCGGCCGCCACAAAGCGCCCGCGCCCAGCCGGGCCCTCACTCGCGGGCAAGTTTCCGAAGTTCCCCGGGACGCTCGGCAGCGCCGCGACCCCGTCCATCCCCACCCGGGCGCCCCCAGCTGCCCCCCCCCGTCTCCCACCTGGGGCGCGCCGCGAAACTTGGGCCAAGTTTGGGGCCGGCTCGGAGGCGACCGCGGGGGCCAGGTGGAGCCGCGGCCGGTCGGCGGCCGCCCCCTCCGGGCCGGCGGGGGAGACGCGGAGCGGGGGACTTCTTACCATGTCGGCATGCTGCTTGTCAAGTGCAGCCCCCGCCTCCGTGGCGCTCCGCCGGCCGCGCCCGCCGGCCCCGCGCCGCCTCTCGCCGCTCCGAGCCGGCCGCGCCCCCCGGGCCGCGCTCGCCGCCCCCGCCCGCCCCTCAGGTGACTGATTTACACCCGCGCGCGGGGTCGTGCTCGCTCCCCCTCCTGGGGCCGCGGCGCGGGGCGACTTTTCCAAACGCAAAGAGAAACCGCCGCGCCCGGCCCCGACGGCCCCGGGAGGGCAGCGCGGGCCGACCCCAGGCGAGTCCGCCCGGCCCCGCCGTCGCCGCTGCAGGCGCGAAGCCGCGGGCGTGGGTTTCTCCGCGCGTGAGTGAGTCGCGGGGCCTCTCGCCCCCGCCCCGTGCCGCCTTTTTGGGTTTTTTTCGTTGCTTTTTCGCCTCTCCGCGGGGCGGGAGGAGGAACGACTTCGGCGGCCCCGGGGGCGCGGCGAGGGCTGAGAAAGGCGCGAACTGGCGTCCGGCTCCTGGG
The DNA here is from genome assembly GCA_021461705.1 of Cryptotis parvus. NCBI lineage: Eukaryota > Metazoa > Chordata > Mammalia > Eulipotyphla > Soricidae > Cryptotis > Cryptotis parvus. Next base: position 139,039 of record JAJIBD010031044.1, on the reverse strand, counting down.
CGGCCCCGAGGCCCCCGCAGCGCCGCCTCGACGCCCCTCAGCGCGCGGCCAGGCCCGGGAGGCGGCGGGGGGGCGCTCGGGGGCGACGGCGCCGCGGCCCGGGCGGAAAGCCGCGGGGGACGGCGGGAGCTGGGCGGCGGTAGGGGGCGGCCCGGGCTTCCTTCCCCGGCCCGACGCGCCGCGGCTCCTGAGGGAACCGGGCCCCGCCATGTCGCCGGGCCGCGCTGAAGGACGAGGTTGGGCGCGTGCAGGCGAGAGGCGCCGCCGCCTACCCGGAGCGTTTCGTCCGCCTCGTCTCCCGTCGGGCGCGTCGTGGGCCCGGGCGGACCTGGGGCCCCGCGAGCCGCAGCCTGGACGACCCGCGGGACTGCCCGGAGAGACGACGCGGCTGCTGCGGAGGAACGACGCGCCGTCGCCTCGCCCTGCCCCAGGTGGACGGCGCTGGGCACCGTTAGAATGGAGCTGGGGCTCCTCTGGCCCTGGGCCTCGGGTTTGATGTTCCCGATGCACGAGCCGGTCCTCAGGTTTCACCTGAATTCTCACTTTCCCCCTCATGACGGTGACTGAGCACAGCTGGTGTGCAATGGCCGCGCCTCACTCACGTGGGGTCCAGGGGGTGCCTTTCTGAGGTGTCCTCTGTAGAAAGATTATTAATGTGTTGGACCCCAAAAAAAAGAAAGATTATTAATGTGTTGGACCAAAGAAGAGCTCTCGGCCACGCGGCCACCAACCCTGCAGTCGTGCGGGTCCGGCTACCTGGCCCTCTCGGAGGCCCCCTTCTCAAGGGGCTTCAAGGCGTCCTGTGGCCTCTAATTACCTCGTGGAAAGGTCTGACCTCTGGAAAACCATTCCAGGACAGAGAAGGCAAACCTGCAGCGTCCTCAGCACGTGGCTTATGTTGAGGTTTCTAAGCTCAGCCCATCACTTCTCTCCAGCATGCATGAGAACACGCTACCAGCCCTGTAATGGCCGCCCACATACAGAGACCGGGTACCGGGTTATGGACACAGACGCACTATCTCTGAAGACTCATCGCTAAGTGATTGGATTAAGGTGTGGAGCATGTTCCCTCCTGCTATAAACAAAACTGTAATGCCATCCTATAGTTTGTAGAAACTGATTACACAAGGGATAATGATGACCAAATGTGCATTCTGAGCAACTGAGGATCATCACCAGAATCCCCAGAAAGGAGCCAAGTTCCAATGTGTTTTCTTGTATCATAGATGAGAAAAGCTAGTTGCTAATTTCAGAGTCATTACCCATATAAATCCATTCACACACTTACTGCTTTGGACAAGTGGCAGACCAGCAATTGCCAAACAATTGTATTCACACGGTGCATTCTTGGCTTGCACCTACACTGGCCAACAGGCAGAAGTTACTCAGCATCAAGCAACCTGTAATTTATATTTCCCTGATTGGTTCCAGGTCTGCCTATTTTTTTTTTTTTACTTAAGCATGCAAACAATTTATGTGAGACAAGATATGTCTATTTGGGGTCCAGGGGGTGCCTTTCTGAGGTGTCCTCTGTAGAAAGATTATTAATGTGTTGAACCCAAAAAAAAGCAAAAAAAAAAAAAAAAAAGACCAAAGAAGAGACCTTGAAGAATGTAAAACAGAAGCAAAGCTAAGCCTATAAGAAGACTCTGAAATCTCTTATTTTTCCAAGGGATTTGTGTGATAATTTGAATAAATTCTGAAATAAAAGTATCTTACAAAATACCTTAATGTACAGTGGCTTGACTATAATTTCTACTTTACATTGCTCTAAAGTAATGCTGACTTGATTTCTGTTCCTCCACCTTGAGTAATTCTTAACTGCTTGCCCCTGATTTCTCTGTCCCTACCTGTTTTCTATCATATTTTCTGAAGGTCCTTAGCTCTATTTGGTTTCTTTGAACTCCCTACTAAAGTGGCTCTTTTTCCACCACCTGAAACTCTCACATTTTCTCCTATTATTTTCTTAATACCCTTTGGTGATAACTAAAAAAGTGTTTCATGTGTGGGGCTTTTTTCCGCCTCCAACTAAAATGTGAAGGCCATGGAGAAAGTTCTGTTTCCTTCTTGTTCATGTATAGCCTCAGCCAGTGAATCAGTGCCAGGTACAAAACAAGCTCAGGAATATTGTTTGCATTAAGGAAGAGATGTCAAAACTATTACATCATATTGATTATGATCTTAGAGCCTGACTTCTTCATTCTAGGAATATGGACAAAAGAATTCCATATCTGGTCTTTTAGAGTGGAGCTAAAGGTGCTGACTGACTATACCAGTGGCCTCAGATATGGCCCGCGATACCCCAAGAAGCCCCTAGACACTCTTAGAAGGGCCAAGAGATTAAAACTATATGACACTATTGGGAAATTATTTACCTTTCACATTCTCTCATAAGTGTATAGTGAGTTTTCCGGGGACAATGAGATAAGCGATACCAGAACAAACTGAATGCAGAAGCATATCCAAAATTCACTCATTTTGTCACATCAAATGCTAAACATTAGCCCCCAAATGTATTATTTATTACTATTCTGGGAATCATGGTTACTTCAATTTTAAAATATGCTATGCAACAAATTATAAGTTTGGTATATCTTTTTTTGGGGGTGGGGGCTTTATGTCTTTTTTTGGTTCACACCAGCAATGCTCTGGGATTATTCCTGGCTCTGCACTCAGGAATTACTCCTAGCGGTTCTTGGGGGATCATATGGGATGCTGGGGATTGAACCCGGATTGGCCTCATGCAAAGCAAATGCCTGTCCACTGTACTGTCTATCACGAATTAGTATAAAACTATATCCCTGGTGTAATGTGCTTACTTTTGCACATGCCAACCAGGATCCAATCCCCAGCTTCTCGTATGGTACCCAAAACACTGCCAGGAATAGATCCTGAGTGAAGAGCCAGGTTTAAACCCTAGGCATCAACAAGTGTGCCCCCACAAAAAATTTTTTAAATAATAATAAAAACAATATCCATGGGGCCAGAGTGATAGTACAAGAGTAAGGTGCTTGCCTTGCTGCAAGCAATCCAGGTCCAATCCCTGGCACTCTGTATGGTCTCTCAAGCCCACCAGGAAATGTTTAAAAGGAGTAAGCCCTGAGAATCTGCACATGTGGTCCAAAAAACTTTTTTTCCAGGCAATGCTAAGGGGTTTCTCCTGGCTCTGCACTCAGGAATTACTCATGGCGGTGCTCGGGGGACCATATGGGATGCCGGGGATCGAACCCAGGCCGGCACAAGCCGGCGCATGCAAAGCAAACGCCCCACCCGCTGGGCTATTGCTCTGGCCCCCAAAAACAATTTTAAACAATCCCTATTATTTTCATAATCGAGTCAGTTACAAGTCTGTCTTGGGTTTTACTAAGCTAAATCTGGTGTGTTCAATTCTACTTTTGTGTTTTATTTGAAACCCTATGGAAAATCTGTTACTCAGTTTCTAGAGGTCACAAACAAAATCCTTGGCTAGTGGCGTGGTGCCCTTCCATCTTTAAAATGGCAATAGCCAGACAGGTCCTTCTCACACTACATCACCCTAACACTGCCTCTTTCTACTCATAACTTCCTCTGTAATTATATTGAACCCATCTGCTTAGTCCAGAAAAATCTAACCATCTCTAGATCATTAAGTTAATCACATCTACAATGTATTCACAGGTTCCAGGGATTAGGATCTAGCCTATTATTAGGGGTATCATTATTTTTGGCTACCACTGTATAGTTACTATAGCTTATTGTCCTTTTAAAATTGTCATTTAAAATTTTCCATTTAAATAACTAATTCAATGAATAAGATTTATCCACATAAAGAAAAGTTCTTTGCAGTCTTCAATAGTCGGAAACTGAGTGGCTCCCAGAGTACTCAAGGGAACGTTTATTTTGGTGATCAAATCCAAGGATCCTGCATTCAAAGCAGGTCCTTTGAACTATCAATCTGGTCCCTTTTAATAATTGGGGAGTGGGACCGTACCTAGAAGTGCTGAATGGGTGGTATCCTGACTCTGCTTGGGAGTGACCCCTGGTGGTGTCAAGATTGAACCAGTTCCTTGTGTTACTTATCCAGACCCTTTTATAATGATTTTTAGGAGGTCTTGATATTTCAGTTTGAAAAATCACTGACTTGCACATTACGCTCTCCCATTGTTTCGTGCACCAAGTTAATCTATATTGTGGTCTACTGCCTGAATGAGGAAACAGAGTGATGGTACAGCAGGTAAGAAACAGCCATGGTACAGCAGAGAAGAAACAGCCATTGTACAGCAGGTAAGAAACAGCCATGGTACAGCAGGTAAGAAACAGCCATGGTACAGCAGGTAAGTAACAGCCATGGTACAGGGGTTAAGAAACAGCAATGGTACAGCAGGTAAGAAACAACCACGGTACAGCAGGTAAGAAAAAGAGCTGATCATAGCCTGGCTCGCCAAGACCCACCCCTGCAGCAGTCTTTTTCAAGCCCAGCCCAGGTTTGCTGATCCAGAGACTCACATACATGGGGCAGAGCTGCTACTGGCTCTCCCTGTGCCCAGCTGATCACAGGCACCCAGGAGGGATGGCGGGTTCTAGCTCTGGCCCGCCACCCCAGCAGAGCCTCGCAAGAAGCCAGAGGAACCTTTACACCATGAGGGCCGCCATTTTCCACATCTGGACTCCCCTTTTGTCAGAGCTCCACCCAGCAGAAGAGCTGATCACAAGCCAAGCTCGGTTCATCAATAAATGCTCTGGATTAGAGGTGACTACAAGAGTATCCCATCCGCATGCAGAGCCTGGCAAGCTACCCTTGTCATATTTGATATGCCAAAACCCAGTAACAATTATAGACCTCATTCCCATGACCTGATGGAATGGTTTGAGGCTCTTTGTGTTCCTGGAGCAAGCAGGTACCCTTGGGCTCTACTAGCATGAGACAGGACATATGGAGATGTTACTGGTGCCCATTCGAGAAAATTGATGATCAACATGATGACAAGTGAAGTGATACAAGTGATACAGAAACAGCGATGGTACAGCAGGTAAGTTTGCCTTGCATAGTGCTGACAGAGTTCAATCCCTCATCAGCCCACAGGGCCCCACGAGAAGTGATCTCTGAGCACATAGCCAGGAGGCAGTCCTGAGCACCGCTGGGTAGTGCTCAAAAAAACTGAAACTTAAAACCCACCACTTTCATTGTGATTGGTTGTATTTATTTTAAATTTATATTTCAATGATTTAGCAGCTTTATTTTTTTCAGTTTACTTTTTATACATGTCTCATTGTTGACAATAGTACTAAGTTTATTTTAGAATTTCAGACTGGTACAGGGTTGGTAATATTAATTCTGACCAATAAAGAATGAAGGGACTTCATTGGTAGAGGATTTGTCTAAGTTTATTTTAAACAGTAAAATAAAAAAGAGGCCACCAGAAAATGCATCTCTGTATGCCTGGAGGGTTGGATGCACGGGACACCATATGGTCTTCTGAGCACCACACAGGAAGCAGCCCAGCACTGCCAGTGTGACCCAAAAACAAAACGAAATGACAACAAATAAATTGTCTCTCTCTTCTGCTGTGAGTTTCAGTTTGTAAATGCTGGTTCCTGAAACAACTGAATCCGCTTGTAACTAGGCAGAAGCTTACACACCTGGGGTGAAAGGTAAGGTAAAAACTCCTGGGCTCCGTGGCTGATGCCAAAGCTCAGCCACCAACCCTGGATTGCTGGAGAGTCTTGTGTCATGCCACAGTGCCCGTACCATTCTGAACAAACTGAGGTTCTTACCTATTCTTTGCCGAAAGCTTCCTTAATATTCCAAGAAATGGAATGTCTGTATCAGGTTATCCTTTCCAACAAATTTATACACTGTTGATTCCTTAGGGGGAAAAATGCTGTCAATACATCAGCAAGATTAAGAGAAGTAATTCTTCAGTGAGAATTAAAATTTTATCATTATTATGGAGTTGTTACTTTTTTGAATGAACGCAAGAGCAGGAAAAAATTGACTCAGAGAGTTCAAGGTTAGGGGTGAAAATTCAAGTGATTAACATCTAATCAGTTTTGTTTGTAGTTCTAGACATGTTCTGAAAGTGATCTTGGCCTGTTTGCTACTAATGATAAGTCATTCCTGCAAATTATGTAAATAAAATTTTATATTATATTCTATAAAGTTCTTATCCATGAGTTATCGTCCAAGAAATAATGTGTTTTGGAAACCACAGATGTCCTTAAATTGACTTCTTATATGAAATTTTGTATAGTGCAGTTAGCCTTACAGGAGATTCTGAGTGTTATACTATTCAAATATCACCCAATATATTCACAATGGAGTTGAGTTCTTTTGTAAATGTTTTCACTTGTATCACTTGTCTTCCCATTGTTCATCGATTTGCTCGAACCAGTAATGTTTCCATTTGTTGAGAATGAGGTTCATTATTGTTACTGTTTTTGGCATACAAATACACCACAGGTAGCTTGCCAGGTTCTGCCCTGGCTCTGGGTTCACCCTAAGGGGTCCAGTCTTTTTTTATGTCAGACCATCAACCATCCAGGGTCCACAGGGCAGAGCCCTGGGGTGTATCCAAGCCTGTCTCCTGTCTGCCACCTGCCAATACAGCCGGGCACCACAGCCACACCTGCAACACCTCGAGGGGCAGGTGTATGTTTTAATAGAAGAAATTTAAAAAAAATTGTAAATACTATTGTGGAAGGGAAAAAAAACCTGCACTTTAAAAACAAACAAATTAATTTCAATGGCAAAACCAGTCAGAGAAAACAATTTTCATCAGTGTCAGTAACAGGAAAAGCATGAAGGGAGATTCCACTTACTGAAGCACATTTCCCTGCTTGCCCACCAGAACGTGGGTTCAGTTCTAGCTTTTAGTACTGTACTAGAGTGGTCCCTGAGCAATGATGGGTGTGGTGTACATGCATACGTACACCAGTACGCATACTTCTATAGTGTGTGTGTATGTGTGTGCGTGCATGCGTGCATGAGAGTGAGAGATCCATATATGTGTATTGCATGTATGTGTGTGAGACAGAGAGAAAGAAGAGTACTGCTGGGTTTGTTCCCCTCCATATACATGTATTGTGTGAATGTGTGTGTGAGAGAGAGAGAGAGAGAGAAGGGGGACATATACACTACATCACTACATTGATGCTTAACTTGAGAATACTTTTTGGGCCCACCATTAACAATTTGACCAGAATTTTGTGTTGAGAAAATGTAAGGACAAAAGTATGAGACAAGGATCAGGATGATTGCACAGGACTAACAATATGGCTCAGTGCTATGTGTGAAGTCCTAGATTTTATCTCTAGTAATTATATGTGTATGCACACATAGTTTACGAAATACACATACGTAGATTAAAATCCTAACTTAAAAATTTTATTAAAAATTGGTGACTTTTAAATATTAAATATTTGTGGTTTGATATTCTTCTTTGAAGGTGGCACATACCTGGCTGTGCCCAGGGTTCATGCCTGGCTCCGTGTTCAAGGATTACTCCTGGAGAGGCTCAGGATGCCATATGTGGTGCCAGGTATTGGCATTGCATGGCTGGGTGGGCGCAAAGCAAGTACCTTACTTTCTCTCTCCAAAGCTGGTCTTGCCCTTTGAGATTTTTCTCCTTCGTTTTTCCTTTCTTCCTTTGGAGACCACAGGAAGCTGCAAAGGGGCTACCCTGGCCAGCTGACCCAGGTCCTTTCCGAGAGCTGGGTGAGGAGGGAGCCAATGCAGAGGCAGGTCAAACCTGGGGCTCCCAATGCAAGTAGGTGCTCCAGGAATCTCCCTGCTCTGCTTTTACAGCTTGTTTTGGTTTAATTGTGTTAAAATTGTTTGGGGGATGAACCTAAGAGTGTTCAGAAGGTTTTCTTGTGACCCCTGAAAGTGCTTGGGGGACCATAGGAGGTGCTGAAGATTCAAGCGGGAATGTGGTGACTCCCACCACCACATAAAGGCAAGTGCTCTCCCTCCTGTACTAGCTCTGCCCCGGGAATTGACAGTCTTGACATTTTTGTTAATGTTTCCAATTTTTAATTGTTTTCTGTTACTAAATATCCTTATTCAGCAGAAATGTTTGTATTCCCTCTCCCCTTTGTTTCAGCTTTATTGACATTGTTGTAAGGGTCACTCGCAGGCCTGGTTGTGGTGCCGAGAGTTTCGGCTATGCTGCTCTCTCAGAGTCAAACAGCAGGCTGCTGTGCCTGCAGCCCAAACTCTAGGGTTCACTCGTTTGCACTCCTTTAGCTGTGGTGCTTACATGCGCTCACCGCTGGCGTCATGTTCTTAGCTGAGGCACACAAGTTACGGTATACTACTCGCTGGGGGCCACTGCACAGATCAAATGTCTTTCCCAGAGGTGACACTTCCTGGCCATCTAATCTTCATATGCTATTTATAAATATATCAATAATACCAATATAACATTTTGATTATATTATTTTAGAGAATTTCCAAGACTTTCAAAGAAAAATCATTAACTATGATTGTGATCACTTGTTTCATAATACGTAGGTAAATAGTTATAAAAATAAAGAATGGCTGGACTAAGAGAGAGTACAGTGGCGAGGGCTCGGGCTATATCCAGATTTCACTTGTAGCCCCTCGTGGTCTCCTGAGTAGCTTGGTGCAGCCTTAGGATCCCCCAGAACCCTCATGGGTAGCCCAAGTATCTCCCTCCACCAAGTATTGGCCCTAGCCTTAGGCTCCCTAAGGGCCTAAGCTGCAGAGTTTAGACCTGGTCGGGCATGAAGTTCTGGGCTCAGTCTCCTGAGAATGCTTGGGGCTCATCACTGCAGGCCCTTCCCCAATAACGGATAGTGTGGGGAATTCTTATGATTTCTTATTCCTCATTCACTTATCCCATGGCGTATTTGATGTGCCAAACACCAGTAACAATTATAGACCTCATTCCCATGACCTGAAGGAATGGTTTGAGGCTCTTCATGTTCCTGGAGCAAGCAGATGCCCTTGGGCTACACGAGCATGTGACAGGACGTATGGAGATGTTACTGGTGCCTGCCCGAGCAAATCGATGATGAACGGGAAGACAAGCGATACAAGTGATATGTTCACGTATCCCATGCTTATTATATGTTAGAAACTTGACAGCGCTGAGTTTGTCACACACAGTTTTCAAACTGTTCAGCCTTAGAATATTTTATTCGCTTTCTGCATTTGTGTGTGAAGACTCGTGTGTGTGGGTAAATCCTCCATAGACAGATATGTTTGCTGTTGATGATCGGCCTCTTTTGCACACTTGCCCCTTGACACTTTCTTTCACACTCTCCTGTCCTGACTCCTTCCTTTCACCCCATCCTTGCCCAAGTCTCCACAGACTCTCCCTGCACACAGTGAACTGAACATAGGTAGAAACCCCCCTTCCCCCTTTGGCTTTATTACTAACCTATTTGGTGTCTAAAGCATCCCAGTGGCAACTTGAGTTTTATATGCAATTCATTTGCCCCAAATTCTAGTCCCTTTGCTTATTTTATCTAAATAAATCTCACTAACTGGAAATTCAACAAAGAGCTTATCTTTATCTCAAACCGAACCTGACACTGCAGTCATTTCAATGCTTCCAGATTGTTCTTTCTAACTTTGCTGTTTCTGACTTTGCAGCTCTTCCATCCTTTCAAGGCATCCTCTGGGTGCAACTTGAACCACATTTCCTTACCTTTCTTTTTCTTACTAAATCTATGAAGAGGGGCTGGAGCCATAGTATAGAGGTTCAGGCACTGGGCCTCGTGATTTGGCCAACATGGTTTGAATTTCCAGCGTCATATATGGGCCCTTAAGTACCACTGGGGTGATCACTCCTGAGTACATAGCAGGTACACAGTCTGAGCACCGAGAACAAAATGCAAAAATGAATCTATAAGGAAACAGAAGATTCCTCACCTTATTCCTCACCTGCATCCATTCTCCCTTCATGTGGCCACCATCCCTCCACGGATATTCCTTCCATTCACCTTTCTAATTCATTTGCTTCCAGGTTTTAGATTTTTCAATACAATCTTTCGTGTGTCTCTGCTCTGTATACGGAGAAGCTAACTGAGTCTTCTGGCACACCCTATTTTCTGCTAATCCAGCCAAATTGCTGCGCTGTTTGGTCCTTTTCCCCTCCCCGCTCTTTCTCTCCTTTAGCTGTTATTGAATGTGCATCACTGGTGCTTATTTATCCTCACACTCAGTGGTGCTCACCAGGTTGGCACAGCAGGTTGCAGTGCTCACACTGGGCCAAGGTGTTTGCTGGGGTCAGTCTCCGCTTCCGCTGTGGCTCTTGCCCATGTGCTTGCTGGAATCGCACTCCTCTTAGTTGAGATACTTGTTCACACTCTCCTAGGGCTTACGACGGTGCCTGCACGTGTTCTTTAGCTGCAGAGCTCATTAGGGGCTGCACCCTTTTTAGTCGCACCTGTTAGGATGTAGGGCTAGTGAAATCGCTGTGGTGCTGAGATCACAGGCAGCAGAGCTGCCAGGCACAGAAGGCTGAGTGAGAGCAGGCTCAGTGCCTGTGCTGCCACTGGGGCGTTCACTTGCAAGCATGTGCTCTTGCCATTGCCTTATATCCTGGACCCAGCAGGGCCCAGGGCCAAACCCAGGGCACCTCAGGTCACGTGGGCTTGATAGATCAGTAGTTGGCCCACTGGTACTCAGGCAATCAGGGTGACCTGGTGTTGCTTGCGAACCTCCAGGATAAATAGGGCCGCCCTAGTGGTATTCAGGCACCATCAGGGCGCACCTGGAGGTGCTTGGGAAGTCTCCTGGTGGGGGAGACTCAAGCTCAGGTTCCTGCGAGATGTAAGGAGTGAACCTCACGTTTGAGCTGTCCCAAGCCACCACACCTTCCTGCTGCCCCATCTAGCTGGGCATCTGGAGTTAGGTTTGCAGTCAGATAAACCCCCCAGAAAGGAATGTGCGAGACTGTAGTTTTTATGACACGGTCAATGAGGTTAGACTGCTATAGGGTTTTAGGCCAGGTGTTAAAAGACTGTGAGTTTAAAATTCAATTTATCTAGGAATGACCTGTTTATGGCTGACAACTTTTGAATCTTTCAGGGATCAGGAAATAGGGAATAATACTGAATACCTACAAGGCACTTTAAACAAATTATCTCCCCTTTTTTAAGGCCACACCTAGCTGTGCTTTGGACCATTTAATATGTATGTGGTGTGGTGGTGGGGTGCTCGGTGGTGGTAGGGATCATGTCATGCTGATGTTGAACCCAGGGCTCCGGCTTGCAAAGCATGTGCTCTAGCCCATGCAGTCATTTCCCTGGTCCTACACAAATGATCTCATTTCATTTTCTCAACAACCTTATAAAGTAGTTATTTACATTTAGCAGATATATTAAATAACTTTATATAGTTATTTATATTTAGCAGATATATTAAATAACTTTACAAAGTCGATAAGGTGCAAAAATAGAAAACACAAGATTTTATTTTATTTTTTTTTTATTTATTTTTTTTTTAAGTATTTTATTATACCACCGTGAGATATACAAATAAAAAGATATACAATTAAAAAGTTCATGTTTGGGTTTTGGTCATACAGTGTTTCAGCACCCGTCCCTCCACCAGTGCCCATCTCCCACCACCAACATCCCCGGTTCCCTCCCCCTTCCCCAGCCCTGCTCCATGGCAGGTTCTTTATTTCTTTCCCTTTCTCTCTCTTTCTCTTTTCCTTCCCTTCCAGACTATGGATTACAGAACATACATTAAAAGGTTGTCATTTGTATCCTTTTGCCTCTATTTAATGCTCAGTTCTAGGTTGGCATTAGTACCCTCGACTATTGTTAGCCCCCTGTTCCATTTTCTGTCTTACCTAAACTCTGACTTCCACACGTTTAAAAACACAAGATTTTAGCATAAGCTATTTCTATGTCGATGCGTTCCCCACTAATGGGCATATGTACTAATTGAGCATATGGTCCCATGCCCTCTGATTCTTACAGTGCCTATGACTTTGGGGAAAACCCAGGCACTTAGTTAATATTCATGCCCAGCCAGCAACCAGGATTGAGTATCTGACCGTCTATCTACACATATTGATTGCACTAAATGCTTTACTAAATGTAGCTTTATACATTTTATATATGACATCCTTTATTCCCTCTTAGTTTTCAGTTTTACAATGTGGAAATAAAACTTGTATTTGTTTGTAGCTTAGAAGTGGTTAACATTCTTCCTTCCCAAGATTTAGTACAATAGGCTCTGACAGTGTTATTATTTAAAAAGATTTTTGGGGAAGTGCCTTTTGGCATAGCAGGCAAAAGCAATCTGGTGGCTTTGTGTGATTGCTGTTCACACTTGGTAATGAATAAATTCTGTTAGCTCTCTTGGAGGAGTCAGAAGGGAGTCATTGGTTTAGTGGAGTTGCGGCCTAAAAACACCAAGCCAGCTCATCAGGGCTGCCGATCTCGTGCCCTTCCTCTGGCAAACCATGTGTCGGATGTGGTAGGAAAAAAGTCTCTCTTACAGCAGCAGAATGTGTGCAAGCTACACCCTGAATTATCCCATGATGACCTTGCAAATGCAACACATGCCCTTGTGACCACAAGGCCCGACAACTGCGATTTCCTCTGCTTTTCATCAGAGCTCGCTGCTGCCTGCACAGCCTGCGAGGGTGCAGCTGCTCCCTCACGCCCCAGACACCTGCCCCCCTCCCGTTCCTTACAGCCTGCATGGGGAGTTGCTCAGTAGGACGCTGATCATATTGGCTATGGGAACTCTGAGTTTTGCTTTCTGTGTGAATTCAGAACTAGAGGTTACCGTTTGCCATGCAGAAAGCCACGCGTTTGGAGGGTGTTACCTAATGCTCTTGTTGAAGTCATTCTGAAGATCATTGTTGGGCAATTTCATAGAGCAAACCTTGGGTTGACCAAGCATTTCCCCGGTGACATCATTGCTGGTATTTCATTGACTCAACACATGTCTATTTCGTGCTTACTGGACATCAGGCAAATGCCCAGAGTAGAAGAGGGCTCTTACCTGAGCTCACTTTCTATCTAGTGGGGCAGGTACTATGCACAAGATAACGGATTAGAGCTCAGGGGAACCAAATGCTTTAGTGACAATAAAGTATTATGACTAGGGGTAGTGTTGGTGGCGGATAACTCTGGAGTAAGACACTGGTTCGTGAAATAAATCTTCAGTGACTAAGAGTCTCTCTAAGGAAGGACTATTCTGCCGAGATTAGAAACTAGATAAGCCTTGTAAAGATAGTGGAAAACTCCTCTTAGGTAGAGAAAATAGTAACTGTGAAGGCCCCGAAGCCAAAAGGAAGTGAGAAAGAATTTAAAGAAGGCAGATGTTGGGAGTGTCATGAAGGGGGAAAATAGCAGGAAGGAAGAGATCGTGTGTATTCAGTCTACTAGAGGGGGGAAGAGCCAAAGATGTCTGTTTCCAGATAAGATGAAGTCATCAGGGGCCAGAGCGATAGTCCAACAGGGAGTGTGTTCACCTTGCATGCGGCCAACCTGGGTTTGATTCCCAGAATCCCATATGGTCCCCGAGCACCGCCAGGAATAATTCCTGAGTGCAGAGCCAGGAGTAACCCCTGAGTGTCCCTGGGTGTGACCCAAAAAGGCAAAAAAAAAAAAAAAAGAATTGATCAATCAGATATTCTACCAGGGCTTTGGAGATGGGAAGGGGTGACTTGGGACCTTGGCTACAAAGTCACTTTTCCTTTTCAAGACTTTTAAAGTCCTTTTGTTTGTTGTTGGTGGTACTTTAAATTGGCGCTTTTTGTAAGAATTTAACTGTGTTCTTTTTCTTTTAGAAAACATTATTTCCTTTGTGTTACACTCAGATGCAGGACTGGACATCACCCATAAATGCAAAGTGGCTTGACATTTAAAATAAATATCCCTAAACCCCATTAAGTGTTTGCTAACCACACGTTTTCTAAACCCTATTCAGAAATGTTCATTCGAGGACTCCATTGGCTCTTACTCTGACACTCCAAATGGCTCTCTGGAAGCCTCCCTGTATGTGCCTTCATCCTCCCAGTGCTAATGGGTATCCCCTCCAAGGAACACTGTGTGGCCTCATCAGCAAAAAGGCAGCATACCTGTGGTTTGGTACAGAGTGAACTGGGCCAGGAATCCGGGAGCAAGCCTTTATTCCCATCATTGCCAGTCACTCTGGGATCTTGAGCTAATCAAATCCTCTCTGTACTTTAATTTATACCCATGCAAAATGGAAAACATAATACTGTAACGGTGCTCAGCACATGCGTAGCCAAATCTGATGGGAACTAATGTTTAGGGTATTTCATTTGCTCCAAGCTCAAAAGACATGACCTGGAAACCTCCGGTCACAGAGATTAGGAACTCTTAAGGGAGCCTAGCACCAAATAAGATGGCTGAATTTTCAGTCTACTTTGGGGTTTAGTTCTGCCCATGGTCTCCTTCTGGGGAGCTGTGAGATGAGCACAAGAGTGGACGGCACTACCTGAACACTAAGTGCATGACTGTCTCGTGCTAAAGACTAAACGAGCACCTATTTGCATCCAGAATTTGATAGTCATATACTTCAGAGTCTGATCTTTGGATTCTCTATTTCCTGCCTCAAACCCAGAAGGAAAGGTTCCATTTCAACTGCAGGTCAAGAAAGTTTATCAAATGCTGACTTTGAGTAGGCCATTGTACCCCACTGAGGGAGAATGATGTAGTTTCTCACCACTGTAGTAGGAAGATAAGCAGAATGAGGTGGAGCAAGAGAAGCGCCATCAGTAAGACCAAATAAACACTTGTGGGAAGTCTAGGGAAATGAGAAACTGTTATGGTTGAAAAAATGAGGAGAAGTGGTATTAGAGATGGGCCTGGAAAGATTCCAACAGGCAGAGGGCACAATTCTAGGTGGAGGGAAATAAATGAGCAAAAATTGTTAGAAATATGTTTGGGAGGGGAAAGGCAAGTTCTATATGGTAGCAGTCATTGTTTGTCAGCCTGAGTGCCCGACGGAATTAACTGGGAAACTTTTACTAAAAACATTGACTTCTGGGCTCCTTCCCAGACTCTACGCATGAGAGTTTTTCAGGATGTATATCTAGATTATGTTGCTCTGAAAAATAAAGAATATGTCATTTTAATTCCCAACTGATTCTAATGTGTAACTAGGTTTGGGAATCATTGGAGTAGGTATTCTTTTCTTTAAACAAATTTTTTATTTATTATTACTTTATAACATTATAGAACTGCAGAGATGTAGCTTCATATTTTCATTTGTGTATATTTGCCCCATCCACCGGCAAAGCTTCTGTAATAGCTAATCAGCAGAAAGACTGGTCCACTAGTTTCTCCCGCCTTCTGGGTAAGTTTCACCTAGTCTGATGTAGATGGACATGCTGTAAAATGGAATTTTCCAAATTTCTTTAATTTTGGTAAATTTTATGAATTATATACCTTTAAAGAACTTGAACGATCAGATGCAATATATGAAATGTATTTATATAATATTCATTATATATTAATAAATCATATTATGTGTATATAATATCAAAGACTATAAAATTCTATTTGTTGTTTTACTATGTGTTGTGTATTTGGCGTTCTTTATGCAACTAAAATGTATTTTGCACTGGGGCTGGAAAGACAGTACAGGGTTCACGGTGCATATGTTGCACACAGCCACTCCGGCTTCAGTGCCTGCACCACACTGTCCCCTGAGGATTGCCAGGTACAACTCTGGAGTCCTCCAGGCACTGTCAGCATATTTTGGGGCTCTCACGTTGTACATCTGACCCTGCTGGCCAAGAATCGCCAAGAGGAGCCTCAGGTCTCTCTGAGCGATGCTTGAGAATCCTTGCCCCAAATGCATTTATTGCTAATGTCCTCAGTGGAAAAGAAAAATCAAACCATGACGTGAAAGAGACAATTATACTTATTTTTGTTGATGATGGGAAGAGAATTCTAGACTAGGCAATGACATGGTCAAATTTATACTATTAAAATTTTTCAGTCGGTAATGTATAATATGGATAGAAAACAGTAAAAGTATGAGTGAAATGTTACAAAGAAACTATATTACTGGGGGCCAGAGTGATAGCCCAGCGGGTAGGGCGTTTGCCTTGCACGTGGCCGGCCCATGCCAGCTCGGGTTCGATCCCTGGCATCCCATATGGTCCCCCGAGCACTGCCAGGAGTAATTCCTGAGTGCAGGGCCAGGAGTAACCCCTGAGTGTCGCCGGTGTGACCCAAAAAAGCAAAAAAAAAAAAAAAAAACAAAGCAGAGTAATAAATAAAAAAAAAAGAAACTATATTACTAGTAGTAAATAATGTTTTACTAAAATAAATATAATTTTTAAATTTTATTTATATTTGTAATTAACATTTTTCTCTGATAGATCCAAAAGCACATCAGGATTAATTGACTTGCCCAATTATTAAGAACAATAAAAATTACGAATTTTCTATTAGCCCAAAAGTTGTACTTAGTGATATGCTTTCCTAAATTAATTCTAGAGGGGAAAAAAAGAAAATCTAGAGATGTGTTGTAGACTATTAGAAAAATGGGTTGATAATAGTCATCAAATTATGGATAGCAAAAGGATTTGAACAGATACTTCTCCAAAGAAAATGTACAAAAGACCAATAAGCATATGAATGTCATTATTCATCAAGGAAATGTAAATAAAAACCACATTGAACACATGCTATGACACAGATGAACCTTGAAGACATTATGCTAAGAGAAATAAACTAGTCATAAAAGAATCAATACTGTGTGATTTCACTTATATGAGGAATCTGGAATCCTCAAACTTACTTAGGCAAAAAGTAGGAAGGTGGTTCCCAGGGGCTGAGGGAAAGAGGAAATGTGAAGTTAGTGTTCAAGTACAGAGTTTCAATTTTGCAAGAGGAAAGAAGTTTACGGCTTGAGGCCAGAAAGATAATTTAGGGGTGAAAATGCTAGCCTTGGACACAGATAACCCAGGCTCAATCCCTAGCATTACGTGTTCCCTGATACTGCCAAGAGTGATGGCCCAGCACAAAGCCTGGAGTAGTCTCTAAATACTGGAGTGCTCAACTCTCTACCGAAAGAGTTCTGTGATGTATGTATGCCACTGAATTCTACCCCTTCAAAATGACTATCAGGACACATTTTATAGTGTATTTACCACACTAAAAGTGTTTGAGTTTTGAGCAATAGTCAAATACTTGACAAATACTCAAATACTTGACAATACTCAGGGTCTACTACTGGCCAGGTGCTCAAGAGTCTCTCCCAGCAGTGCTCAGTATTGAATCCAGAGCTTCCATATGCAAAACTTGTACTCTAGTCAATTGAACCATCTTCCCAGCCCACTCCACCCAACTTTTAGATTTACATTAAGGGGCATGGATATGGTTCAGTTATACAATATTTGCCACATGGGAAAGAGACCTGGGTTTGATCCAGTTATGAAACAAAAAAAAAATCAGATTATACTCACAACATTGGCAACAATAAAAACAAAACAGTTAACTACTGGCTAGGAAGTACTTAGTAGTCTTATCACTTCTGGTGAAATGTCAAACGGTGTAGACACTTTGGAAAACAGTTGTCAGTTTATCAAAGCTTAAACCTAGAGTTTCTACCTAGGAATATTATACCCAAGATAATTGAAAACATATGTCTATACAAAGCATGTATGTAAATGTTTATATTTATATTCATTATATTCAGAGTAAGAAGAAAGACTAAATCATGCAAAGGCCCATCAACTGGTTAATGGATATATAAAAGATGGTATAATCTAGAAAATGGGAATTTTTCAGCTAAAATATAAAAGAATGAATTACTTATACATGCCACCAAATAAATAGATAAATATTAAACAAATCCTACTAATTGAAAATAACAGACACAAAGGCCACATATTGTAATTTGTATACTGTGCTCAGAATAGGCTGCTTCGGGAGAAGTTCAAGTGATGCCAAGGAGCTGAGGATTGAATGAGTGGACACTAATGAGCGTGAGATTTCTTTTGGAATGAAGGAAATATTTTGGAATAGACAGTGATGTTGGTTGCACAATTTTGTGACTGTAGAAAGAAAAATTGTACACATAAAGGATGAGTTTTTTTTTATTTATATCGCAATTCAACAACGGAATAAACATTAACATACAGATGTTGGACTTTCTGATTGAGAGCACATGCTGCGTGTTTTAGACGTGTCTTCAGTTACTAATTGTGTGGTTTTCTGAACTGTTCTAGGAAAGGTTGCTTAACCTCTTTGAGCTATGAGTTCCTCATCTGAGAAATGGGAACAAAAATAATTCCTACCCCATAGGGTTAGGCATTGTGAGGATTAATTTAACAATCCCAGTGTTATTTTAAGGGGGAGAGCGTGAGGGCCAATACCCCATGATGCTCAGAGCTTACTCCTGGCTCACTCCTAGCACTGTTCAGGGGACTATAGAATATCAAACCAGGGTCAGCTTCACACCAGTCAAACACCTTAACATTGTTCTCTCCAGCTTCAAATGTCATATTCATTTTGGGGCCATTGGCATCATAATTCCTATGAATACTTAACACATAATGAGGTGGGTGTGGTTAATAATCACTATGCTACGGAAATGAGACTCAGTACACAGTAAGAGCTCAATAAACAGCAACAAGTGTTTTTTTTTTCTTTTTACTTAATAGCTTTTTGGTCTGGGAGTGTGGCTCAGTTGGCAGGGCACATGCCTGACATGTATGAGTTCTGGGGTCAGTCCCTGACACCACATGTCTCACACTCAGTACTGCTGAAGCTAGTGCACAGCCAAGCTCCACTGATGTGACCCCACAATAATAAAAAAAAAAATAGCAGCCACCAACAACCCTTTCTGAATTACCTGGAAATGCGAAGACACAGCTTAGCATTAAAGAAGGAAATTTGGGGGGTTATATATTATTATTTATTCGGGCTTTTTTTCGGGGGGGCACAGTTTGAGATGCACCTAGAGGGTGTTATGTGGCTACTTCTGGTTCTGTGCTGGGATTGGGGAATCACTCCTGGTGGTGCTTGGGGAACCATGTCAGCAATCCAACCAGAGTTCACTGTTGTATGCAAGGCAAGAACATCAACCCCCATATTACCTTTTTAGCTCCAGGAATGAGGGTTTAATGCTTGCTAAGTAAAATGGGCATGTTAGTGAATGAAGCTAGTAACTTTCTCTCTGTTCTTAAAACCTATATGTTCTGCTCTTAGCCATTGCCAGCCTTCATCATTGTTTGTTATTTGTCTCTCTCTAGAAGAATGTATAAGCTCTCTCAGTAAATATATTCAGTCCTTTTCCTGAGATGTACAAATTAGTGAAGCTAGTAACTTTCTGTCCTTAAAACTTGTATGTTCTGCCTCTCAGTCATTGCTAGCCTTCATTATTGTTTGTTGTTTGTCTGTCTCTCCCCAGAAGAATGTATAAGGTCTCTTAGTAAATATATTCAATCCTTTCCCTGAGATGTACAAAATAGTGACTCAATAGGTGGATATTTGTGGATGTATAAAGCTTGAGTATGAGAGCCAGCAAGTCGGAGATGATATGGATTTATATGGATTTATGTCCAAGGGTGTAGGTGGCCTTCTCATCAATAATTCCTGAGCAAAGGCCGGGAAGCTAGAGACTCATGTTGACTGTCTACCACTGCTTTTGCTATAAACAATATTGTGTTCCTATAAAATTCATATGTCGGGCTAGGGAGATAATCCGGTAGTAGAGAATATGCTGAGGATGCGTCTGGCCCTGAGTTCGATCCTTAGCGCCGTGTGTCCAACTAAGCACAGCTGGGAATAGTCATGGTGGCCTAAATTAATTAACAATCAATACATTTATACATGGAAGGTACCTCCCAATATGGTTTCTATTTGGAGATGGAGCCTTTGGGAACATAATTGAGATTAAGTGATCTGAGTGCCTTTGAGGAGGAAGAAAGAGGGACCAAGTCTTCTGTCCTGGGAGCTTGGGAAGAGAGAGCAGTCTGCAAACCAAGAAGAGACTTTGTAGTCAAGCTGGCCTGCTGGCACCTAGTCTGGTGCTTGTGGTCTTCAGAACTGTGAAAATAGATGCCTGCTGTTTAAGCAGCCCAGTCAATGGCATTTTGTTAGAGTACCCCAAGCAGAAAAAGCGTCTTAAGAAATGGGAGTGTTTGCCTGGTGGGGAGATGGTCAACAATGCTTTTTAAAAGCCTGTGATGATGTTCAGAGATACCATCAGAAAGTGATAAAGCCCTTTGTCTGCATCTTTTACAGAGGAGAATAGATATAAATACAAGGAATTTATATCTATTAGTTTTTGTGATTTTAACTAAAATTGATTCTGCTACCATTCAACAGTATATATTACTGTTATAGCTCTTAAAATTTTGAAATTTAAAACTTTTTTTGGTATCAAACATTTGAGTAAATTAGCCTACTAATTTCTGTCAAATTTTACAAGACTTCATTTGACAACTGTAAGATCTGATTTGGTGGAAGATTTGGATTCCAATTCTGATTTTCCGATCTTTTTTGGGGGTGGATGTTCAAATTGGGGGAGGTGGCAGGTGGGCCTCTCCTGCAATGCTCAGGATTTATTCTTGGTTTTGTGCTTCTGTTCTGGGATCACTTCTGACAGTACTTGGGAGATCACATATATTGTGTCAAGGGTCTAAGGGCCATCAGCATGAATGGCAACCCCCCTTAACACCTCAACTCTCTCTTCAACACTCCAGCTCTGGTTTGGACTGATTTGCAACCAGGAAAGTGACATAGTATATTGATGCTCCAGGTCATCAGCAAGGAAAATAGCATAATGAATCACAGTTGTAAGAACTCAGAGAATATTCAAATATTTTGTTGACCTTAGGGCATAGTAAAAAAAAAAAAGTTGTAACGGTAATTACCAATGACAATACCAGCTATATACCAGCTATTTGATTACACTCGGTCAAGGGAAATAGGCCCATTCACACAATTCTACAGTGTGTAAATTGGTTCAGCTGCTATTGGGAAGTTTGATAATATTTATTAAAATTAGAAATTGAGAGCCAGAGCAATAGTACAGTGAGAGGGCAGCTGCCTTGAATGCGGCTTACCTAGGTTTGATCTTCAGCATCCCATATGGTCCCCTGAGGACCACCAGGAATGATTCCTTAGTGAAGATCCAGGAGGAACCCCTGAGCACCCCAGTGTGACCCAAAAAGCAAAAAGTTCAAGCAATCAATCAATCAAATAAAATTACAAAGGAGCTTCTAGGTTTCTAGATACGCCATCATTGAGGAGGCTTTGAAAATGAAACAGTTTTGTTTGGAACGCGAAGATAGGAAGTGACCTTTGGACCAACTCAACAATGTGTTATTAGATGAGGTGTCCTGTGTATGTCACAGCATATTGAATAGCTCTTAATTGGAGTAAGATTAAATAAGAGGTAAAAGTAATACGAACTACAAGCATAAAAATTACATGTTATGTTTTGTACCCAAAAAGTGGGAGGAGGAAGGGATTCTCTTTATGTCCCCATAGGGAAAATATATCCAGAAGGACTCGGGCAACTGAGATTTCTAATGCCAGTGAGAGAAAAGTGCATGAATATGAACGTTTAGGTGTTACGAATCATGTGAATGAGTAAAAGAGTGTTCTGAAAAAACTGAAATAACAAATTACAAGGTAAACTTAAGTCTTTTTTTTCTGCTCTTGCTCACACCCGACAGTGCTCAAGGGGTTACTCCTCTCTTCGCTCAGGAATTACTCCCAGCAGTGCTTGAGGGACCATATAGGATGCCGGGATGGAACCCGGGTCTGCCGCGTGCAAAGGCAAATGCCCTACCCGCTGTGCTATCGCTCTGGCCACCTCAACTTCATTCTTAAAAGCTTATTTTTTTTCCTAAGCATCTGATATATATATATATATATAGATCTATATCATCATATATATGATATATATATGATATATATGTATATATATATGAGTACACACATATATATGATCTATATCCTCACCATCTCCTCAATGGTGGCGTATCTAGAAACCTAGAAGCTCCTTTGTAATTTTATTTGATTGATTGATCATATATATAATATATATAAGAGCTATATATCTGATATATATGATATTTATGTATATATACACATATATGATATATATGTGTGTATATATATGATATATATGTATATATGATATATGTGATATATATATCATATATCATATATATGATATATGATATTTATGTATATATACATGTGTATATATACATAAATATCAGATATATCAGATATATATGTATATATATGTGTATATATACATAAATATCATATATATCAGATATATATGTATATATATGTGTATATATACACACACATCCATACACATATATATATATATACACACATGCTATTTTACTGCATAAACAAGTGTAGTAACAAAACTATAGTTAAATGTAATTTAAATGTGAAATGTACCTTCATTGCTATATAATTAACACTTTACATTGGGGTGCCATACTGGGTAGTACTCAGGGCTTACTCTTGGCTCTGTGTCAGGAATCACTCCTAGCTGGGCTCCTAGGACCAGATGTGGTGCCGGGGATTGAACCT
Organism: Cryptotis parvus; assembly: GCA_021461705.1. Classification (NCBI taxonomy): domain Eukaryota; kingdom Metazoa; phylum Chordata; class Mammalia; order Eulipotyphla; family Soricidae; genus Cryptotis; species Cryptotis parvus. The sequence continues at coordinate 116,512 of JAJIBD010031044.1, read as the reverse complement.
AATGAGCCGCATGCAAAACGAGCATCCTTCCCATTGTATTATCTCTTCATTGTCTAGCATCTCATTTTGTCCTAGAATAGTTTGCTACTTATTACTTTATAACTATTGTAGTTTGTTAAAAAAGTCGCTTTAAATTATGTGTGTGTGTCCAGTGTGCGGGTAGCTGGTGGGCCTGGTTTTGTGCCCTGGATCACTCCACCCAGTATTTTATCCACCTGTGGATGGATCCTGAAGTGGTTGGCCTCATGCAAGGCAAATTTCTTAACCCCTGCATTATCTTTCTGACCCTATAATTTTTTGGTTGTTTGTTTTGGCCACACCTGGTAGTTCTCAGGGCTAACTCCTGTCTCTGCACTCAGGAATCATTCCTCACAGGCTCAGGGGACTATAAGGAATGCTGGGGATCAACGTGGGCTGACCAAGTGCAAGGTTAGCGCCTTACCTGCTGTACTGTCACTCCAGTCCCTGACCCTTCAATTTTTAAAGACAAAGGAAAAACATGTGTATAAGTTAAGTGTTTTAACACGTAGGTACAAAAAATCAAAAAGCAACGAATGATAATGACATTTAATCTTATGAAGTACAAAAGTTAGTTCGTTGTTTCCAGGGTTCTAGAATTATTTCCCTCAAGCAATTTTTAAAATTCCACTATTTTGGTGGGTTGTGGTGCACCCAAGCTCAGGGATGTGGAATCATTCATGGAGATACTCAGTCAAACTGCCTACGTGGCTCAATGGAAGGCCCGGGTCAGAGAGAGGTCCAGGAGTGAACCAGCTTGCCTGCACACTGCAGGCTCTTGCCCAAATCTCTGGCATTTCCAGGGGCCCTCCTGAGCACAGAGCCAGAATAGTAATTAAACACTGCTCGTAGGGCCCCTCCAACAACAACAACAAAAACAGCTCAAAATTAGAGTCAGAGGATGCAATACCGCCTGGGTCCTGCAGCATGGAAACCCCATGACCACATCCAGTATTGCTTGAAGGCAACCAGAACATACCCAGCAGCGGTGGGCATGGGTTTTATGGTGCCAGGGATCAAATTGGGGTCCTATGCACTCAAATCTCTGTGCTCTCTCTGACCCAGATTACTATTTCACATATTGATGCTGGCACATACCACAGGTGGCTCATACTCGAATGTGGTTTAATTAACTCAAATTGCAACACTATCTGGAGAATACCATGATGAGTCAAGTTAATCAGGAGAGGCACAGATATGGAAGGATCTCCCTGTCTCCAAGAATAAATAAGCGTAGTAAGGGCATAGCAAGTGCCCAAAGGCAGCAGAAGCTGAGAGCTGATCTTTAGTAGGAAGCGCATTGCTGCAGGGAAGCAGACCCGGGGACTTGAGCGAGGGGCAGACAATGGCGCAGGAACCTAACCTGACTTTGGTGAAGGGTGCAACGCTGGAATGTTTCATGTATAAAAGTCTGCCATCATCAGTGTTGTAAATCTTGATTCCTAAAGCAATATTTAACATTTAAAAAATGGCATCAATGTGTTAAAAACTACATAGTAACTTAATAGCAACCTCCTGTTTTCAGGACACTGTGCCAGAAGCTCTGACCGAAAACTAGAGAGAGGCCTGAGGATGGCTCTGAGTGGAAAAGCACCTGCCTTTGCAAATGGGACTCTCAGGGCTTGATAGCTGATGATATCTCTGTAGGCTCAGATGGCCGTAGCAGCTCAACATTCTGGGATACCTGCACCACCTCAGAGTGCGTGCTTTCTTTCAAATTGAAAGAGCACTTGGCCAGGAGTCCATCCCCAAGTGTGTTTGTGTGTGAGTGTCACGGAGATCCCTCAGATCTCTACAACAAAAAACTAGTGGCAAGGGATCACTTGAATGAGAGAAACCCCAGTGAACATCACTACCAGTGTGTGTGTGTGAGAGGGAGTGTGAGGAAAAAAGGGAAAGAGTGTATAGAAGGAAAAAGAGGGGCCGGAGCAGTAATACAGTGAGGAAGGGATTTACTTTACATGTGGCTGACCTTGGTTTGATCCCTGGCATCCCACATGGTCCCCTGAATTACTCAGGAGTAATTCTTGAGTGCAGAGCTAGGAGTAACCCCTGAGCATTGCTGTTTATGACCCAAAAAAGCAAACCAAACAACAGAAAAGAAAGAGAGAGAGAGAGAGAGAGGGAGAGAGAGAGAGGGAGGGAGGGAGGAAGGGAGGGAGGGAAAGAAGGAAAAGAAAGAGAGAGAAAGAAGAAAGAAAGAAAGAAAGAGAGAGAAAGAAAGAAAGAAAGAAAGAAAGAAAGAAAGAAAAGAAAGAAAGAAAGAAAGAAAGAAAGAAAGAGAAAGAAAGAAAGAAAGAAAGAAAGAAAGAAAGAAAGAAAGAAAGAAAGAAAGAAAAAAGAAAGAAAGAAAGAAAAGAAAGAAAGAAAGAAAGAAAGAAAAAGAAAGAAAGAAAGAAAGAAAGAAAGAAAAAGAAAAAACAGTGGAGGGAAGTTCTTCAGCAAGTTAAAGAACTTGAGTTGACACAGGAAAGGGAACTTTCGGTTTTGAGTAGTGCTGGGGCTTGCTTCAATGTTGGTCAACTGTAAAATAAAAATAAATTTTGAATTGCAAAATTCCATCCTTCCTGATTCATACATTTGCCTTTATACTCTCACTTGTCACTCCTGGGTTGAGCTTGTGCCTTGCATTGAAAGAAAACTGGCAGAAATGATATTAGGTGATTTCTAAGGCTATACCCCAAGAGGGCTTATCTCTCACCTCCTCTTTAACTCCTGTGGATCACTGTCCTGAGATGGCATCAGGGATTTGGTCTAGCCCTACTGTAAGGTGAGAAGCCACCAGGGAGAGTAGCAAGGTGATCAGCCAACAGCCACTGATGTGAGCAAGGCCTTTTCCTGGGACCTCAGCTGATCTTTCATTGGGCTGTTCCTTTAGCATGACTGAGCCTGCGTGAATGTAAATAAGAAACAGCCAGGTCAAACCACAGAACAGTGGGGAGTAATAATTGCTGTTTTATGCCCTTAAATTTTAGGATGGTTTGTTACCAGAAAAGACTAAGTTGATTAGTTAAGTACTTTCACTTTTATCAGCACAATTTGTAACCTGTGCCAGGGAGGTTCCTTATTTGTTTTACACCATCACTGGTATCCCTACCACTGTGCCTATTAGAGTCCACCCCACACACTGTAAGCACTCAATAAATACTTGCTAACTAGTCCCAACACACATATTAGCCTTCGGGTATATTTATATTTCTAAATGTACTAATTTACTAATTTGCAAACTGCTGAAAATCAACATAATTATCATCAACAATTTGTATTGCTCTCATATCACAAGTGAAACAATAGAACATATAATTGGAATATTGCTCCCTGGTTGCGATGGATTATAACAACTGTCATAATAATGCTGGTAAGATTATACAGCAAGTTAGCCCTCAACTGTGGGTTAATAAATGAACCAGTAGATTTCTGTAAGTGAAACCTTAAGACTATTTTTTAAATTGCCTCTAAAATTGTACTGGGTAGAGTCATAATAAACAGATCAATGAATCTTGGCAATGGACCAGACTCCTTCTACTGATAAACTAATAATCCCTAGCAACTTGTTTACATAGCTGTCTCGCTTAATACCGACATCACAAAAGCTGATCCACAATAACAACAATAAGTATGCTGCTCAAGAGGAGAAGCAAAAGTAAATGAGGAGACTAGAAAATATCAATATAAAATTAGTTATCTCAGTGATAAGGAAATTTACGGATGCTATTTTATTTTTTCAAGCCGGCCATCAGTCCTACTTTGATATTAAATGAGAAGACTCTTGGCATGCCACCAGATCTTATTCCAATAATGGAGCACTAATGCACTTGACCAACTGTATAACCTATTACAAAGTGCTAAAGATGCATCAATCAGAGCTGTACTGTCCGTACATATAATTATTCCAATAAGATCAAAGTCATATAGCTGCTCTTTTTTTCATCCTCGAAATCAAAAAAGAGATCACACACAAGATTTCAGAGGGATTTCAATGCTCCAGAATGAGATCCAACAATGGAGGTTTCCTGCCTAGCTCACATACTACCAGCGATGCCCATAGATGCACCTGGGAGGAAGAAGGAAATTAAGAATCCCAGGTGAGTTTCCTCCACCACAAGGATTCTGCTTCAGCCGGCCCATGCATCCTAGAAAACGATTTTCCAGGTTCTCCTGCACACAGAGAAACAGGAATGCTCACAGAGACTAAATTCATTGTTCAGAAATGGGCTACCTGCAGAGAACCAGTTCTTGAGGCTCACGGAAATGATCATCTATAAGGTAGGAATGAAGACCTTGGTCAATCACTGCTCACAACTGATTTCAAGAGCCAACAGCAAGAGCTATTGAACTCATCCAACCCCTCAAAGTCAGTGTGTGATCTCGCACATTTAATCTATTTATGACTGGTCAGTAACTAAATCTTTTAGAGCTAGAATTTCCACCAAATTTTTTTTAAATTTTTTTTTTATTTTTACAATTACAAAGATATGCAATTAAAAAGTTCATATTTGGGTTTTGGTCATACAGTGTTCCAGCACCCATCCCACCACCAGTGCCCATCTCCCACCACCAACGTCCCCGATTCCCTCCCCCTCCCCAGCCCTCCTCCATGGCAGGATCTTTTTTCTTTCCGTTTCTCTCTCTTTCTCTTTTCCTTTCCCTCCAGACTATGGATTACAGAACATACATTAAAGGGTTGTCATGAATATCTTTTTGCCTCTATTTAATGCTCAGTTCTAGGTTGGCATTAGTACCCTCGACAATTGTTAGCACACTGTTCCATTTTCTGTCTTACCTAGCCTCTGACTCCCACACGTTTGTGATAATTTCCACCTTTGACAAGACCTCCTGATATATGTTTCACTTGACCTTGGATATTGGTATCTTAATATGTACATATATATTTATGTTATGCAGATAAATGCAGTCATTCTGTATCTGTCTCTCTCCTTCTGGCTAATTTCGCTCAACATAATCTTCTCCATGTCCATTCATTTATAGGCAAATTTTATAACTTCATTTTTCCTAACCGCTGCATAGTATTCCATTGTGTAGATGTACCAAAGCTTTTTTATCCAGTCATCGATTTCCGGGCACTCTGGTTGCTTCCAGATTCTGGCTATTTCCACCAAAATTTTTAACGAGTCCCTTTTACCTAACAATCTTTTCCTACCATTTCCATCCCTTAACCTCCTCTCCCACTAAGATGCGATGCTCATGCGTAGCCTCTTTTCTCTCACAGGAGAGCAGCAGAGCTCCCATGGGAAAATATTGAGAGCTAGAGTTTCTTTTTGGAAAGAAAAGCTGGGTGCGGAGGCTAGACCTCCCGTTCTTCCTTGGTCCCTTTGCCTTTCATACGTTTTGGGAGGAGGGGTACAATGGGCAATGCTGGCATGCCAAGAGGTGGCAGGGGATTAGACTAGGGCCTCCTGTAGGCAAAGCATGCACTTGAGAGCTTTGGAGTATTAAAATATAGTAGATAGATTTGGAAGCTAGTGTGGTTACATCATATTTTATTTACATTTAATTTAATTTTTTAAAGCTCCCTCCCAAGAAATGCTTGGCGACTATCAGGATTGTACCCAGCAGTGCCATAGGAGGTGGGGATCAAACTCTGAGTTCAGAGTGTGCATTTGAACTATCTCCATAGCTCCTAATGTTTTTTTAAATTGTGAGGCATGTGTACCTGATGTGCTCTGGACTTATTCCTGGCTAGTGCTCAGGGATTGATTCTTGTGGTGCTCAGGAGACCATGTAGTGCCAGGGATCAACTGGGGCCCTAATATGCAAAGTAGACTTTCTAGTCTTCTGACCAAAACTTCCTGGCCCTGAAGCCTTTACTTTTTTTAATTTAATTTTTTAAATCTATTTTATTTTCTTGCACTTCCAAGTGGTGTTTGGGAACCTGGGAACCTTGTCCAATGAATCTTAGCCATCTGGACTGGGTATTTATTGAAAAGGCCCTAGGATGTGGTGCTACTCAGACCCTGTGTTGCCAGGGTTACCTAGCCCAGCCTGGCTGTGCCCAGGGGGCCTCCCTAGCTGCACTTAATTATGTGGCTCTGGAGATCTCACCAGGATCAGCTGCATACAAAGAATGTGTCCTGGCCCTGGATTATCTCTCCAAATCCTTAAGCTTTTTCTTAATATATACTTTATATCGAAGCATTTTACTTTACAAAGTTACTCATGATTGAGTTTCAGGTGTACAATGTTCCAGCACCAATCCCTTTAGCAGGACCATTTTTTAAAAACAAATACACTCTGGGCTATAAAAGTAAAAATAAAGAATTGCATAACAAACATAAATCACGTTCATCTACACCTCAATCCAGCCTCTATTAACATTTTGCTGAGGGATCAGAAGGATCAGAGAGAGGAAGTGAGGACATAATAACTGAGCTGACTATAAACTTTAGAGAAATGGGTATGCGTAGCTCATGGTCATTAAATGTCTTTTGAGGGTAGGGTAGTAGAATGGGTTCTGGGTGATTCAGAAATAAATACCCAGCCTGTAGCCAGCAAGTACCTTGAGAAAAATAAATATTCAAACTGTTAAAATAGGTATCATCATCATTAAGTCTGATGCAAATGCCAGTAACTCTAAAATAGGCCTTCCTGTAGTCCCAATATGCTCACAATGCATTGAGTACATTAAATATTGGAGTTGAACATCAAGAGAAAAAATGTCATTAAAGAAGTTATTATGGTGCTGGAGAGATAAATGAATGGGTTTAGCACGTTCTGTGTGCAGGAGATTCAGATACATTCCCTCGCCCTGCACGTTCCCCAGCACCTTCTGGAGCAACCCAGAGCACAGAGCCTGGAGTAGCCCCTACAATCCACCTCAAGGACGAACAAGCAAAAGAGGTGCTAGTTACTAATATTTAGAGGAATTTGTAGCTAACAAATTTTACTGTAATAGTAAAATCAAACCATTCATTAAACCTCTACTGAGAGATTGTTGAGTTGAGATTGGATTTTGTATCTCTCCGAACTGAACATCAGTACCTAACATGGGCACTCAAGTGTTGATTAAAATATTGTGTGACTGGGGCCAGAAGCGATAAACCAGCGGGTAGGTTGTTCGCCTTGCACGAGGCCGGCCTCTGTCAGCCAGGGTTCAATCCCGGCATCCCATATGGTCCCCTGAGCATGCCAAGAGTAATTCCTGAGTGCAGAGCCAGGAATTACTCTTGGCGTCGATCAGGTGTGACCCAAAAAGCAAAAAAAAAAAAAAAAAAAAAAAAATTGTTTGACCAAAAAAAAAAAAAAAAAACTCAATTGAAACTCAGTTGAAATGAATACTTGGAATCAACTGAGAAATTCTAAACATATTATGTAGCGTAATGAAAACTTCCAATATTTCAGAGTTAAAATAATTTCTGTAAAGACATAAATTAATTTGAAAAGTATGATCAGTATGAAAACAGAAGACTTTAATTAAAAGTAATCATTTTAATCAATTTTAAAATGCTTTGTTTCGGGTTACTCCCTCCTGGCAGAGCTTAGGGCTTACTCCTGGCTCTGCAATCACTTCTGGCAGGACTCTGGGGACCACATGGGGTGGCCATGTACAAGGCAAGTTCCCTACCTGCTATACAATCTCTCTGGCTCCTATTTAATTATCTCTTGGGGAAATATGGTCTTTAAAAAGAAACAGCAATGGGTCTTTAAAAAGAAACAGCTGCAGAGACAGTATTAGTCTTGCACACCCCGCTTGATCTGTGGCTCTGTTACCTGACACACTATGTGCAGACCCGGAAGCCCCCGAGCATGATCAGGGTGGCCTGGGGAATTCCTGACACCCCGCGGCTGGAGTACCACAGCATCCTCAGGCCTTGCACTGAACTGCCCTTTCATTGAACCCCTAAGTCCAGCAGTGGTCTCCTGGTCTCCCCACCACTCCGCCAAAATAATAAGGTTAAAGGGAACAACTGGAGAGAGCTCCAAGGACTGAGCTCCTGCATTGTATGTGGAAGGCCCAGGGTCGATCCTGGCATTCCTCGGTAGCCCGAGCACTGCAGGGTACTACTCAGTTCCCTGAGCATTTCTGGGAGCAACTCCAGGTTCAGAGTCAGGAATGACCCCGAGCACCACCAGGTATGGCTCCCAAACCAAGAATAAGTAAATAAATAAAAAATTAAACAAATAATAAAATTATGTGGTTCTCTGACTTTTGACCTTTAATTACAGAAAAATAAAATGTAGAGTTATTTTTTCAGCAAATGTAATTTAGTTATTTCCTTTTTTGTACTTTTATAAAATTTCCAAACTCTAGCACCATGACATCAGCAAAACAATTCTGTGTGAGAACAATTTTCAAATCTCTTTTATAATAGCAAATCACTGCTCAGAATTAAAAAGTAGGGTCTGTTTTCAATTTTCAAGTGAAAAAGTGTTGACTAAATGCTATTTCTGTGATGAACACAGGGAGACTGGAGCAAAGATCCATCTCTGCTGGAGCCTATTTGTTTCACCGAGGAAAAACAAGACACAAAAGTTGTCATTAAAACCTCACTGTGTAAGTCAGTTATTGATGCAAGGAAATCGCAACTCCCTGCTGTCTTGGAAAGAGAGGTCGCCCAGATACAATTTGGGTTCAAATTCAGATACTTCTACCAACTAGCTATATAAACTTGGGAAAGTTTATATAACCTCTGCAATGTGGAGCTCTCCTCAGGAAAACAGCTTTAAGAGTACTGACTTCCTGAGGTTGAAATGATTGAATTAGCTAACAAAGGAAAAGGGTCAAATAAAATGAACTAGCACTCATTAAATATTGTATTCCATGTACCATGTGATTGATACTTCACATACTATTAAAATATCCGTTGGCAGAGGCAGAAATTGAGGTTTCCAGAGGTGTACTATGTCTTTGACCTTTAATCACATAGTTATGAAGTAGCCTGGGTGGGGCACCTCTAGATCTGTCTGACTGCAGAGAATATCTTAACCACCATATTTTACTGCCAACACTACAAGAAAGAACGGACAAATAAAAATCCACTGAAAAATACAGTAAATGTCATTTTAGAAAAGGTCAACAGAGGGAAAGGGGGTAGCAGCTAGGGTTTCCCAGCTCGTAGGTCCTCAAACCAGATTCCCCATAAGAACTAAGTTCAACCAGGGAAAACCGAAAGATGTGATACACTTTTGGATCCTGAAAAGTACTTTATGTACTTGGCAGTCTGGAAAAAGTCTGCACATTGCCATTTTGAATGAAATTGCGTGCCAATTTTCCATCCCCAATGGTATAAAAAATCCTGTTTGAATGAATTACTTAACTTCAAAATCCAGAGGAGAGATTCATGGTTCATTCTTAAGAAAGTCAAGGTTTCCTTCTCTACCATGCCTGAGGAGTGGATGCATTTGGAAGAGATGAAGAGTTTCTCTTGACGGTGATCCTTAAACTTCCCCATTAGTCCTGATTCATGATTAAGTATTAAATCAAACTGAGTTGCCGGGTGGTTTCCCACTCACCTTCTGTTTTCCTATTTCCTTTTTGCATCCTCTATTCCTTTATTTATTTGTTTTTTATTTTGTCACCCTCTGAGGTTCTCAGGGTTTAATCCTGGCTCTGCACTCAAATATTACTGCTGGTAGTGCTCAGGAGACCATATGGGGCACCGGGGATCGAACCAATTCAGCTACATTCAAGGCATGTGCCTTATCTGCTGTGCTGTCATTCCAGTCCCTAGTCCCTTCACTCTTTTTAGCTCTCTTCTCTGTCTGAAAACTTACATGACTTCTCTTTCCCAATATTGGCCCCATATATTAACTTATTAAAAGTTGTGATGTTCAAATCAAAAATGATTTGTCATCAAGACCATATGCAATGTGTCATAACCTATCACTTAGTTTTTCCTTTCATAATATGATCAACTCTAGTAAAGACATAGATTCTACCCACAAACATACACTTAATTTATACAATTTTTTGTTATATCTGAGATAACTAGCACCTTCTAGTAACTCCAGACATACCCTTGTAACCGGTCACATAATCATCACAATATCAAACAAATCAAATGAAAAAAACAAAAGAATGCAAACCCTGAAACACAATAATAATTTAGGTAGGTTGCATATATTTATATATTGTAGTAGTACAATGTATAGACAATAATATACATTTATCTGTGGTTGAAGTAATATGTTTATAATAGTGCTAACGTACAGATTAATATGTTTATAATAGTGCTAACATACAGAGTAACTGTCCCACCCAAGCCAGCGTCAGTGACCCTTCCCACTGTGGTCCTGGGTCATCTCTTTCTTCCCATTTTATTTAATTTTTTATTAAATATTTTTCTTTCAAAATAGACTTTAGTGGATGTTAACATTTAGCCATCTTCTCTCAAACATCAACACTACCTACTATCAAAAATGAGTTTCTTTGAATCTAGAGAAAGCATTTTTTTATGCTGTCACTTGAGCCAACCCTGTTTCAATCCCTGTGATCATAGGTGGGCCCCTTGCACACTCCCCTGGGTCACACCTGAGCACAGAGCCAGAAACAGCCCCAGACCACTGCTGGGGATGGACCAACAATAACACTACCTGGAAAAAGGAGATACTTTGATACACATTTAGATTACTCTATTATCTGTTGTTGCAATCAGGATTCCTGTCTTTTGTTCTAATTTCTTTATTGCTTAGAAAAAGAACTGAGACATAATAGACGCAAAATTTGCATAAATAAATCTGTTTAGCAAGTATTCTTAAACTAGTATTCTTGTTTATTCTTTACATGCAATAACAAAAATGTGAAGTTCCTAAGATACCCTTTAGGCCTACTTTATTTCAACAAGGTACGCTTAGCTATAGGCAGTTAGGAATACAGTTACATACTGTCTTATGTAAATGATTTATGTTTAGCCACAGGAAATTGAGAAACTGGATACATACTGTTATGTATACTTTTATATATACAGAGGAAGGGACACGGGATACATAAAACACTCAAACCATTTCCCTCCATTTCTTCTCTTATTCACAGTCTTTTTGCTATATTTGAAAAAAAGTCTTTTCACATTTTTACATGCTCATTTTTCCATAGATAAAAGCTGAATTTTGATGGAGACAGCTGAGGATTTCCATCAAGGGCAGACTACCCGATGTCCAGTTCCATGGCGTGAAGCTATCATTGGATAGTGGCTGTTAAACCAGGGGACATAGACCTTTATCCATCCATTTAGTTGAAAATGTGATTCTACTTGAAACTTAAGAAGCTGGTGTGTGTTATGTTCTTTAAGTTATTTTCCCCATCCATCGACTAAATGTACTTAAGTACTTAATAATGTACTTAATAATCACTTAATGTGATTATTTGTGACTTCAGTACTTAAACCTGAAGTCCAGTGAGATGGTTGAGCCTCTGGACAGACAGACAGACACACACATACACACACACACACACACTACTGTTGCTGCTGCTATTTGATTTGCTTTGCTTTCAAGTTATAACTGTTGTTGCAGGGTCTCTCCTCTGTGCTGGGGGTTCCTCCCTGCCGCCATGTTGGGGGATCATATGGAAAGTCAGTTTGCTTGGGAAAGTGCAAAGGCAAATCACATGCTCAAGCCATTGAGCTAACTCTCGGCCCAAGACATACATACAATTTTTATATAATATTAAATGTGTTTTTTCTTCTGGTGTGGTGTGTTTGAGCCACTCCTAGCAGTGTTCAGGGGGCTCTCAGGGACAGAGATCGAACACAGGTTAGGTCAGCTGCATACAAGGTCAACTTCCCGCCTGTGCTATCTCTCAAGACCTGTGACATATTTTCATTGTGTGCGGCTGCTGACGTTGGAGAGCTTGTCTGCCTGAGCAGTGATTATGACTCATGCATGATCCTTTTCTTCCAGGCTTTCTTTGGTGGTAGTGCAGGGAAGCAATTCTGACACTTTGTCTAAGGCATATCATTCTTAGTGCCAAAATGGAAAATGAAATAAAGAAGTATGAGAGTGACAGATTATTTGTGTTTCAGCCTAGGAGACAAGTTAGAGAACACGCCTAAATGGCAGCAAGGTATGCTGGCAGAGGGTTGAAGGAGAAAACTACGAGCTGGATCGGAAAGACATGGCAGGAATGGGAATCCAAAGAGGAACAGAGAAGATTGTCTCAGAGAGAAGCTGAAAAAGTGCCATGTTTTACACACACACACACACACACACATACACACACTCACATATATATATATATATATATATATATATATACACATATATATATGTGTATATATATATATACACACACACAGAGACACAAACATATATATAGATATCTTGAGTAGATTTTAGATTCCAGATCTTAGTGGAAGATTCCAAATTGAAAGGAAGAGCGTAAAAGCACGCCTCTAGATTTGCATCTGGGAGGACTGAGCATTCTTTTTGTCAGTTTGTTTGTTGGGGGCAGACTGCACATCCAGCTATGCTCAGCACTCCTGGCTCTGCTTTTAGGGGTCACCCGTGGCAGTGCTCAGGACACAAAATGTGGTGCTGGAGATTGAACCCAGGTCGGCATGTTCAAGGCAAGCATCTTACCTGCTATCTCTCTGGCCAAAGAGTGAGCATTCACAGCATAAAATAGAGTGCAGTCAAGATCCTTCAATTAAGTCCAGTGAGAAATGAGTCAGAGACTGGGCTGGTGGGATATCAACCAAAAGTCAAGTGAGATACAGAATCCCACAGACCCAGAGGCTATGGAGAAAATCCAGGTAACTGAGAGCCCAGATCTAAACTAGCCAGACAGATAAGGCTGATCTTTTTGTGATGGTATTTAGTGATCTGTTATCTGATAATGCCATCGAAATAAAGGCGCTGGTTTAGCCCCTTGGGAACTCAGTAGAAAATGATTTTTTCTTGTCTCTGGAGTAAGAGCCACTGGAATGAAGTTTGGCAGAACTAAATTGACATTAGAAAGAGAAGGCTAGTCTTCTGGGTACTTATTTTCAAATATGTGAGATCCCCTTAAATACTGGGCAGGAACAGACAGTCCCTGTCATTTGGATGAAGTGCTCGTAGGGACCAAGCGACCTATGGCTTTCACCATGCACCTGCAAGTAGAACCGAACTGGAAACTGATCTGCCCGGTACATCACACTGAATTCCACAGTACAGCCTTGTGGCTGACGCTTCAAAGAACCAGTTTAAGTCCTGGAGACTGTAATGCGCATTGCTGTAAAAACCAGTTTCTCTCCCTCTGTTTATGCACGCATATGTGTGTATTTGCTGCCAGAGTTTGACATGCATTGGGGAAAATGGAGAACAGGTATCAAGAAACGGAACAACCACAACTGGATTTTCCCACCTGGGTGCCTGCCTCCAATCGTACTCATCACTCCACTTTGCTTACTGTCAGGTCCCTTATAATTTACAGTAATGCTCTCATGCAAAGTAGCTAGCTCCTGCTTCTTAATCATTTGCACTCACTATGCCGTTGCAAATACTCAAAACCTAAACTAGCTGGTCATCTGCTCTCGGTTCGAGAACTGTCTCTTAGCCCCACCTGTTTCTGCAAAAGAAGTAAGCAGCAATGTGGCCGGTGACTCCAAGATAAGGTTACCAGACTAAGCAAATACAAATACAGGATACCCAGCTAAGTCTGAATCTCAGTTAAGCAGTAAATAAAGTTTTATTATAAGTGTGTTGCAGAAACTACATGGAACATACGTATACTAATTTTTTGGTTGTTGTTTATGTGAAATTTAGATTTAAGCAGCCATTCTGTAACTTATCTAGCAAACCAATTTCCCATCTAACATAAATGAAGCCAGCTTTATTCAAGGTAGAACTAATTATATTCACTTTGGGTTGAAGTACTTTCTCTCTTTTTTATTAAATTTGTCCTGGTGCCTTGCTTAGCATGCAGTGAGCATTTGAGAAACATTTTTGAACAAATGAATGGAGTGTTTCCCTTTATCCTGGAGGAAGTTTAGAAATGTTAAGCAATTTTCCTTTTCAATCATAGGACTGGGTGAGTGGGGTTTGTAATGAAGGCAGTACAAAGCTTAGCTCTCTTCCAATCTATTTTAAAAATTTATTGTTTATGACTAAGACATTGTCATAATATGAATAATTTAATTATCTGACGGGGAAATTGTTGGCATTAAGAGGAACTGGTTTAATTGAAGAAAAATGGAATGAATTTGAATTTTAACCACTTTGAGTTGGGGGTAATATTTAATTTTTTATTAAAATAAATTCATCGGATAAGACTTTTATTAATTTAAAATATTTTAATACTATTAGAAAAATTAAATTATGAGCTTTGACCAGATGTTGTTCTTTCTCTTTACGTTTTATGCCAGGTAACTGAGATTTGATTAATGTTGGAAGAAAGTTGGAATGAAAGAAGAAGGAAGGAAGAAAGATGCAGCATTAGGAAAAAAGGAAAAATTGAAAACCATTAAAATAAAAATCACTAAGTTTATCTTGCTTTGTTTGGGCCCATACCTATAGGTACTCTGGTGCTCTTGGAGGCTCTGGGGTTAGGGGTTGCTCCTTGTGGTGTTCAAGGGGATCATGCAGGTCTAGCCTATAAATCTTAAAAAGGCTGGTTTGAGAATTTAAATGAAAAAAAGAAGAATCAAAAGTGAATTTGCTCATTCTAGTGAATATTAAACAGTCCAGCAATTAATTCAGGAAAAGACACTGTGGTTCTTTACCTCTTTACAGTTCTTTACAGTTCTTCACCTCTTGTTTGAGGGTGCCAAGTCACTGAGCTAAACAGTGAAAATAGATGAAAAAAAACAAACCGGGGGCTGGAGTGATAGCCTAAAGCCCTGAGTGCAGGTGTTGCGTACAGGAGACGCACATGCAGCCTCTGACGCTGTGTGATACCAAGAGCTCGACCAGGAGCAGCCTTTAGCACACAGTTGAGTGTAGCCCTAGGCGCAGACAATGTGGCCCAGGAACAGAAGAAAGAAAATAAAAGGGAAAGGGGAAAAAGGAGGGAAAGAAAGAAGGAAGAAAGAGAGTAAAGGAAGAAAGGGGGAAAAAAAGCAAAAGAAAAAGGAGAAAAGAAAGGGAAAAGTGCCCTTTCTAAACACATGCTATGGTGTTTATAGGTGTGACGAAGGGGGGAAGAGAAATGGAACTGTCAATAAGCTTAATTCAAAATCAAGTTACATGTGTCATAAGAAAGAAGGCGATCATATCGTTTCATATGTCAGAAGAGGATGTGCTTTTAAAGGTGCTTTGGACTGGAGTCCAAAGGAAAGGTATTCTAAATTAAGAGCACAACCTAAGTGAAAAAGAGGTAGGGAAGTTCAAGTTTTATTTGGAAATAAATAAATGCAGAAGTCATAGATGACTATCACAATGATAATCTCATCAAATATTATATTGCAAATACTGAAGCTTGCTATTCAGGAATGAAGCCAGGCTTTAAAATTCCTATTTTAAAGGAGGACCTGTCAATGGTTGGAATCTACCACAAGTGTGTGGGATAAGAGGTTAGGTAAGATAGAAAAGGGACAAGTGTGCTAATAATTGTTGGAAGTGGTAATGACAGATTAGAATTTAGCATTGAACATAGGCAAAGGGATATACTTGATAACCTCTAAATGTATATATTACAGATCACAATGTGCAAGAGAGGAGAGAGAGAGAGAGAGAGAGAGAGAGAGAGAGAGAGAGAGAGAGAGAGGAGGTGCCTCCCATAGATGTAGGCTGGGAGGAGGGGAGGGAATCTGGGGACATTAGTGTGGGAAGGGTGTTCTGGTGGAAGGATGGGTGCTGGAACACTGTATGACTGAGATACAATCATGAACAGCTTTGTAATTGTATACCTTACTGACTATGGTATAGTAAAAATAAAATAAAATAAAACAAAATAAAGTTTAATAAAAGATAATGAAGGCAGATTTAAAGACAAAAACAGTAGGATTATATAAAAGCCTATATATAAACACATAATATATGCACATGAATATATAGCATTTTTAAAAAGTGTTTTAATTATAGAGAACTGCCCAAACCAACAATTTCAAATCTTTGTTTCAATTAGATCTGTGGGGCTCCATCATGGCCATAGAAGTTTGAGTCCATAGGCACCGTGTAGTTGGATTCTGAACATCTTCCATATGCTTTTTGTTAAATAATAGCGAGAGAACTGAGCTATAGTTCTCAGCACAGGAATGCTGAATCTTTAGCTACATGTGCCTCCCAGCTACAATTTCATGTTTTTAAAAGACTAATCCAGGCATTACATTATTGTCAGTGCCTCCCAAATATTCCTTGCCAATTATTCTGCTTGTTTTCAAAGGTTTTCTTAGTACAGGTATTTCCTGTTTTATTTCAAAATTAATGATAAATGATAGGCTTTTGAAGGTTTAGAGAATGAATTGTGGTCCAAGAAGCATTTTTTTTTATTGGATAGGCATTGCCTAAACTGTTCCAACAGTTTTCCTTCTCTCAAGGTAATTATTTTTTTTCATAGTCATACATTTCTGAGGGCTTAAAGAATATATTTTGAGTTTACTTGCAGGATATATTTTCAAAATGAAAACATCAAATGCTCTTCCACAATGAGTAAGAGTTTTACTTATACGTTTATCTAGATGTGAAGCATTCCGTACAGCAAACATCCACAAATGAAACATTTAATAGAGGTAACTGCTCTTTTCTTAATTGCCCAAACGTGGAAAAGGGAAGAAACACTTTTGAATAAATAAGTACTCATCTTAGGAAAGATAATTGCCTTCACTATCGTCATTGATAGTAGTAGTTCGGTCTATGGAACTTTGGTTTCCTTTTTTCCCCTTTTAAGGAAATGATACTATTTCAAGAAGTTGCAAAAGTAATTAAACAGTCAGGTTTCCCGTGTTAAAGTCTACCAGTAAAAAGCATAACAAAAACTGAAGGGCAACGATAAACTCCTGAGATTTATCATCATGGAAACACACGTGCACACACACACACACACACACACTCACTAACAAACACTCACACACACATACACTCACAGACACACACACACTGCAAAAAACATGGAATTGAAATGTGTAAGCCAGTTTTAATTCCGTCAGGTCTCCTGGAAGAAGACATTTTCCTCATCCTAAAGATATTCACCCTTATCCCAAAAATAGTGCTTGGGACACACCGTTCCCGCCATGTGACACAGGGCAGCGAGCTCATGATCTGGACTCCCTTTCCTGGCCATGACTGAATGTGACTGGCACCATTTGCAATTCATCAAACCTGGGCAGAGACCCAAAGACTCACACCTGGCACGCTGGTACTGTCCAAGAAGCATGAGAGCAGGGCGCGCTGAACTTGGACTGGCAGCATGACCAGGCCTGCCTGGCCCTCTGCTGGCCTTTGTTCTTGTTCTGAAATATCACAGCAACCTGAGGTCACACTCATACTTGAGGGAGGTCCCTCCCTCCCTCCCTCCTCCATGCACCCCCCCACACACACATGTCCTACAATACCATTGCCACAGATCAGAGGTCTGAAAAACTGATCTTATGTTTGCGGTCCTTTCTTGGATAGCCAGTTCTATTTTAAAACTAAAAAGTTTGTGTGTGGGTATCCATATAAACATATGCATTCACATACATGTATATTCTAAAAAATCAATAAAGGGATTAGGAGAGTGATTTTTTCACAATTACATTTTAGTATTGTGTCTTTTTGAACAATAATTATATATTTTGATACATCGGTGTAATTGATGTTCTTATATTTATTGAAGTTATTGAATTACTTGTCATAACCACCTGGTGGGTTGGCAGTTAGGTTTACATGCTGTGAAGTAGGAGGAAAAGTAGTAATGATTAAAAAAGACATTTGAGTGCTACTCTTGCCTCTGGCTGGTTTACTTTGGACATCATAAATGATTTTTTTCAGGTTCTAATATTTGGGGTATGCTTGAGAAAACAGAGCTTCAGGAAAAGCTAAGAATGACCTCTCTTTGGCTGACTCATTCCGCTTTTAAAGTAATACGTCTTCACAGAACATGGTGAGAGTTCAAAGTCGACTTTTCCTCTTTGCCATATTTCCTATTATAGAAGAAAAACAATACTGTAACTCATGCGTTTGTTTAATTCCTCCTTTTATTTCAATAGGATGAGTATTGTAGCTTTTTGTTAAAAGAGAAAATGTGATCGCATCATTCTTTTCCGATGGTCTTAGTGTTCTTTCAGCCCATGAACTGCCGAAATGAATTAGATCGTCTGTTTCCACAAGCTAGAACTTAAGGAATAGAAATAGGAATTTAAGAATATTCTATGGTGGCAGAAGCAAGTCAGAGAAAAAAACACAGGGATGAATTAGCATAAGACAGTGAAGCGCTCTGAGCTTTAATTTCCCCTGCAAAATGATGATCATGCCCACGTTATGGTGCCTGTGTTATGATTAAAGACAATTATGGAGCCAGGAGAAAGTGCAGCGGTCAGGGTGTCGATCATGGACCCCACCCAGTTCAGACCCTGGAGCTTCCAAGCCTTCTAAGCATCTGCGCGTGCAGCCTGGAGTCTTCCAAGCAGCTCTGGGAAGTTCTGGGGTTCCTCACACTGCACAGCCGGAACAGTTCCATATCCTCAGACCCTCACATGGAACCAGTGGCCCAAGAAATTCAGTGAGTGGTTCCAGGGTCCTCTGAGCTCTGCCGTGGAGGCCCCAAAACAACAACAACAACAACAACAACAACAACAACAACAACAACAACAATAATAAATAGTTGTCTTAGACTAGGATTGTAAAATAGGTTGCATTAGTTGGGAAGATAACTCACTAGACTGGTACACTTATTTGCAACCAGGAACCCCAGATTAATGTCCAGCACTGTTGGTTCTTCAACACATCAGCACTGGCTCAAGAGAAGTCCCTGAGCACTGGCAAATGTAGCTCCACAAAAACCACAAACCCAAAAAGCTTGCGCTAAACGGGTCACATCATAGGCGCTCTGTCACCTTCCGCAGGCACACTGGTGGCATTAGCAGATCAGTCACCTCTAATTTTAGGCCATTTTCAAAGTGCACACTTGGTTTTGCCCAACTTCCCGTTGCTAGATCTGACTGATACACTATTTCAGGACACAATTTTTAGGGCTTCGTGTAGATTTTTAGGTCTTTGAACCTGATAAGTTTTTGGAGTTCCAGATTCCCTTTTGTATCATAGGCTATATTGCTGGGAACTTGCTGTCTCCAGGCTCTGGGGCTCGGCTGTCCTGTTTCCCTCTCACACTTCTCTGCTGTTGTAGTGGGAAGACTAGAAGTTCCTTGAATCAGAACACATGCTTAAACCACTGGGCGGTGATCCGAAGTGGCAGAACATGGGAAAACTGGGAAGCAGTAGACACCAGAGCCGACCACAATTATGATTCTGTAGCATACAGGAAGCATGTGTGCAACCTGTCAGGTGTTTAGTGGACTGAATACGTCCTGGTGAAAGTAGAAGAAACGTCATCTTCATAATGGGATTTAGAGATACACATCAAGGTAGCCACACAAGGCAACACAACAGGAGAACTGATCCACATGGGGTAGGAGCTGCTGAAAGGAAGGAGAGTTTGGGTGTTTTGGGTGGGGGTGTACCTTGGTGATGGGTGTGATCTTGATTTGAAACCATGTGCATGAGAAACCATCAACAGTGTTAAAAATCACTACTCAATAAACAAATAAATAAATAAACAAAAAATATAGAAGGAAAGTATTTTTTCCCATTTTTAAATTTCAAGTCTTCTAAGAATCTAATTTTCCTTCCAATTGCTCTATTTCACTGTGCATAAACTCAGTCCCCTCGTTCTGGTGACTAAACCCTGTTGGCTTTTCCCTCGAGCCCTCATTTGCCAACTTGTACTATTCTCAGAAGACATCTCCACCCTTCATGCCTGTCTGTCTTCGACGTTCTTTTAACTTTGCAGGACCCTCTATTCTCATCTGCCTGCATTCCCTCTGGTATCCCTCCTTCCTGGAAGGTTCTCTGCGTTCTTATCTCTGAGCTGACCTCAGTGTCACCACATGGTCCCCTGCCTTGACATTCCTTTTGGCCTTGGTTGTTAGAGTAATCTCTGCTCCTGGTTTGCCTCCAACTGAATTCAAAACCTAGTGGGAGCTGCTTGCTTGTCTAGGCTCCAGCCTCGGCCTGACCCTTCCCCCTCTTGGCAGGACTTGCCTCCAGGGTGTGGTGACAGAGGGCTTCTCTGTTGCCATCTCCATCTCTGCCAGCCAGGGCCTGCCAACATTGCAGTATATTTGATCTGTTAAGTTCCAGGCCTCGAGAAGACTGCAATCACGCTGCTCTCTGGACCCAGGCTGGGGCGCCCCATCAGCTAATGGAGCTCTGAGCCACAGTTGTGCTTTTCCCTCAGTGCAGCAGAAAGACTTTTTGAGCATTGTTAGTGTTCTTTCTTTCTTTCTTTCTTTCTTTCTTTCTTTCTTTCTTTCTTTCTTTCTTTCTTTCTTTCTTTCTTTCTTTCTTTCTTTCTTTCTTTCTTTCTTTCTTTCTTTCTTTTTCTTTCTTTCTTTCTTTCTTTTTCTTTCTTTCTTTTTCTTTCTTTCTTTCTTTCTTTCTTTCTTTCTTTCTTTCTTTCTTTCTTTCTTTCTTTCTTTCTTTCTTTCTTTCTTTCTTTCTTTCTTTTTCTTTCTTTCTTTCTTTCTTTCTTTCTTTCTTTCTTTCTTTCTTTCTTTCTTTCTTTCTTTCTTTCTTTCTTTCTTTCTTTCTTTCTTCCTTCCTTCCTTTCTTTCTTTCTTTCTTTCTTTCTCTCTTTCTCTCTTTCTCTCTCTCTCTTGCTCTCTTGCTTTCTTGCTTTCTTGCTTTCTTGCTTTCTTGCTTTCTTGCTTTTCTTTTTTTTTGCTTTTTTGGCTCCCACCTGGCTCTGCACTCAGGAATTACTGCTGGCGGTGATGGGGACCATATGGGATGCCGGGAATCGAACCCGGGTTGGCTGCATGCAAGGCGAATGCCCTACCCACTGTGCTATCGCTCCGACCCCAAAAGCCTTATTTTCTTACCAAGCTGAATTGTCTGCTCAGAGTATACTTCACCCCTTCCTACCATGGCCCCTGTGCGTTGCTTTGAAACAAAATCAATGACCTTTTTTTACCTTTTAACCCAAACCTATATTCCACTCTACATTTTCTTATGCTAGCGCTTCATTTTCCTTTTCAACAGGAACTAAAAGTGTGAAATCATAGTCTTTTTTTTCATTCCCTATATAACAGTCCATA
Organism: Cryptotis parvus; assembly: GCA_021461705.1. NCBI lineage: Eukaryota > Metazoa > Chordata > Mammalia > Eulipotyphla > Soricidae > Cryptotis > Cryptotis parvus. The sequence goes on along the minus strand of JAJIBD010031044.1, from coordinate 95,327 downwards.
ACCAATTGTTTTAAAAACGCCCTTAAAATAATTCTTTTTCCTAATTATAATAGATCCCTTTAAAAAATTAGAAATATTTATATCTTTGTGCCACTTTTTTTTTTTACTTTTTGGGTCACAACTGGCAATGCTCAGGGGTTACTCCTGGCTCTGCACTCAAAAATTACTCCGGTGGTGCTCAGGGTACCTTATGGGGTGCTGGGGATTGAACCTGGTCAGCCGCGATGCAAGGCAAACGCCTTACCCTCTGAACTATCGCTCAGGCCTCCTGCATTACATTTTTTAAAAAGAAAAATTCAGAATCAAATAACTTAGATTCAAAAAAGATTCAAAAGACATAACACCAAAAACTATACATCACAATTAAAAGAGTTAGAAGGGGACAAAAAAAATTTTTAAAAATCTGATGTTTGATATTTATGGATTGGAAGAGTTAATACAGAAAGACCACACTTCCCAAAGTATACAGTTGCTATCAGGATTCCAGTGGCATTATTCAAAGATATAGAACCAATGCTAAAATTGTTATGGAATAATCAAACGCTCTGAAAAGCTAAAGCAATTCAGAGAAAACAGAAGGCATTTCATTCTATGCCTTTAAACTATATTATAAAGCTACAGTAATACACAGGGTAGTATGGGAATAAGAGCAGGCGCTCAAATCAATGAAATCAAATTGTTAGTCTACAAGTACACCTTCAGATGTCAGAGAGTCAATTAATAGCAAAGATGCCGCCAAATGAGTAAGTAGAGGAAGGAAACCCTTTAATAAATGTGTTAGAAAGCTGGATAATCGCATGCCCCTCAAAAAAAGTTGGATTCCCATATTAAAATGTACGTACAGTTACTTCAAAATGAATTAAATCAATTCATTTCATTGAATTCATAGTTTAGTTCATAAATGAATAAATAAATTTTAAATGAATTAAAAAAGACAAGAACTTCTAAAATATATTAAGGAAAGGCAGAACTCTTCCTATTATTGACCACAGACATGTCTTTAATGATTCAACTCCACTGTCAAGAAAAATGGCTTTTCTTTTTTGGTCCACATCTGGAAGTGCTCAGGTGTGGACCATCTGTCCTGGTGGTGTTCAGCCACTATGCACAGTGTCAGGGACAGACATAAGTCCTTACTTTATGCACGGCAAGCACATTAGGCCTTGTACTACCTTTCTGGTCCCCAAACTAAAACGTTTTGTACATAGAAGCTAAAATGAAAAACCATCATATGGGATGAGATAAAATATTTGCACATAATGCAGCAGATAATGGGATAATAGCCAAGCTATATAACACACTCACCAAGCTAAGTAACAAGAAATATGTCATCAAAAATGGGGAGAGGAAAAAGCCTGCTGGGTGTGGTCTAGGAATTCCAACTGTTCCTGTGTGTTAATTTTATGCTAGAAGAAATCAGTACTATAATCTTCCATAAAGCTTAGATATTAATTATATAGTTTCAATATGTAATAGTATGCTGTTTATAAAAATATTCTATTTTATGTACATACTAAACTAAGGTCAGGGAATAAACATTGTTGTTTTTACTGGGCTATACTGGCACGTGACAGGGACAAATGGAAATGTTATTGGCGCCTGCTCGAGCAAATCGATGAATAATGGGATGTCACTTATCATGACTACAAGAGTATGCCACCCTCACGGCAGAGCCTGGCAAGCTACCCGTGTCGTATTTGATATGCCAAATACCGGCAACAATTATAGACCTCATTCCCATGACCTGATGGAATGGTTTGAGGCTCTTTATGTTCCTGGAGCAAGCAGGTGCCCTTGGGCTCTACTTGCATGAGACAGGACATATGGAGATAGTTACTGGGGCCCGCTCAAGCAAATCCATGATGAACGGGAAGACAGTGATACAGTGAATGGGATGTCAAGTGATCAAGTGACTGAACTAAGATATTTTACACATCAATTGTTACACAGAGTTTAGAAAAACAATACTACCTATTCAAGTCAATAGTCCACTTAAAGCTAATAATGAAATTTCATTGCTTAAAAAATTAAAATTAAACTACTTGATTTCACATTTAAAAAGTCATTTGATTTCAGTCCTGTTTTAGCGGAAGTGGAGAGGAGAGGCACCATGGAATCTAGTTAATTGAATTGGTCTCACCTACTGAAAAGGTAGATAGTCTAGATAATGGGATGATTAGGGGTATGAAACAGTGAGAAATAAAACGGAGTTAGCTGCCCGACCACTTCCCCTTTGACTACTCACCTGTGCCCATGAAGAGAGCAGAAAAGTAGCAGTTTTTAATCCAGGCAGAACAAGGCCCGAGAAATATGTGAGGTTGAGGGGATTGGGGAGCCCCTGAGCTTATGAGTTCTTGGATGCAGGAACAAGGAAGGAATCAGGATTAGGAAGACATACAAGGTTAAAAAACAAACAAACCTGGTCATTTGGGAAGGGCATAGAACCACTTAAACTCTGTAGTAAGCTATAACTTAATAAGAATCTGGAGTTTTGTGTGCAAAACAATTCATGAAAGCCCAGAAACGCAGGAATAAATCTATCTTCATGGTGACACTTCTGGACCACATCTTCTGTACCTCCTACTGTAGTTTGGAAGGATCGGTGCTTCTACTAATCATAACTCTGGATTTAATTATTTGTATCACTAGCTGGATATCACTAACTCTCCTGGAGGACAGTTCCACAATGAAATTGACCACATCATCTTCAATCGACGGTTTTGTCTGACCGATGTTGCTGTCGTCCCCAAATTCCAGACAGGATCGGACCACCGTCTCCTTCGTGCAAAATTCTACTTCCCTCAATGGGGAGAAAAGGCTGCAAAGTTTAAGAAGAGAACTCCCAGAACGACCACCAACTGGGAACTCTTTGGCACCATTGCGGCAACATGGGAAGATACCATCATTGATGACATCGATGAAGAATACAACCGGCTGGTTCAGCACCTCCATGATTGTGCGAAGAATGCCGAGAGAGAGAAAGACACAAAAAGGACGCTTGTCTTCAGAAACTCTTGAGCTCATTCGCCAACGTGGCAAGGCGCGAGCCTCAGGAGACCAAATGCTAACGTCCAAGCTTGCTAAACAGTGCAGAGAAGCGATAAAAGCAGACCTCAAAGACAGAAGAGCAGAAATACTGGAAGATGCAGCAGAAGCCGGAAAAGTATTCGCACTGCCCGCCTGTCCTTCACCAACTATAAGACCAAGATGACTGCCCTCCGACGCCCTGATGGATCTATCACATCTTCCAGAAAGGCAATGGAGAAGATTATCCAGGACTTCTACTCAAATCTCTTTGATAGCCACATCCACCTGCCCACATACCAAATTCCACAGGATGGATATGTCATTCCCAATGTTCTCCCTTCTGAAATCCGACATGCCATCTCATCGGTAAAGAAGGGAACAGCACCAGGCCCAGACAAAGTCAGACCCGAACATCTGAAGAATCTGCCGTCGGTACTCATCAATACACTAGCTCGGCTCTTCACACGCTACCTGTCCGAATGCAAGGTGCCCTCCCAATGGAAAACCAGCAGGACAGTTCTACTGTTCAAGAAGGGAGACATTCACGACATCGGCAACTATCGCCCCATCTGCCTGTTGTCTGTCATCTACAAGCTGTTTACACAAGTCATCCTGAACAGGATTAGCAGAACACTAGATGAAGGACAACCATGCGAGCAAGCAGGTTTCCGGAAAGGATTCAGCACAATCGACCATATCCACACAGTAACCAAGCTCATTGAGGTTTGTAGGGAGTACAAGATGCCACTCTGTCTCACGTTCATTGATTTACAGAAAGCCTTTGATTCTGTGGAGACTGAAGCAGTCATCGAAGCCCTAGTCAAACAGGGTGTTCAAACCCAATACATCAAGATCCTTCGTGAGCTGTATTACGGATTCACCACCAGGATCTCACCATTCTACAAAGAAGTGATCATTGATGTCAAAAAGAGGGGTTCGACAGGGTGATACCATCTCACCAAAACTCTTCAGTGCCACCCTCGAGAACATCATGAGACAATTAGAATGGGAAGGAATGGGAGTGAAGATAGATGGTCGGCAACTACACCACCTCCCGCTTCGCTGATGACATCGTTCTAATAACACCAAACATTAGCCAAGCGGCACAAATGCTGGCTGACTTTGACCGAGAATGTGGAAAGGTAGGTCTACAGCTGAATCTGAAGAAAACTATGTTCATGAGAAATGAACTAGTTCCAGAGGCCCCATTCACTCTCAATGGAACAAACATCTCTGAATGCAGCAGTTATGTGTACCTAGGTCGAGAAGTCAACATGATGAACGACCTAAAACCTGAGCTGCGCAGGAGGAAGAGAGCGGCATGGAATGCCTTCAAAGGCATCGAAGAAATAGCTAAAAGGACAAAGAACCTCCGGCTCCGGGCACATCTCTTCGACTCCACCGTTCTCCCTGCATTAACATATGCCTCAGAGACCTGGGCCCTACGAAAGCAGGATGAGAATGCTATTCGGGTCTCCCAGAGAGGCATCGAAAGAGCTATGCTTGGAATATCACGTCTCACTCAAGTGAGAGAAGGAATCCGGAGTTCTGACCTCCATCGCTATTCCAGAATCCGGGACGCTGTCTCGTTTGCCAAGACATCGAAAATCAGATGGGCTGGACATGTAATGCGATTTGGAGACAACCGCTGGACTAGAGCCGTTACTGACTGGATCCCACGGGATGTCAAAAGATCACGTGGCCGCCCACCTACAAGATGGTCAGACTTCCTTGTTAAGACCCTGAAGGAACGGTTTGAGGCTCTTCATATTCCTAAATCAAACAGATGCCATTGGGCTACATTGGCACGTGATAGGGTCCAATGGAAATGTTACTGGTGCCCGCTCGAGCAAATCGATGAGTAACGGGATTCAAGTGATCAAGTGATCACTAGCTAGATGAGAAGTACCTTCAGGTCAACATTTCTCCTTTTTTTTAACATCAGTATCATCCATCTGATAATTTGCTAGAGATGCGGATACTTACCCCCATCTCAATAGACTAAGTGAATAAAATTGGGGGCATGCGGCCAGCAGACTTATATTTTAATAAGCTCTCCAGGGATTCTGATTTTCCCTAGAGTTTGATATCCATATTTCCAAGCCAAGATTTGAGGATGAGGATAGATTGGCCTCCCATTTTATTTCCAAATTTACCATAAGATAATTAAGACCCCCCTTTTTTTTCTATGTAAGCCTTTGGAAAACTCTAAGCCATATTATCTATATCACTATCACTATCTTCTTGTTCATCATCAATTTGCTTGAGCAGGCTCCAGTAACATCTCCATATGTCCTGTCTCATGCTAGTAGAGCCAAAGGGCATCTGCTCGCTCCAGGAACATAAAGAGCCTCAAACCATTATATTAGGTCATGGGAATGACCTAACATAAGTGTTACTGGCATTTGGCATATCAAATACGACAAGGGCAGCTTGCCAGGCTTGTGTGTGAATATTATCTATATACAATGGATAATATTTACCATTCTATTTTTAAACATTATGTGAACAAAACTTAAGAAGATGACGAGATGAAAAGTCCAAACTAAGGAAAAGAGGCAAATAATATAACCTTAAGAGTTATTATTGCTCTTGGCTTTCTATTCAGAGCCGAGTTCACACCTATCTTGCTTGTGTGTCTGTTCCTTTGCTTATTTATGCTCTGCAGAAGCCTGTGCTCTCTCTTGAACACATACTTCTCCCTTTCTCTTCCCTCACATATTTCTAAATAAGTTTCAATAAAAACTTTCTTGTTTCACAAAATAAAAATTGTTTCAGTTCTCATGTATCTGTGTTTGCTGGCAAGGCGGGAGCAGCAGGAAGTCCTGTCTTTCTTCTTGCATTTCTAGCCGAGAAAGTTAAAATTCTGTTTCGATAACTAAATTCAAAAAAAAATTCCCTTTGTTGGGTATGGGAGAGAGGATAGTGGGTAGGGCATTTGCCTTGTATGCTGTCGACCTGGGTTAGTTCCCCGGCATTCCGTATGGTCCTCTGAGCATAGTCAGGAGTGTTTCTTGTTTCAGGAGAAATCTCTGAACATCACTGAATGTGACCCAAAAAATCCCTGCCCCCCAAAAAATCCCTTGAGGAAACATCCGGAGGGGTTACATAGAGTTAAAATACAGGGGCTGGAGCAATTGTACAGTGGGCTAGGGGCTTACTTTGCAAGCAACTGACCTGACTTCAATCTCTGGCACCCTTTATGGTTCCCTAGTACATCACCAGGAGCGAACCCTGAGGGCTGAACCAGGATTCTGAGCATGGCTAGGTGTGTCCCCATGCATTCCATGTAGCTGACTGGGTTTGATCCCTGACACCCCATTGAGATCACAGCCACCATGGATTCCTGAGCACCGCTGAGTGTGACCCCTAAAAATAAAACAAACAAATTAAAATCTAGGGGTTGCGATGTGACTGGAGTGACAGAACACAGATCTTGCATGTGCAAAACTCTGAGTTCAACCTCCAGTGCTAGCACGGTCCTATTATTATGAAAAAATAAATGAAAAGAAAATTCAAACATTCTAAGAATATACCAAAATGTCTTTCACGTGACTGTTCTGTTCATTAACATCTCCATTCAACAAACTGCCCCAGTGCTTAGCATATAAAAGAGGCTGTAATTAAAACTGTAACAAGATCTTTCTATGCCATATCTCATAATTTGGTTGCTGGAAGAGAGCAGCTAGCCGACTCCCCACAAAGTAATGCACAGTGTTGTTTTGGAGTGTGGCCCATTCTAAATGGGCCATGTCAGAGGCGGGAAGGCAATGCCGTGAGCAGGTCAGTAGCCGGAGGAAAGAGTAAACTTCTACAGGAGGGCAGCACTGTGGGAGGCCATAGGCCCTGTCCCAAGGACTGCAAGATCACTGAATCTGAACACACTGTATATGAACTTGAGCATGGGGCTCTGCATTAACTGGAAGACTAAAGGCAAGTGCAGAGGGACGAGGACCAGAAGACAGATCATACAGATTAGACAGCTACGTCCTGTCCTGTCCTATCATGGAGTAGTTTGAGATGACAAGGAATTTAATTGTAGACAAGGGGGATTTTATTTTGTGTTTAATAATTAGGACATAATAAGGGTTTTCTAAAATTTCAACGAATAGCGTTGCATAAATCCAGGATTGATCTCACAGAGGGTTGCAGAGAAGGGAATTTACACCCAGTCTGGGTCTTGCTCTTTCCATTTTGACAGCTTGTGACACATGACACCAGTTGGGGCAGGAGGGGAGCTTAATTCTTACATAGCCAGCAGCTCTAGTCTATAAACGGCTTTAAATAATGACAAAACTCTTTTGTCTTTGTTCTTGAGTCATACCTGGGTGTGCTCGAAGATTACACCAAGCTCTGCATGCAGGGATTCACTCCTGGCTGTACTTAGGGGGACCCTGTGCAGTGCTGCTGATTGAACCATGGTTGGCTGCATGGAAAGCAATCACCTTAATCCCAGTACCATCTCTCCATCCATCCGGCCCTACAAGCAATATTTTTTTTTAATTTTTTATTTTTACAACTACAAAGATATACAATTAAAAAGTTTATATTTGGGTTTTGGTCATACAGTGTTCCAGCACCCATCCCGCCACCGGTGCCCATCTCCCACCACCAACGTCCCCAGTTCCCTCCCCCTCCCCAGCCCAGCTCCATGGCAGGTTCTTTATTTCTTTCCGTTTCTCTCTCTTTCTCTTTTCCTTCCCCTCCAGACTATGGATTACAGATAATACATTAAAGGGTTGTCATGTGTATCTTTTTGCCTCTAATGCTCAGTTCTAGGTTGGCATTAGTACCCTCCACAATTGTTAGCACACTGTTCCATTTTCTATCTTACCTAACCTCTGACTCCCACACGTTTGTGATAATTTCCACCTTTGACAAGACCTCCTGATATATGTTTCACTTGACCTTGGATATTGGTATCTTAATATGTACATATATATTTATGTTATGCAGATAAATGCAGTCATTCTGTGTCTGTCTCTCTCCTTCTGGCTAATTTTGCTCAACATAATCTTCTCCATGTCCATCCATTTATAGGCAAATTTTATAACTTCATTTTTCCTAATAGCTGCATAGTATTCCATTGTGTAGATGTACCAAAGCTTCTTTATCCAGTCATCGATTTTCGGGCACTCTGGTTGCTTCCAGATTCTGGCTATTGTGAATAATGCTGCTATGAACATAAAAGTAGGGATGGTGTTTCCGCTGCGTATTTTTGGCTTCCCTGAGTAGATTCCCAGGAGTGGTATGGGTGGGTCAAATGGGAGTTGAATTTCTAGTCTCTGGAGGAATGTCCATATTGTTTTCCAGAAAGGCTGTACCAGCCGGCATTCCCACCAACAATGGATGAGTGTCCCCTTTTCCCCACATCCATGCCAGCACTTGTTGTTCTTGCTCTTTTGAATATGTGCCAGTCTCTGTGGTGTAAAGTGGTATCTCATTGTTGTTTTGATTTGCATCTCTCGGATGATTAGTGATGGTGAGCATTTTTTCATATGTTTTTTTGCCATTCGAATTTCTTCCTTGCTGAAGTTTCTGTTCATTTCTTCTCCCCATTTTTTGATGGGGTTGTTTGTTTTCTTCTTGTAAAGTTCTACCAGTGCCTGATATATCCTGGATATTAACCCCTTATCAGATGGGTATTGGGTGAATGTTCTTTCCCATTCTGTGGACTGCTTTTCTATCTTAGTCACTGTTTCTTTTGAGGTGCAGAAGCTTTTTAGTCTCAGGTAGTCCCATATGTTTATCTTTTCTTCTAGTTACTTTGTTAGTGATGTTTCACCTTTGAAGATGCCTTTAGCTTCAATGTCATGGAGGGTTTTTCCTATATTTTCTTCAATGTACTTTATGGATTCAAGTCTGATATTCAGATCTCTAATCCATTTTGATCTGATTTTTGTGCATGGTGTTAGACACAGGTCCAAATTCATTTTTTTACATGTCACTGCCCAGTTTTCCCAACACCACTTGTTGAAGAGGCTTTCCTTACTCCATTTTGGACTCGTTGCACCTTTATCAAAGATTAAATGATCATATGTTTGAGGTTGGGTGTCAGGATACTCAATTCTATTCCATAGGTCCACAGGTCTGTTTTTATTCCAATACCATGCTGTTTTAATTACTACTGCCTCCTACAAGCAATCTTACACAAGTACTTTCCTTGAAGAAAGAAGTGCTCTAAGTGTTCAAGTAATTGATGATGATGAGGATTATGATGATGATACTACTACTACTACTACTACTACTAATAATAATAATAACTGTCTGCATCAGATGAGATAATATAATGTGCTCTAAGAACTGAAAGTATTATAGGTCTTTAAAATATATGCAATCAGAGAAGAAATTTATCTTTACAAATTTTCAAAGACCATTCACACTAACTTAGGAGATAATGGTTCTTTGGGAACTCTATGTACATTCCCTCTTGTGTCAAGAACCACAGCTTTCTTTACTTATTGGGCTGTCTGTTACCTACCAGAGGCACGTTAGGGTAATTTCATAAATGAGGATATTGTAATACCAAGAAGTTAAGCATTTTTTTCCTTTCTATTTGGGCCCCACCTTGCTGTGCTCAGAAATTACCCCTGGTTCTATGCTTAGGAATCACTCCTTGATGGGTCAGGGGACCATATATGGTACCCAGGAGTGTGCTGTACTTGGCCACCGGACTTGACTGCAAACAAGGTTAGTGCCTAAACCCTTGTACTATCTCTCTGACCCCAAGAAGTTGAATACTGGGGCCGGAGCGATAGCCCAGCGGGTAGGACGTTTGCCTTTCACGTGGCTGGCCCAGGTTGGCCCGGGTTCGATCTCCAGCATCCCATATGGTCCCCTGAGCACCGCTAGAAGTAATTCCTGAGTGCAGAGCCAGGAGAAACCCCTGAGCATTGCCGAGTGTGACCCAAAAAGCAAAAAAATAAAAACGTTTAATACTTTATCCAAATATCTAAAAGAGTTCTTTCTAGACAGATCTTCCTCTGGATCAAAGAAGAATGATAACAATAGCAACAGCATTTTTCTGAAATCTTGTCACTTTGGCACTTTGTAAAATATTTTATAGGTATTATCTTGTTTAATCATAACAACCTTGGATATGTGTATTATTCCCCTGACTTTAAAGTAGAAGAAACTCAGTCCATTAAAGGATGAGCTCAAGGAAATTCTGCTGGGATTGAAATCCTTGACACCTTGATTTTTCACACTAGGTTCTACTGCCTCCCAGAGTAGAGCACGGATAAGAACTACTGCATTTTCATTTCCAAGTCAATGAATTCATCAATATCAAATTCCAGAAAGATGCTCTCCCTAAATTTAAGTAAATTTGTCTATAAAATTTAAATAACCAAAAAGAAAGCAATGTATTCAATGATTTACCCCAAAAGTGTTAAATTCTATTTAAAGGAAATATAAAATGTCACAAGATCTATACTTTAAAAAACCCAAAAACCACTATTGAGTTATTATAGCCAAACTACTCTTTTAAAATTTAATTTTATTATTATTGAGGTAACACAGTTTATAACAATGTTTTATTTGCAATCTCTATGTTTTCCACATATAAAGTTACTGCACTGCCTGTCCCCTAACCGGTTCTAATTTATTATGCTACCAAAAAAAGGAATTTTAATTCATCATTCCTTTCTTTAATCCTTCTCTTACATTCTTTAGAACATTCTATTCATTTTCATATAAAATGATCCAGGTGGGAAATGACCAAATAACCAGGAAAATGACCAAAGTGAGGAAAAAAAATCCTTTTTTGAGTATAGTTGACCTGATTCTGTGAAAAACATGTGGTGAAGACTTTCTTTACAAAAGTATGGCTTGATAGCACCTTACTCAGCACAAACAGCCATTACGAAGCTTGAAGTTCCTAGCATAAGCTGAGTACTTGGCATCTTGTTCAAATAACATCAGAGAAATTCAAGACAGAACAGCAGAGAATGTAGAGGGGAGAGCGGACAGAAACAGCAGAGAGGGTCGAGCAAGGCCCTTCAAAGTGCAGAAACTCAGGTGAGAAGTTCGCTGTCTCACTGCTAGTTAAGCTCCAGAAATGCACTATAACAAACTTGGTTTCGTGAAGCCGAGGAATAAACATCTTTGGTGAGTTCTAATAGGTTATCTCAGTGATTCTGGCTAAGGAATCCATGGGAAAATACCGCATTTTTATTTTTTTAATTTCTTTGCTTTTTTGGGTCACACCTGGCAATGCTCAGGGACTACCCCAGGTTCTGCACTCAGGAATTTCTCCTGGTGGTGCTCAGGGGACCATGGGATGCCGGGAATCGAACCCGGATCGTCCCCGTGCCAGGCAAACGCCCTCCCAGCTGTGCTATCGCTCCGGCTCCCAAGGAAAGGTACTTGAAACTTTTGCTAAGAACATTGCTAATAATCTGTGGGACTGGATGAGTCAGAGAAAGTCATACATTTCTCCAGGATGTCCACAATAGATATTTCCCCACCTTGCTACAAGAAACAAGATCAACTCAGGTCCACAGGCCTATGAAAAAACTTTTTATGACCTTAAAGAATGTGGATTCCCTTGAGCTAGGGTCGTCTTCAGAAAAAGGTCCCTCTTAATTGGAAAATCGTTTGTGTGGTTGTAGTTTACGGACCACACCTGGTGGTACTTGAGGGCTGCTGCTGCCTTCCCTTGCAATTGTTCCTGTCGCTGCCCAGAAGACTGTAGGAGCCAAGGATCTAACCTCCCGCATTCAGAATGGTATAAAGAAAAGACGGTGTGGTAAGTACCACAGGGACACAAGTCCATATCCAGAATGAACTATGTGAATATATGTGCAGATGGGTGCTACTTGGATGACTTGAGTTAACCCCCTAAAGAGAGACAGTTGACTACTCTGGCAGTAAGTGTGGAGAAGGAGACAGTGAGCAGAAGCCAAGAGCAAAGGACTCGAGGTGAGAAACAACCCACTGTGTTGTTGATGTAAACTTAAACTACAAGCTGTCTGATGCTCTGGGATCAAAACTCGCAGGCTGAGATTAATGGGATGTGGTGCTGGGGAGAAAGCAGAGTTTGGTGGAGGTGGTGGTGCAGAGTGGAAGCATTTCCAATAGGGAGTTTGAAGCTTTTAGGTACTCTGCTGATAGTTTTAATTTTAGTGAGTCCATTTTTACTATTCGTCTGAGGATGGGCTTGATTAGGGCTCATTTTGGGTGGTACTTCCATGTAGGGAGGACTAACGAGGGTCTGAAGATATCAGTGCCTTTGAGAGACACAGTCTCAGTAAAGGGTAGAGCTGCAGGTCTGGGGAGAGGGTGAATGCAGGATAAAATGAATCATAACACCTCAGTCTTAGCTCAGGAGACTGGATATGGTTCCATGAACTGACTTAATGATGACAGAAAATTGAACACATGTATCTTGGTCAGGTTTCCCACAGGAAAATCAGAAACATGCACAAGTTGGGTGGTTTGAAGAGAATTCTAATTAGTTTATTTACTAAGATTTGAGGGAGAGCATAAAGACACGATAGGAAATAAGGTGATCCTCCTTGACTGAACCAGTGAGCTACGGGAAGGATTGGGGTAATCAACCCCTAATTTGCAGAGAGCAGCTACTGGAATCAGGAGCCAGAGAAGGGCCCATTGATAACCTCTGTGACCTCAGTTAGGGAGCAAGGAATGCAGCCAGACTCTTGCAGCCTTCTGGGGGAAGAAGTAAGAGAGCCGCGCACTGGCCTCATCCTGAGCTTTTGCTCTCATCTACTGGACTCTGTCACTGGCCAAGTCCAGCTGGAAGAGATAGCCGGAGCTAAGGAGCAGTTGTAAAGTGACAGACAAAACTAGATCTTGAGGGGAATGTCTAGAGGCAGACGCTAATCTTTCGGGGAGAAAGGGGAGAAAAAGATTGTATCTGGGGTTCACCCCTTTCTGAATGCGTAAATTCATACACTTCTTAACTTATTTTTGTTTCCGCTTCCTCGTTTCTAAAGTAGAGGAGAATAATACTATCTGTTCCTCAGATCTACTATGGCTATAAATAAATTTGAAGAAAATATTTAGAATGGTCCAAAGAATCATTTGGTTTAAAGAAGTCAGTAATTGAATATATCTATTATCCACATGGAAACGCCAAGCTGGCAGGTGAATATTTGACCCTTAACATGAGTTTAAACTAAGAACATCTACATACTCAAATATAATACATGAATTTTCACTTCTTGGTTATTCTCTTAATTAGTATTATAAATGATCTAGCTTACTGTATTATAAGACTATAGTTAAAATATATAATAGAGCATAAAATGTGTTCCTAGTCTGTTACATTATTGATAAGGCTCTTGGTCAATTGCAGACTATCAGGAAAGCTTAAAGGACTCAATATTATATGTGGTTTTAATTTTTTTAAACTTCTTTTCATGTTATATTTGGGCTATCATGATTTATAATACTGTTATAGTATTGATATTTATGCCTTTGGTACACAAATTTACTGTACCACCACTACCACCAAAGCACCTAAAACCCTTTCCCACTGTTCTGTGGTCTTATGGCTCACCCATCTCTCCCCATCCTGTTCCCCTTCCTTGGCAATCTCAGTTCTCTTCTCTGAGTTCAAAGTCTGATTTTCCAGGAGACCGTCTATCCCCTCACTTTGTTTCTCTATATATCACATATGTGATATCATCCAGGATTTGTATTTCTCCTCTGACTTATTTCACTTAACATGACATCCTTCAGTTTCATGTGTTGTAACAAAAGTCATGGCTTCATCTTGGTTGATATCTGATTCTTCTGTGCACGCACGTGTGTGTATGTGTATGTACGTGTGTATCTCACCATCTCTATCTACTCAGCTCCTCTGTTACTGAACATGGGTGGTTTCCAGAATATGCTTCTGTGAGTAATGCTGAAGTGATCATAAATTTGCATAGTTTTTTAAAAATTAAAACATTTATGTTTTTAGGGTAGAGTGGAGTGAAATCTTGGGTCTCTTTTCTATATTTTGAGAAGTTTTCCACAGGCTGAATCAGCCAAGACCAGCAGTGAATGAGGACTTCTTTTTTATTTCATTCTTGCTAAAACTGGTGCTTCCACGTGAAAAAAAAATATATATATATACTTGTCATTTGTCTTCCTGTTGTTCATCTATTTGCTCAAGCAGGCACCAGTAACATCTCCATCATTGGGAATGAGGTCTGTTATTGTTACTGTTTTTGGCATATCAAATGCCATGGGTAGATTGCAAGACACTGCAAGGAGGCCCAGTCTTTCTGTCAGACCATCAACCATCCAGGGCCCAAGGGCCAGAGCCCTGGCGCGACAAGCCTGTCTCCTGTCTGCCACCTGCCGACACATAAGTGCATATATATATATATATATATATATATATATATATGTGCACTTCTGACTTTTGTGAGGTGGTGAATAATAAGAAATAATGTACACTTGCATATGCCTATTGGCTCTCTGTTGTCTTCTTTGAAGAAATGACTTCATCTCTCATTATTCCTTCTTATTTTTGGGTAGCACTTTGTAATGGATATTTAATTCATATGTAATTAAAAATTTCTTTACTTCTAAAGCAGAAGGATGAGAATGTGTCTTTGCTAAGAGCACATGTCTTATGTATATGTTTAAAGCTATGGACTTGGTCCCTGGAGCTTCAAAAAAAAAAAAAAAAAGAAAACATGAAAATAAAATAGTAGAAAAAGTTGAGTTTTAATTTTTATAATATAATTTTTAATCCTATGAATATATGTTACCTTTAATATATTTAAAAATATTTAGTAAAAGACTAAAATATTTTCTATATTTTGGGAGGTGAAGCAGAGCGATGGTACAATGCGTACCACTTGACTTGCGTGCAGCCAACTCTGGTTCAATCCTGACACCCAATAAGAGATCTGAGGTGTTATCTAAGGGGGACACTCATGCTCTGGAATTGCATATTAGTAATACAGAATTTAGTGAATATATGAAAAAACTGGTATATGCTATAATTTAAAAAGCTCCATTTTCATGACATATGTATTGTCTCAATACAACTGATATTAAAATGGATAGATAAAGCTGCCATTTCCTTTCATTCCTTCATTCCTATTTATATTTCTATAGAAATTAGCTCCAGATCTGAAGCAGTTTTGGTTCACTAGATTTGTCTGTTTCCCACTCTCTCTTCCTCTCCGGGCTCATCCTTAGACGTCTGTATTTTTATTAACAACTCTGACTTGCAGTTGATTCATGAATATTATTTTAGTCAATCAACAATTATATTTTAGGATGCTGAATGAAATACACTCTTAAGATGCTGGAGTATATTTCAACTCATAGCTAAATATTTTAATATATTTATGCATTGGTGAAAATGTGTTGTTTTTACACAATCAAGATCATTATGTCAGATACCAAGAACAATTAAGAAATAAATATGCAATAGCGTTTGCCTAAGAAACTTGACTTAATTTTAAAACTTGTATTTTACTCTTTAAATTTTCTACACACTACTACTTCACTACCATTTATTCTAAGAGGTTTCTCTGTCAAGAAGCAAATATAGTATTAAAAAAAGACTCCATTTGAAAGTACTTCAAGTTCATTTTTAAAAATGAAATCTTAAATTTGCCCTCTTTCTCCCACAGAGTGTACTCACTAGGAGATGCGGAGCAGAGCATAGGAGATGCGGAGCAGAGCATAATTATGTTGAATTCTTTCTTGACATGTCTCTGGAACCTCTATTCCACTTTAGGCAACCTTTATCTCAACAACAGAGAATATAATATCATGTTTTTCTACAGAACAAATACAACGAGAGCCTGAAATGAATGACACTGAACACTGAACCGCATCAGGCATATTTGGAAGCTGAACCTAAATGATGAACCTGTTTATAACTGCGCTAGACTCCTAATTTCTGCTTCAGTCTTCTGAGGCCTCTTGCTAAATCCCTTACTACATTAAAAACACTAACCACACTCTACTTATCTGGAAGACTGCAAAATAGTGTGAAATAAAAATTCTGCTTGGATATCCTGTCTTCTCTGTACGCACAGCAGCCACGGGCAATGATGGTCAGTAATGACTGAAATATGGCACTAAATACTATCCCCTCCATGTGAATTGAATTAATTGATTTATTAGGTGCAAAATAGCCAGGTGGATTTAAGCTAATTAAGAATTTGATTGCTAATTGCCAACAAGGGGGATTAAAAAAATGAGTCAGGTGAGAAAGGGATAGATAATTCTTATAGCACATGCAAAGTGCAAGCTGCCTCCAGCAAAGAAAGCCATGGTGTAGGAAAGTAGGTGGAGGCTATATGTTTGAGTGAAATGAAACAGCTCATATTCTCCCCATTCATGAGTGTGTGGGATAGATTCATCTCATCTTAGCAGATACCTAGAGGAAAATCAGACAAGACCCCAAAAGGAAAAAGCATAAAGTGAAGAAAGATGCTTTTTAAAAAGATAGACATAAGAATGTTCAGATAAAGGCCAATTAGGATATCTGTCTTATAGAAGGAATGGCAAGGAATGATGTAATATTTCCTTTTGAATTTCTGTATTTATTCATTCAGCCATCCTATGCCTTCATTTACCTACCCATCTAACATTGCAAAGTTTCTAATATAGGTTTGCATTTACACACTGCTTCTTTACTAAATACTGTATTTTTAAAGATTGAATTAAACACATTAATATATGCACAGTGTAATAAAAATTTCTAAGTATTTATTTAGCACTTATGGGTGCTATACACATGCAAAGCACTAATCGCCTTTAATCCTAACAAAACACTAGTGATTAAACCGAGGTTTAGTAATTTCCCAAGACCATGAAACACTAACACTAGAACTGGGATTCAGATTCAGGCAGTTTATCTCCAGTGCTCTCATGTCTAGTTATTTCCCTGCACTGCTTTTCAATAAATCTTCTTGATTGGCTGTATCATATGTCAGTGTTTTGATAGGCAATGATTCATGTCGTTACTCCTTTAAAGTGGGCCGTCTAGGTCTCCTTTCTCCTGCTCCTCCCCCCTCCTCCCTATTCCCGGTCCTTCTCCCTTTCCTCTCTGCTAAGCAAATATTTCTGTAGTGAGAAAGCTCATAACCACTTATTCACGACTCTGATTATTTCTTGGTTCATTTGTATATTTCTTTTTGAAAAAATGTTGCTTAAATATGTTTCTTATTTAAAAATTAACTTGTCTTTTTTGTTGTAAAATGTTTTACATTGGCTGCAAATGTTGACTTGTTTGGGGGCCACACCCAGTGATGTTAGGTATTACTCTTGGCTCTGAGCTCAGGAGTCACTCCTGGTGGATTCAGGGACCCATAGGAGGTGCTCAGGATTGAACAAGCTTGCAAGAAAAATGCCTTACCTGCTCTACCATCTCTTGGACCCATATTCAGTCACTTTTTTTGATAGTGTCTTCTTGAAGCATTTCTAAGAATTAGAATTTTATGTCTTTGATTTATTTTTAGCTAATTTTTGTATATATATATTCTGTGATACCTCCTCTTTATGTATAGCTGTGCAATAGACTCAGCATCATTTATTGAAGATTCTTCTTTCCTCATTGAACAGTCTAATAAGAGTTGATTGTAAACTCCTGGATTAATTTCTGGACTATCAGTTCTGTCTCATTGATCTGTATGTTTACTTTTCTATCAGTAGTGTAATGCCTTGATTAATTTTGCTTTGTAATAAGTTCTAAAACTAGAAAGAGGTGTGATTTCAGTGGCTTTCTTTTGTTTGGGGGCTTGAATTATAGGACACATTTGTCAGTGCTCAGGATTCAAGTTTAGCAGATCTGTGGCACCAGGGAAGAACCTGGGTTGGCCTTAAGCAAGTAGACGCCTTATCCACTATATGATCTCTCTGGTCCAACTTTCTTTTTCAAGATTGTAGCTATTTTGGTGGCATACTCTGCCACCCGCGGCAGAGCCTGGCAAGCTACCCGTGTTGTATTTGATATACCAAATACCAGTAAAAATTATAGACCTCATTCCCATGACCTGATGGAATGGTTTGAGGCTCTTTATGTTCCTGGAGCAAGCAGATGCCCTTGGGCTCTACTAGCATGAGACAGGATATATGGAGATGTTACTAGTGCCCGCTGGAGCAAATCGATGATGAACGGGAAGACAGTGATACAGTGATACAGCTATTTCGGTTCCTTGATTTTCCAGTTGACTTTCATTATTAACTTGTCAATTGTTATACAAAGAAGTAATAGTGATAAATATTGTATTATTTAAATTAATCAGTCAATTTATAATCAATAAATTAATCGATTATATAAATTAATAAAATCACCATTTTAACAATATTAAGTATTCTAATGAATAAATATTGAATACATAAGTATCCTAATAAATAAAGTTTTACAATTATTTGTGCAAATTTATCCCTAAAATATTTAATATTTTTCTTTATTTGTACTATTTTGGGCTTGTACTCCTGGTATGGTGCTTGGGGGTGTCACTCCTAGCAGTGCTAGGGGGAACAGTATCGTACATCAAACCCAAGCCTCCTATAACAAAGCAAGTGCTCCGGCAACGTGAGCATTCTTCCTAGGTGCTCTATCTTTCCAATTCCAATTTGAGCTTTCTTCCTAGACACTGGTCTTTCCAATTCTAACATAGATGGAAATACTTTCCTAAATTCATTTTTGAATTGTTAATTGTAAGTGTACAGAAATGCAACTGAATTTTGTATGTATTGTCCTATAAAGTAAGCTCAATTACCTGTTAAGCATTTAAAGTTAAGCATTAATAAAACAGTAATTTTAGCAGTTTGTTAAAGATTCCTTGGGATTTTCTATATATTAGTTTATTCCATCTGTTAATACAGCATTTTAATTCTTCCTTTCTAGTCTGCATATGTTTTATTTCATTTTTTGAATAGTTGCCCTAGATTGAAGCTACAGTGTAATGTTGAATTAAAGTGTCAAAAACTGACACTCTTCCAATGTCCTCAGTGTGAAGGCGGAAAGTAGCCAGGCTTTCACCATTAAGTATGAAATAAGTAGATGTCCTTTGTCTTGCTGAGTAAGTTTCTTTCTTATTCTACTTTTTGTTGTCCTCTTGTTTTGGTTGGGGGGGTACAGTGTCACACAGGACATGCTTGGGAACTGTTTTCTACTCTGTGCTTGGGGAGGAGGACCATGCAGTGTCAGGGATTGAACCAGAGTGTTTTTTCTGAATTTGGTCTCTGTACTACAGAGGCCCTAGCAGTGATGAGTCACACTGAGAGTCACACTGATGCGCCCCCCGCCCCCCCAGCACTGCTAAGATTGCCCCGGGTGCCCCATCACTGCTGACTGAAGCAGCATCACATGGCCAGACTCCAGCTGTGAAACTTCAGGTTCCCAAGCTGGTTGGAGACCAGAATGCATTCATAAGCTCACCCCTCAAAAAAGTATGTGATTACTGATTACTGAAAGAATATTTCTTGAGAATGTGACTTCTCTTATTATTTGAAAATCAATATTAGACATACAAAATTTTGCTATTTGGCGCAGATCTGACTTACATGATTTGGGGGAAATATAAAGACTGGGCATGTGATGGGACACTTAATTGGCTCTTATGTCCATGACATTTAGTGATTCGGAATGGTGGCAGTATTCATCTGCCAAACAACTGCTGGCGGTTTTTACAGTGTAATACACAGCTCAATTGCAAATGTTCATCTTAGCATTACAATTTTGACCATGAAAAATTCGCAGCAGAAAAATGTGTTTGATAAATGTCCTTTAAAATTAATGCTACTTTTTTATTTTTAATGATTTTTTTGTTGTGACTAAACTGTCATAAGGTCAATTAGCTATTGGTGAAAATGCCTATGATAATGGACATGCAGTGAATCTACTGCCCAGCAGCCAAAGGGCGATTCTCCTCTCCGTGTGCTTTCTGCATGCAGGGACGCTCCCTCCTCTTCACTAAAAGTTCATTACCCCACTGTCTACTTAAGCATAAGGTCCATTTTATATCTGCAATAATCAGGTCAATGTTTTTCTTCTCTGGTCCTTGTTTCTTAGAATAGTAGGAAAAACAACTCATAATACTGTCAGACATATTCCATACAGGTTGATCCAGTGAAAGTTTAGACAACCCAGTTAAACATATTCTTTAATCACTTTGGCAGCAGAAGCTTGTATGACTTAAAATGGCATTCCAGGCACTCGTTATTATAAGTCTTGCTTCATTACATTTGAGTATCTTATTTTCCCTATTCTCTTTTATTACCTTTCACTTTGGTCATTGTTTATAGCCCTGCTGCACTTCCTTGTTTCTTTGTTTAAGAGTTCACTGGGTTGGTATCTGATCCTATCTTTGTGTCACCTTCCCACCTCTTCAAGTGGATAAATATTCATGTGACATTATTTCCAACTCTCTCGTGAGTGAATTCTCATTCCACTTAGAGCAAGAAACTGCAATGAATTATACACAAAACCTTGCTGGTTGAAGTGGGAGAAAAGGTTAAATTCTAGGGTTGTATTTTTTTTTCTCAATTCTCATCTCTCCCATTCCAATTCTGTGAGTGTATATGTATCTTAAAGTCTCTTAAAGTCCCCTAGATTTTCTATCAAACCTAGGGGATTTGTTGAAAAAAACAACAGCTTTCTCTCCTAAAATTTACTATACATCCATTTTAGATGGTGAAGGTAAAGTTATTTTGTCTTTCTTTTTCTTTTTGAACATATTTCTAATTCCATAGATTTTCTTTCTTTTTTATTATACCACCGTGAGCTTTCTTTTCTTTTCTTTTTGTTATACCACCGTGAGATTTTTTTTCTTTTCTCATAGATTGTCTTTCATACTTATTCAAGAGTTAACTGGGGAGGTGGTCTAACTCTCATATCATACAAAGGTCACAAGTATGTTATAGACATGCTTGGAGTATATATACTTCCCTTCTCTTAGCTGAGTTGTTTTGCTTGGAAGTAAGAGAAACAAACTGCTTAAGTAGTAAAAAAGAATTTATTGGAAAGATGTGGGAGTATATTAAAGAACCAAAAAACAGCTGGGCCGCCCAGGGATTAAATGCAGAACCTGGAGAGTCACCAGACATTCACTCAGGCCTGCTGCCCCATCCAGCTTAGCTTGCTTGTGGCCATGCATCTTAGGTCAGCGCCTCTGGGAGGCATGACAGAGAGGAGCAGACTTGGGATCCTTCAGGGAGGGAAATGGACACACTGGTGATGGGTGTGGTGCTGGAATTATGTCCATGAGAAACCATGATAAACAAACAAAATTAATTTAATTTTAAAGAAAGGAAGTGTCTCACTCCAAAGCTCTTGTACTTGTTCCCTCATTCCTACACCCTGATCTCTGTGAAAATCATTACGTGGCCTTAGTTTGGATCAAGTATTCAACTTGGTCCAGCCATCTGTGACAGTAGTCTACAGCTCCCCATGGGGAGTATTTCTTAATCAAAAAGGGGTCACATATGCTAAGTGCAGCCCTTCTGGTTTGCCTGGTTTTCCATTTAGGTGAAAATTCTCGAATTACAGAAAGTAGCCATTCAATAGACAATAAGCCATATCTAGTCTCCTTCAGAAATGTGTTTAAGGTCGAGGCTTTATCAGTATGATGATATTTGTTCTCTTAATTGCTTTTCATCTACCCTGTTCACACTTATCCAGATAGCCTCATGAGCTTATCCTTTCACTCATTTATATTCCCTTTGCTGATATAAGGGAAACCATAACTCATATGCGAAATTTTCTGATCCGTTCACTCCTGGATAGAGATAAGTAGAAGGAATGGAACTGCCCTAGTGAGACTCAGTTTCATGCTCTTCAAAGTTGATGTGGGTATTATTTCTCCATAAGCATCCTTAATGTTCTCAATAATACCAGCTGTTGTGATTTTCTTACTAACATGGTCTTTAGCGAATTGCAGTCTCCGACTTGTTATAGCACATCTGTGTGACAATGGAAAATTTTTCATAACCATGAAATTAAGCTTGAATTTTGATACAGTGTTTCTGAAGTATGTTGATTTAGAATCTGCTGAGAGTAAAAGCGATGTCCCCATGTACTATGTTGCAAGAACAATGTTTTATGTTCATTTACTTATTCAATTTTTATTCACTGTGACCTTAAAATGTATATAGCACCCCATGAGCTAAGAAGTGAAGAAGTATGTGCTTGTTGGAAATTTAAGAAGATGAGACCAAGACCATCTGTGCAAGCTAGATGGTTGGGAATGTAGTTCTGTGGTAGAGCAAAGTCCCCTGTGGGAGACCCTGGGTTTGATTCCTGACACCTCCTACAAAGTATGAGTTTGGAAGTTATGAGCTGTGTTGTGGAGGTTAAGACTTTCTAAGTGGAGGGGTCTACAGGGTTGTAGCTGATAAAATGAATCATTTTGTATATGCATTATTTTTAGTAACTAAGTTTTAAAATGGGGCCTCCCCCACTGGTGCTTGGGGCCACACCTGTCTGTGCTGTGCTGCTTGGGTATTGTAGTGCAAAGGGACCGCCAGGATCAACCCTGGTGGTCCTCGAAGGCCATGCCAGTACCAGAAATAAAACTCAGGGCCTTGTACTTAGCTGGGCATGTGCTCTACCAATTGAGCGATCTTCCCACTTTGTAGTGCAGCAAACTGAAATGATTTCACTAGTGTATTTTTACTTTCCACTTTACCAAAGCTTTAGTTATTACTCCACTGAAGCCTTATTTCATATTTTTGAAGACTAAGTATTTTATTTTATTCATCTATCAATTACTTTATTGGTTACATATTCATTGGAATAGGGTAGCAAATTACCCTCTTATCTGCAAAGCCTACAATAAGAGTATTGATGGAGAGTCCCATCATCATATGCATACATATTTAAATCATAAATTAAAATAATCAATTTAGCATTATTTAACAAATGTTTTATAAAAATTTTAATTTAGGTACTTCAAATATTTTTATAACAATTAAACTTTTCTCCATTATAGTTTTTGATCCATAGCTCATGAACAGTATTTCAGTACCACACTTAATATGTGTAAAAGCTAATCTTACTTTCAGTATACAAGTGTAAGAATGATAAAATTATTTAACTTTATAAGACTCTTTTACTACTATGTAAAACTTCTATAAATACTGTGCCTTATATTTGCAGTTATCCCTGGTACCATGAAATGTAATTCAAAGAGAAGGCAATATTTTGCTTGGCACTAATGGGAAAGGATGCTTTCTTATGCAACAGTCTGTTAAATTCATGTTGTCTCAGAGTGTTTGACAAGTCAATTACTTTGCCTTTTCTCTTGAGCATTTTTATCACTCAAATATTCTTTGTATTCTGCAGCAGAGCTCTCTAAATCAGCGATAGCAGAATCCTCAAAGCTTATGGTATTTGGAGAGAGGCACCTCTCTTCTCATGAAGATGCAGGGAAAGAAATGTGGAGAACTATATCCCTGGACATGAGTGGCATAATTCCAAGGGAATAGGACATGTTTATCCTTTCAGGATGGGAAGAGTCAGTACAGTATCCAAATCCTTAGTGATTGGAGCATCCCTGAGTTCTTGTGTATGTTTGTGTGCGTCTCTCACGGAGTCTATGGAGTCCATCATGGCATTCTCCTTGCTCAAGTCTAAGGGCTGTCTTGGCAGGAGATGGAGTGCAGAAGAGAGTTCAGGGTGTTGGACATTTTCCACTGTAGCCTAAGCTCAGCACGTTTCTCCATGTGGCATGCTCTACTCCAGCCCTCGCTTAGAGCAGCATCAAACACAGAACAGATCTTCAAGAAACATTTCTTGAATAAGCAGATTTCTCATGAATGATTTATGGATGAATGATTAATGTAGTGGGAATGAATAATGCTTGACCATTCCTAAAACTCAGGGAAGGCCAGTAGCAGCCATTAAGCCTGCAGTATTTTCTTTTGCCATGAGTCTTACTGAACCTCTGAAAGTAGCAGTTGCCAAATACGCCATCCAAGGATTTCACTTGTTCAACTAAGACCAAAAAAGGTGAATCATTAGTGTACTGGAGTTTAATTCGTTTTTAAATGTGAAACTTTCTTGCCATCTTAACATTTTCTCAGGCCTCACATAGCTGCGATCCATAGTCTGTATGTTACTTTGACTTAGGCCTATATATTTAGTGATGCAGGTAGCGTGCTGCGAGAGTCTCATAAGGGTCTGTCTGAAAGGTGCCACATAAGCACACCGTGCTCTGCATACGTGAGTGAGGAGCTGCTCAGTTGTTTCCCTGCAGGGACAAGTGTATTGTTTTTAATTGTCTATTTTAATAGGCCAGAATAAAATACTCTTCTGTTTTATTTGATTTGCATCCCCTGGTGGGATTTCTCTCTGCCTTCTTTTTACTACCATGACAGTTTCCTATTTAGACATTAAGTTCTTTCGACAGCAACTCTTTATTATCAATGGCAGTGACCGTCTCCCCAACATCGGATACTCACTTCTAGTGGTCCCTGACCTATGGGATGATTTGTGCGAAAGGTTTGAGTTTTGGGAGACTGAAAAGTGAATGAAAGAAATTCTATGAAATAGTGAACAATTGAGAAGAACAAGATAAAGCACAGATTTGATTTAATCAGCTCAATGAATCAGGATTGATTTTTTTTTCACATATTCCTAGCAGTGATCCTGAGCATCAATGATTAACCCTATTTTAACCACAACTGATATCCACTAGGTGTATGGATCCTTGGATAAATATAGGGACATGTTAGAATTATATTCTGATCAGATCACTGTTAACCCAGGAGAAATATTTAGGTGCTGTAGTTTCACATGTTGTAATGTGATGAAGGCTAAATCATGTTAAAATTCTACTGACTCCATTACTGTAAAGGTAATCTTTGTCAAATTATAATTTCTTGCCTAAAACATAAACAAGATGGGCCTAAGATCTCTCCCTAACTCTAGTTATATAATTGCTGACAAAGTTTTCCTGGCTCCACATAAAAGCTGCACTTTATTTTCATAGAACATCTTGCCATCTGCTTTGTTTCACCTTATATATTTGAAAATATTTATGCTCCTTATCTTAGAGTTTGAGGTCACCCCATTGAGCAGGGATTATACAATTGTATGTACATAGCTCAAATAGCCTATTTTTTTTTAATCATAGATCCTGACTAAGAAATGGGTAAAGATTTTTTAGGATCATACTCAGTGCTCAGGAACTGATCCTGGCTTGGTGTTCAGGGGTCGCTATTGGTGGTATTCGGGGGCCATGCAGTGCTGGAGAAGAAACAGATATCCCACAAATATACTTGTGTCACTTGTCTTCCCATTGTTCATTGATTTGCTCTAGCGGGTGCCAATAACATCTCCATATATCCTATCACATGCTAGTTTAGCCCAAGGGCATCTACTCGCTCCAGGAACACGAAGAGCCTCAAACTATTCCTTCAGGTCATGGGAATGAGGTCTATAATTGTTACTGGTTTTTGGCATATCAAATATGACACAGGTAGCTTGCCAAGCTCTGCCATGCAGGTGGTATTCTCTCAGTAGTAGGCTCTCATCTCATGCATCTACTGATGAACCAAAATGGGGAGAGTTATTGGCTTATTGGGTGGAGCTGTGATAAGCTAGAGTCTGGATATTGAATCTGGCAGCCCTTATGGTGTGGGGGTTCCTCTGGCTTTTTGTGAGGCTCTATTGGGATGGTGGGCCAGAACTAGAACCCGCCTTCCCTCCCGGGCACCTCATGATCAGCTGAGCACAGGGAGAGCCGGTGGCGGCTCTGCTCCATGTGTCTGCATCTCTGGATCAAGCATACCTGTGCTTGAAATAGGCTTTGCTGTAGGGTGGGACTCTGATGAGCAGGGGCTTGAGAGAGACTTTTCCTCTTGAGGGGCTCTGACGAGGCTGTACAGTGTGGGTGTTGAAAATGGTGGGCCTCATGGTGTGGGGGGTTCTTCTGGCTTCTTGTGAGGTTCTATTGGGATGGCGGGCCAGGGCTAGAACCCGCCTTCCCTTCCGGGCACCTCATGATCAGATGAGCACAGGGAGAGCTGGTAGCAGCTCTGCCCTATGTATCTGAGTGACTCAGACAAGTTAGCTCTTCCAAAGATATATCCCAAATACAAACACAACATGTATTTAAACTCAGGTTGCTGACCCAAGTTAAGTAAAAAGGGAAAGGAAAACTTTACAAAATTATTTTGTAGATTAACTCTATGTTCAGCTTTCTATTCAGCTGCACTTTATTTGGGGAAGTTGATACCAGGGACCCCTAAACAAAATTGTCTTTGGGCACCACCCCTTTCTGCTACAGTCTTCTTTGTAAACATTCCTCATTCTTTTATTTTTTAAACATTTTATTATACCACGTGAGATATACAATTACAATGTTGTTCACGTTTGGAGGTTTTGGTCACACAGTGTTCCAGCACCCGCCCTCCACCAGTGCCCATCACCCACCACCCATGTCCCCAATTCCCTCCCCCCACGTCCTGCTTAAATGGCAGATTTTTTTTTGGGTCACACCCAGCAATGCTCAGGGGTTACTCCTGGCTCTGCACTCAGGAATGACTCCTGGCGGTGCTCGGGGACCACATGGGATGCCGGGGATCGAACCCGGGCCAGCACAGGCCGGCCGCATGCAAGGCAAACGCCCTACCCGCTGGGCTATCGCTCCGGGCCCTAAATGGCAGATTTTTTTTTATCTCCCTCTCTCTCTCTCTCCGTCTCTCTCTCTCTTCCTTCTCCTACACATTGTGGGTTGCACTACATACACTTAGAAGCCATCATTTGCATTTTTTGTCTGTATTTAATGCTCAGTTCTATGTTGGTATCAGACCTTTTGACATTTATTCACACATGTTCCCTTCTCTATCTTACCTAACCTCTGACTCCCACACGCTTGTGGCAATTTCCACTTTTGGTAAGATCACCTGGTATATTTATGTCATGCAAATAAATGCAGTCATTCTATGTCTCTCTTTCCTGACTAATTTCACTCAACATGATCTTTTCCATGTCTATCCATTTATAGGCAAATTTCATAACTTAATTTTTCCTAACAGCTGCATAGTATTCCATTGTGTAGATGTACCACAGTTTCTTTATCCGGTCATCAGTAACATTCCTCATTCTTATCCTAGCCTTCAAGTTGCCTGTAGCCCACCCAGACCCGAAATGCTCTCGCTACACTGTGTGTCAAGATTCCCAAATAATCAGAATTACAGCAAGACCGTTTAAAATTCTTCCTTCTACTCTATATGTTCTTAACAATGCCAAGCACATGACCAGGCCTAGTCAGTCTGAGAATCTAAACAAGCAATTGGTGTAGGGATGGGTACTTGTGTAAGAAGAGAAAGTCAGTTAACACTATTCTGGGGCTCTAAACAAACAAAAAAAAAATAGATATGCTGTATTCTTGCTGTAGAGAGTAAACTTAGCACTGATCTGTAGGCTAGCTAAAGATCAGTGCTCAGTGCTAAAGTGCTCAGTGTTTAGTTCTGCCTTTGTGCAGAGGGACCCTAATGGCAACATTCAGGGGGCCGCATGCGGAGCTTAGTGCCTCACCTCATCTGCTGCCTGCAAATCAATATCTTAAATGCTGCATCTTCCCTTGGGTAAAAATATTTTGTCAGAAATAATGGAAAAACAAATTTATCGTGGTGATTTGCACAGGTTGGTTTTCCCCCAAGACTGCTAATCAGTTGTTATTTCTATAACTGAGTCTCTACTTTTATCTACAGGCCTTAGATCTGTACCATCATCCGTTCTCAAGGCCTCTGACTCTATGGAAATACAGATGGTTTTCCTCCTGTTGCAGCAATATCTCATCAATCTGGGATTTTGTTATCGTTGTCTTAAATGCCCTTTTTTTTCTTTCTCTCTTTTCCTCTCCTTTCCTCTCCTCCCCTATTCACAGTTTGAGACCTACATTTTACCTTGTATTACCTTGTCTTTGGAGGCTAATAAAATAATAAGGACAAACAGGACCAGTAAACCTCATGGTGGTCTTCTTATGCTGGCTGATTCTGCTTGCATGCGTGGACTTCTGAATAGACAGCAGTCCCCAAACTCAGACTAGGTGAGCTTGGGCTTACAAGAAGCAGAGCCATTTCTATGAGCACAGTAACTCCTAGGGCTTACCTGCTGTCAATTCACGTACTTGCTTCAATGAACTTTGGATCCCATTCATTCTCTCCTATGCTCTTTCCATCAATCTTCCATACACACTTTTAAAGTTATCAATAGAAATATTTCAAAAGTTCCCCAACATGGTGAGGTGGATGAGTGAATTCCATCTTTATTCCCAGACTTTTGTACAGCTGCTTCTGCTTCATTTCACTTCTTCACAGTCTGGCTTCCTGCCTGCCTGGCTCTCGGCATTGACTTCCCCAGCCTGACTCCCTGGTTCAGGCTTGTTCTTGAAGCCTTGGTCTGAGTCGCCCCCTTGAGAGGTTTTATGCCCTTCAGAGTCACTTATAGAGATGCGCAACCACATGTGAAAAGTGTCCTTTCCATCTGCCCACATGAGTGATCCTAAAGGGCTCATTCAAGTCAAGTCTGCTCAGCCCTTGCCTGGAGTCTCACCCAAACACAACTAGGTTTTGTCAGATCTGGAAATTCCCATCCTGTGGCCTCAGCTCCCTGAGAAGCAACATTCTGACATGGTTAGTCACATAAATTGGGGTTTATGAGTAGGACAAAGGCATTGGTTTTATCTTTCCCTGATGGTGTAGCAAGTACGGGTTAAATATATTAAACATATTGGTGCATTGTAAATATGCATGACTCCTTAGAAACCACCCATTTGCCAAGTCATATTGAGTCATACATCTGGAGGACAGCTGAAGGGGTTAACGAAGAACAGCTGCACCAGTTCTGTTCATGCATTTGTCCCTCTTAAAGGGAAGAGGAATGAAAGGATCCCAAACTAAAAAAGGGAGACTTCCATGGAGAGACGTGGTCTCCAGAAGCAAAGTTGAATGAGAGCAAATCAGATACCCAGAGAATAATAATCAAGAAATAATTAGATTTATATATTAAAGTTAGTTGTAGTTGGGGTCACAGCAATAGTACAGTAGTAGGACATTTTCCTTGCATGCAGCTGATCTGGGTTCAGATCCCCCACATTTCATACAGCCCCTCTAACACTGCTAGGGGTGATTTCTGAGTGCAAGTCCAGGAGTAACCCCTGAGTATCTTTAGGTGTGATCCAAAAAGCGAAATAAATAAATATACAAACAAATAAATAATGTTGATTGCAGTTAAGTGTAAAATTCTTCCGAATGTGTCGCAGACATGGGGGCAGAGCTGCTACTGGCTCTCCCCGTGACCAGCCGCTCACAAGGCGCCGGGAGGGATGGTGGGTTCTAGCCCTGGCCCACCACCTCAGCAGAGCCTCGCAACAAGCCAGACGACCCCCACTCCATGAGGGCCTCCATTTTCCACATCCGGACTTCTCTCGTCAGACCTCCACCCAGCAGACCAGCCTATCAGTGCCCTGCTCGCGCGGCTGCTTGCGGCCGCACGGTTCATCAATAAATGCTGGACTTAGAGATGCCTACAAGAATATGCTACCTGCGGCAGAGCCTGGCAAGCTACCCGTGTTGTATTTGATATATATGCCAAATACCAGTAACAATTATAGACCTCATTCGGAATGGATTGAGGTTCTTTATGTTCCTGGAGCAAGAAGATGCCTTGGGCTCTACTAGCATGAGACAGGACATATGGAGATGTTACTGGGGCCCGCTCGAGCAAATCGATGATGAGCGGGAAGACAGTGATACAGTGATACAGTGAAATTCAATAAGAAGAATATATTGATATTAAAGAACAAAACAGGGGCCAGCGCAATAGCACAGTGGGTAGGGTGTTTGCCTTGCATGCGGCTCACCCGGTTCAATCCCTGGCATCCCATATGGTCCCCCAAGCACTTCCAGGAGTAATTCCTGAGTGAAGAGTCAGGAGTAACCCCTGAGCATCGCTGGTGTGACCCTCCCCCAAAAAAAAGAGCAAAACATACATAGTGTAGTAGATAGGTGCTTGCCAGGCATGGGGCCATCCCACGGTCCACCCATGGTCCCCCAAAACCTGTCAGGAGTGATCCCTAATCTCAGAGCCAGCGTCATGACTGACCATTGCTAGGTAAGGATCATCCCCCAAAAATCAATTGATTTGGGAGATCCAGGAATG
Organism: Cryptotis parvus; assembly: GCA_021461705.1. Classification (NCBI taxonomy): domain Eukaryota; kingdom Metazoa; phylum Chordata; class Mammalia; order Eulipotyphla; family Soricidae; genus Cryptotis; species Cryptotis parvus. The sequence goes on along the minus strand of JAJIBD010031044.1, from coordinate 65,194 downwards.
TGGCAAAGGGGTAAGGTCAAAGTATCTGAGACCCAGGACTTAAGCCCTGGCAGATTAAAAAATATAGATCACAGTGTAAAATATTTCTCTTTTGTTCTTTCTATAACTTAGTATTTGTATCATACTTTTGTAAACTAACTTGGAAAAGATGAATAATTCAAAATTATGGATTTGTTTTAATTAGGAAAGGTTGCAGATATTCTTTTTCTGAAATATATTTTTAATTTTCTTTAATTACTATTTTTTTTCATTTTTTGTTGGTGTTCAGACTTTACTCACAGCTCTGTGTTCAGGGATCATATCTGGCTGTTTCAGAGGACTGTGAGGTGCTAGGGGAGAGGAGAAAAGAACAGGGTCCACACCATGCGATACAATTGCCTTACCTCCTGTACTAGATCTCTGGCCCAGATGTTGTTTTTTTAACCTTTAAGCACTGTGGTTTATAATACTGTAAGAGTAAGTTTTCAGGCATGTGACATTGCTGTACAATACCCACCAACACTGTATCAATCACTGCACTCTGGCCTACCGGGCCTGACCACCACCTCCATCAACCTCGTAGTAAACTCAGTTCTTGGGTTTGTTGTCATTAACCGTTGTCTACTACCTTAGTATGTTTGTTATACTCCGTGTAAGAGAGGTTCATTTGGTCCTTATCCTTCTCCCTTTGAATCTCTTGACTCAATCCTGACACCTTCTAGTTCTATCCACACAGCCACAAACTGCAGGATTTCATTTTTCTTATAAGCAAGTAGAGGTCCAGTGTGTACATATATCATAATGTAGCAAGGGATTTTTCTTTAATAATTTTTTTTTGTGAAAATTGGGAGCCACAAGCAAAAGAATAAAACTGACCACTAGCTCACATCATAGAACAAATTCATTAAAAATGGATATAAGACCTAAACTCATTTTAATAACCAAAAAAGAAGAGCCATCATTTTTAATAACCAATAAAGCTTTCCCTCTGACCTTATAGATGTGTGAAGGGACTAGATTTCAGAAGCAAGAAAGTTACAAGCAAAAAATAAAAAAATTGGGTAATTGCAACTGAAGGCTAGTGACAGAGCAATTGCCTTACATGTGTGAGACCCCCTGGGTTCAATCCTGGCACTCCCACCCCAAACTGGAACTATGCTAAACTCTATCTTCACAGCAAAAGAAACCTGAAAACTGCACCAAAATAAAAGGATATTTTTTGTTGAACAAAAAAGGATTATTTGCAAATTAGGCATTAGACAGAGTTAATATCCAAAATAATATGAAGAACTCATAAAACTGAACCAACAACTTGATTAAAAACTGGGCAGAAGATCTGAAAAGGTGCGTCTCTAAAGATGTGCAAATGGCAAATAGGCACATGAAAAAGTGTTTATCATAAGGGAAATGCAAAAACGTTATGTAAAAAATTAAAACAGTGAACTATTCCGTCAAAACGACTATTACCCAAGACAAAGGACACAAGTGTTTCTTCTGAAGAGGATTTGGAGAGGAGAAAGGCCTTGGACACGTGCTGAAATGTAAACTGGTGCTGCCACAGCAGAAAAGGGTATGGGGAGTGCTCAAAATGCTAAACATATCGATCCCATTGATAGAGCATACTCCTTTAGGTGTTTACCTGACAAAAACGCACAACCACTAAATCAAAGAGAAAAAGCCTCTTTGTTTAAATAAATTCTCTTTAATAGATTCTTTATGTTTATCGTAGCATTATTTACAATAGTCAAAAGCCAAAAACAAACTAAGAGCCCATTGGTTAAAAAAAGATGTAGTCATGTACATGGAGGAATGGCACCAGCTGTTAAAAAATAAAGATAAAATTCTGCCAGTTGAAACAGCACAAGTGAACCTACAGTGTATAATATTTAAGAAATGAGTCAGTGAAGAAAGACAAACACTGATTGGTATAGTATTTAAAGAAAAAAAAGCAGATGAACTAAGTAAGACAGCAATAATGGTTCCAGAGGCAAGGGGAAAGTATATGGGGTAAACTGGGGCATTGGATAGTAAGGAATAAAACTGGACTTCTGCTTTATCATCACTGTCATCACTGTCCTCCCGTTCATCATCGATTTGCTCGAGCAGGCCCCAGTAACATCTCCATATGTCCTATTTCATGCTAGTAGAGCCCAAGGCATCTGCTTGCTCCAGGAACATAAAGAGCCTCAATCCATTCGGAATGAGGTCTATAATTGTTACTGGTATTTGGCATATATATCAAATACAACACGGGTAGCTTGCCAAGCTCTGCCATGCAGGTAGCATATTCTTGTAGGCATTTCTAAGTCCAGCATTTATTGATGAACCGCGGGCGAGTGAGCTGGGCGCTGATAGGCTGGTCTGCTGGGTGGAGGTCTGGCGAGAGAGAAGTCCGGATGTGGAAAATGGAGGCCCTCATGGAGTGGGGGTCGTCTGGCTTGTTGCGAGGCTCTGCTGGGGTGGTGGGCCAGGGCTAGAACCATCCCTCTTCTGCTTTATATAGTATAAAAAAGATTCTGCTCTCTCTTCCTCCCTTCCTTCCTTTCCCTCTCTCTCTCTCTCTCTCTCTCTCTCTCTCTCTCTCTCTCTCCATATCCAGTGGTATGCAGGGCTTACCCCAGGTTCTTCACTTATGAATAACTCCTCATGAACTCCAGGAGCATACGAGGTGTTAGGGATGAAACCCTGGTTGGTTGCGTACCAGGCAAGCACCCTCTCCTCTGTCCTCTTGCTCTAGCCTTAGATGTTGATCTTTTGTGGTGGTGTCCCAAGTTGTGCTCAGTGGCTCTGGGGGCACTCAGCCTGGTTGAGTGGCCTGTCAGGTGGTGCAGTGGAAACTTGGCCTGTCTGAGCCTAAGGAACAATAAGATGTTGGACACAAATGAGGTGTCTTGCCTCCAGGCTTGTACACCAGTCCTCTGAACTATCTCCCAAGCGATAGAAGTTGACTTTTAAAGATTCACACATGAAACTCCAAATGCAACATTTAATAAACCAACCAACCAAAACAGCAGCCAGAAAATGTATTGTCTCAGCTTCTACTCCCCAGACCAACTGACAGAATCAGCATTTCGGCAAAAGTCTTCAGTTAATTTATACGTACTTTCAAGTCTGAGAAGCCTTATTAAAGTGTACCTAGTGGAGCAGACGTCTGTTGTTCCTCACCCCATGATTGCCCGCTTCCACAATAACAGAGCTGGGGATATTGGTGAGTTCTCAGCGTTCTTCACACTTACCTTCCTCCCTTCCAGCTGGCTAAGAGTATATTCTGGCCAAGGGGATAATTGGAAAATTGATGGGAGCTCCGTCCAAGTTTCGCCTTTAAACTGGGAAGGTTTTTTCTGACTGAGATGGAAAAGAAGTGCGGCAACAATCTTGGGCCCAAAAGTGAGAGTTGCTAGCCACAGATGTCACAGCCACCTGCCAGCACCGTCCTTCCACCTCTCTCTGAAATCTTACCGGAGAAACCAATATTTTTTCTTGTTTTAGTCATTGTCAACAGGGGGTGTCTTTAGCCCAGCAGCTCAATGTGCACAGGAAGAGACTAGTATTAACAGAGCGAGAGGAACAAGTGAACAGTCTCTCTAGAATTTAATGTTTAACTTATTAATAGCGCTAGGAACAGCACTAGAATCTGTCTACTCGTGTTGCCTACATTGAAATGGACGTGAAATAATTAAAAAGGCAAGCCCCTAGTGGGCAGAGTAGAGTAGCTCTTTGAAATTAACTGTCGAATGATTGTTTTTTGATTAATGGACAAAGATTATCTGATATTACAACTCACCCAGAGGTTGTTCCTTTCTAACAAAGAGCTGGGATCATCAGCAAAACTTCCAGGCAGTGACATTAGTTTTTGGCTCTTGTAGGAAGGAGCTTGATGCTGCCAAATGTGCATTACTGCAGGGAAGTCCACAAAGTTCTAGAATTTTCATTAATCCAGAACTTAGTAAATCACAACAGAAATAAAGCCAGGTATTTCCAACTGATGCCACTTATTTTTAAAAATAGTAACTCTTGGTAATGTTCATTAATCAGAGACGTCATAGTAGTTCATGGCTCTACCGTGATATAAGGAAATAAAATTCATATGCGATTTGGAACATATACATATTTAAAATGACAGAATTTTTTTGGAATCAGTATAACAAAATAAAAACTCACACCAAATCAGTCATACATTTTTCTTAATCATGCTTGACTGAAGATTTTATTAATGCTTAGTATAGAAGTGTAGAGATAAAATGTTCTACACAAACGCTAGATGTTAATATCTTAATTGTACTTTGTCGAGTTTCTAGGAACTGTGGTGAACAGGCAGCCCTATTTAACAGCACTCCTTACAGAATGAGACCCACGCAGGTCCTAGTCCTGTTTGCTTGGAACACATAATTTACTCGTCTCCACTGAGTGTGCCCTCCAAAGCTAAAGGCAGAGAACAGTACAGAGAAATTAATAGCTGTGATTTACTTTGCTGGAGGCCAACTTCTCATTCAACACCCCATGAAGCAACTTGATTCCCAAAGAAACACCTGGCCTTCATTTCTCTACTCTATTCTTTATTGCATCTCCTTCCAATTCAAGTTTCTCATTCCTGGGCCAGGGATGTGGTGTAGGAGGTGGAGCATATAAAAGTTGTGGCCCCAGATTTCATCTTGAAGTTGATTCAATCCTGCTGTCCTCCAACCTCACCTTGTCTGTGTGGCAGCGTTTCAGACCTCCAGCACTGGCAAATGAAACAAGATGAAATAAAGTGAAATACCTTATTATTTTTCATTGTCAGGTTTCCTTTCTTTTGTTTTTGCTTTTTGGGTCATACCCAGCAATGCTCAGGAATTACTCCTAGAATGCTCAGGGGACCATATGGGATGCCAGGGATTGAACCCAGGTCGCTTCATGCAAGGAAAGTGCCCTCCCCTCTGTACTATTGCTTTGGCCCCTGTCAAAATTTCTTTCTTTAATAGAAATTTCAAGAGGTGGGAAATCAAACTTCCTTGTCTAGATCAGTAGTTTTATTACTTTTTCTGGAGTCAGCTCTCCACTCCCGAAGTATGAAGATGATGCCAGTGTATGACTAAAACACATTAAAATTTTTTTTATAATATTACTCTATGCCTTAGTCCAAAATAAAGTCTCATTAGTGACTATTGTTTTAGCATTAACTTGTGGGAAATTTTCATCCTTTGCAATTGATGAAAAATAACGATTATCCCCTATATCATTCTTAGTTTATAAAATGTTTATCACATACCTTATTTTTGAATCTTCACTACTATATTTTTATTTATTTATTTATTTATTTGTTTGTTTGTTTGTTTATTTATTTGCTTTTTGGGGTCACACCTGGCAATGCTCAGGGGTTACTCCTGACTCTTTGCTCAGGAATTACTCCTGGCAGTGCTTGGGGGACCATATGGGATGCTGGGGATTGAACCGGGGTCGGCCATGTGCAAGGCAAATGCCCTACCCATTGTGCTATCCTCCGGCCCCTATTAACTCTTTGTAGGTGTATAAATTGCACCTCTTGTAGGTAATTTGTCCAAGACACAAAACTATAAACTTAATTGGAATAGATTATCTTGATCTCTGGATCTTTCATTGCCGTGATTAATGTGATAACATTCTGACCACCACTATCGTGACATCCCTCCACTGCTGCGGTCTTCCAGGTTCCTGACTGAGAGTTAATGATCTCATCTCCTTTAATCCTCACAAAAAACCTGTGGGGACCCTGAGCAGTCAGGAACACCCTGCCTTAATGCAGGCAAAGTCGCAGCAGCTTCAACAATAGGGCCTTTTCTTATATGGAAATCTAGAAGGAGAAGACTTCTAGCACTGTGGTTCTTGGATGGTGTCAGAGCAAGTCTCTTGGTCTCCCATTCACAGTTGTGAATGACAAGAGCACAGAGCACTCTGCTCTCACAGGGCTGCAAGCAAGGGCAGGAAAAGAGCAAAGCCCTTCAGCTCATTTTTGTCTCTTTGGTCAATTATTCTCATTCCTAGTCAAGATGCCGGGCTACCGTCCTGGACATCAGTGACTTTCTGCCCAGGAACTACTGAAAACCAAAACTCATGGAAGGACGCTGTGCCCAAGCAGGGGCTAATCTATCATCTGAGTGCGTCACCTGTCACGTCACGGGATGCAGCTGGGTCAGTCTAGAGACCAGCCAACCACCCTGCAGGTTGCCTGTTGTTTCCCATTTTCGTGAATCATAGGAAGGCCCAAGACTAGCTAAGAGCAGACCTGTAGTGTTAAAGAAGAAGAGAGCTGAGGGGGTTTTTTTGTTTAGGGGGCAGACAGTGCGCCTGCCACTGGAAGCTATAAATAATCCTGTTGCAAAGATGAGGAAACCCAGGAAAGGGGAAATTGAATTATCTTCCAAGGTTACACAGCTGCTAACTCACAAAGTGGAAAGTGAAACTGAGTTTTGCCTGATTCTGTGGCCTACATTCCCATGACTGCAAATTGACACAGACTCACAAGCCTTGGCTCCAAAGAACAGCAGACTCCTGGTTAACTTAAGTGGGAAAAAAAAAGAAAGTGCATAAAAGTGCTGAAATGACTTGCAGGAACTTTCAAGGTGTCACCAGTAAAACGGAGATAGGACAAGCTTCCTGCATCATTTGCGTTTTGGTGGATCTTCTGAAAGACTTTGGGCTTCTTCTGACTTGCAAGGAGAATCTTCTTGTCAGAAGAATTAGAGATTCTAACTCTAGTTACCAAATCTATCTACTATTTCCTTTGTGACAGTACATATTCACTTACCTCCATTTCTCTCCTCAGGCTAATAATTTATGTCAGTTGGAGCTCAGTGCTTTATGAACCAAGGGTAAAATTATTAAATTTTATTGTTTGTGATTCCTTCCTTAAGTTATATTCTTATAATTGCAAGCTTACTGCATTCCCCAACCTCAATTTTGAATTTATTACTAGCCTTCTTACTGCCTTTTTTAGATCTCAGAAGTAAACTTCAAATATTTACAAATCTCAATTTCATGTTTTTCCTTTCATAAATCTGTGGGTAAATTCAGTGCTGGAGACAGAGAGTAATAAATCTGGATATTTATGTATTGTGCCAGCAGGCACTGCACAAACTTTTCCGTGTAGCTGGTCAATGAGCTTCAGTCTTGACCTGTAACACTGGTTCTAGTCTAATCCTAAGGCTCATATTAACAGAATCATTATAAAACATCTGGCGACTTGTATATACAGAAACCCTTCCTTCATTCCTTCAGTCATAATTTGTAATCAGACAAGTTTAGTGGCCACATATGTTTTCCATGTTCGCCTAAGAAAGCTAGAGAATGGTACTCAGAGTATGCACGAGTCCTATCTTTTTAAGATAGGAGCATAGTGCATGGTTTTTAGGGTTAGGAGCATGGCAACAAATGATAGGGAAAGCTAATGTTTTTTAAGCTTTCTTCATTCAAGCAAACTTAACATGCTTTAAAATATGAAATATAAAAGTGCGAGGAATAAAAAAGCGAATAGGTAAAAAAACAATTTTATGGTGATGCATAGTTAACAAGCTACCTAAAAATTATGCGGTTATGAAAAAAAACTAAAATTGACTACATCACAGTTCAATGTTTATATGGCAGTAACATTCAAAACAAATATAAAGGCAATGATAAATAGAAAATTATATGTAGTCTATATTGGAATGGATCATTTTTAATATGCAAAAAATTCTTATTAATGAATATGAAAGGAATGAATTACATTTATTAAAGCAGGTAAAAACATTATAAGGAAGTTTATAGTCTATCAAAAGGCAAAAGAGAAAAGAATGAACAGGTTTAACATTATAATTAAAGAAATGTGGATAGAAACAATGTAATTTTTTTAAAACATTACAACTGGTAAAATTTATAAAGTTGTAATAATAGGCAACATAGGCCAGGGTGTGACCTACTCATACATTGTTGATGAGAATATAAATTGAGATAGCAATTTATGTGTCATTTTAATAGAATTTATCATCATTTAGAATAAAATATATCCTTGGACTTGGCTATTCCTCCACTAAAGTTTTTAATTTTTTAAGTTCTCTGTACAAATATAGAGGTGCATGAATTTCAGCATTTACTGTGTCTTCAAATGCTTAAAACACCTTGTTCATCTCCTAATAAGGCACTGGTTAAATAAATGATGAAAAAAACACTCCAGGGAAAAGTAAGAAATTGATGCAGTTCATTAAAAAGATTATTAGTATTCCAGCTTGGGGATCTGACTCTGCGATAAAGCACCAACACTGTGTGTGTGAGTCTGTGAGTTTGATCCCTTTGACCATCCCACATTGTGGGGACCATCACCCTCACAATGACTTTGATGTACCACAACCCTAGTGTGAGGGAGCACTATAACACTCTTGTGGTGATGAGCGTAATAAGGCAACAACATATGGAAATGGGAGGGGGACAAATGTTTAGTTCTTTATACCCAGGACTCCAAGAGGAAATTCTCCTTAATCATAACTTGCATATCCTCAAACTAACAGGAAGTTAGACAGAAAGTCATCACAGCATAGAAATATTCACAAGTCACAGGCCACTCTACCACGTCCATTGTCACCTCTACCAATAAAATGATTATAGCTCAAATCATACACTGGTCAAGTGTTAACTTAGTAATTAAGGAAAACACAACAGCTGCTGGAGAGACAGTCCAGTGGGCATAGTGCTTACCTTGCATGCAGCCAACCCAGGTTCCATCAAGGCACTACATCCAGTCCACTGAGCCTAGATGGAGGGCTCTCTAAACACAGAGTCAGGAGTAAGCCCTAAGCACTGCCAGTTGTGGCCCCAAAAGCAACCAAAAAAATATTTTGAGGCTTTGAATATTTTCCCTAGGATCTTAGTTAAAAATTCTTTGACATGAAAATTCTCTGCTATTGAAGTGTCCATTTTTCATTGATGTTTTTCATTTCTTTTCTCTCAGTTTTGAGGCTACACCTAGTGATGCTCAAGGCTACTCCTGAGCCTACACTCAGGAATCACCTTTAGTGGGGAACAGGGGAACCATATGTGATCCCAGTGATCAGTCCAGGGTTGGGCAGAGGCAAGGCAAATGCCCCACCCGCTGTGCCAGTTCTCTGGCCAGACTACATTCCAACAAATGACTCTTTCTGTTGTGAAAATGAAATGTGAGTGGAAATACAGTGTTATGTGGAGCAGTTACATATAGTTTGGGGAGTGAGGTGGTTTGGGTGGCGTCAACTTCTCCCTCCCAAAAACACTTGATTTCTCTCTTTTTTAAAAAAATACAGTTTACAATTATAATTTAAATTTTGTTAAAAGAAAAAATATATAACTTCTATCTTTTTTTTTTTTTTTTTTGCTTTTTGGGTCACACCCGGCAATGCTCAGGGGTTACTCCTGGCTCTTCGCTCAGGAATTACTCCTGGTGGTGCTCGGGGACCATATGGGATCCTGGGGATCGAACCCAGGTTGGCGCGTGCAAGGCAAACGCCCTACCTGCTGAGCTATCACTCCGGCCCCAATTTCTATCATTTTTAAACTTTAAAAAAGTTTTGATTGGCTAGAGTGATTGTAGAACTTCCTGAGGAAGTGATGCTGGCTGGAGAGCCAGGAGTAAACCCTGAGGACTCTCAGGTCTGATCCCAAACTCAAACACTCAAACACAATTTAAAAAAAAAAATATGAATATAATAATTTTTTTTCACTACTATTATATTTTGGCCTCAGTTTATGGAGCCTGTTTTTCAATTTCAGTTCTACTGATATACCTCCTTATTGTGAAATGAAAAGAATAGCTTGCCACATTGTTTTCTTTTGTTGGGGTAAAAATATTAATTCTATACACATAAATGAAGGTATGCTTGGAGGATATACATCGTAGATCATTCTTGATAAGATAAACAAGAACTAGTAACAATAATATCTCTGGGTAAGAAACAGAAGGGATTACAAGACAGAGGAGGAGACATTAGCATCTTATGATCATTTCATTGTGTGAGCTTCTTATTTTTAAGCGCAGACATATGCTAATTTGGGGGCAGTGGCTACACCCAGCTTGTGTTTGGGCTTATTCAAGGCTCTGTGCTCTGATTCTTTCCTGGGGAGGCTCAGTGGGCCACACCACATGATGTGTTTGGAAATGAACCCAGGTCAGCCAAGCGCAGGTCAAAGCACTGTACCCACTGTACTATCTTTCCAGTGCAGCATTTTATAAGTTTTGAACCTAGATGCGGAAAATAAAAAATCTGTTACAGAGAATCAAAATGAAAGTCAGAACTGATTGTATTGATAGGAATTTTCAACCCTTGCTAAAATTACCTTCTTAATGAATAAGAATTTACATATAATACAAAAAAATATTTCATCAAAACAATCTGATAGGTTTGTTTTGGTTTTGGAACCACACCCAGCCGCATTCTGATGCTGGCTCTGGCTCTGCCCTGGGGCACTTGGTGGAGCCATTGGAAGGGGGAGGGCTGGGCCGGGGACATGATTCTGGGCATCAGACCTGGGCCTCACACATGAAAGAAGCATGTGCTCAGTTTGCTTAGTTTTCTCTCTGGCTCCAATCTAATAGTCTTAATAAGTACTTCCTAAGTGTGAGGAGGGACATAAAAATAGCCCATAACTAAGATACATAAGTGATTCTGTACTTAAAAAATTCTCGTTTTTCATGTCTTGCATAAATTAGAAATTTAAAATTTCCCTTATGTTGAAAATGTCGTCTGAGAGTAAATGAGGTGTGTTCTCTCTTTCCCTCTTTCTCCACAACTTCTGTGCCCTCCACTGCAGGCACCTGGTTCCTCACCACTGACCGGCCAGCCTCTCTGCCCATCAGCTCGCAAACACCCCTGAACCTGGGCTGTATGACTTCTATATGTTGGAGTCAGAACCTATGAGTCCTAAAGTATTTAGGAGCTGGATCAATGGTACAGGAATTAAGGCACATGCCTTTCCTACAATCCATTCTGGCTTAATTTCCAGCAACACTTATGAACTTCTTCTTAGCACTATTGTGGGTGATCTTTGAGAACAGAACCATGAGTAGCCCCTGAGTGCTATCTGGAGTGGCCCAAAAACAAAGGAAAGAGCAACAATAAAAACAATTCCCAATCCCCAAACTGGCCTATCCAGCGCTGCCTGAGAGGACTCTCTTTATTTCTGAAACCACCTATTATTTTCCCCTTAGATCTACTCTACTGATGCTGCTTTTTATAAACTCTCGATTTTGGCTTTAAAAAATATCAAACTAATTCTATTCTAGTTTTACATCCAATTACTTTAATCTTCAACTAGATAGGGACCAATGCTACTTAGCGAATTTATTTTTTTCTCTCTAACTCCACTCAAATAAAAATTCAATAAAGTCAGGAAATACCTGTTTCATTCTGTTTATAGAATCTGGAATAATGCCTGGAACATAGTATATGTTGTAAAAATAGTTGTAGAATTAATGTCTAAATATGTGGGGATAAGACATGAGCTTTGAAATCAGATGAAGTAGGACGCAAATTCCAGCTTTATCAATTACTGTACGTATGTCCTTATATAGTGCTTCCTCTAGCTGAACATCAATTGTACCTTCTGCAAAACTGGAATAACAATACTGATCTCAGAGACTTGGAAGAATGTTTAGTAGATTCACAGAGGCCAAGTGTGTGGACCAAAGGAGAATTTTAATAAATTATGTTTGGTCACTTTTCTTTTCCTCCATGATCTCTCCAACAAAGGAAATGGGGGGAAAGGGATACCTACAATTACAATTGTTTTGCTAAACTAATTCAGTAGTTCTTATACAACTATTACACAATAGACTGGAAAATACAAAGATAAATAAACTATTATGCATAACCTCAAGGAACTCATTTCAGTATAACGATTCATTTATTAAACCAGGAATAATAAGACTACAGGTATGAAAAGTTCTCCTTGTGGATTATGAAAATATTAATCCTGCATTGACCAATAGTCTCCATTGTACCTGCAAAAATTATTACCTTAATATTCTTAGCTCTTATATTTTTCTATTATATCTTAAATATATAGTCAAACATGCAAATAGGCTGAACAATTCATATCAATTCAGTTTCAATTAGTATGATTACATGTTCAGGTTTAAATATTTACCCCACAGTAGGTTTAAAACAAATACTTTAAATATATTAGGAAAAAATATTCTTAAGGACTACAGAATAATTTTTAATGAATAAAAATGTGTTTGTAACAATTTTCGACCTCATTCCCATGACCTGATGGAATGGTTTGAGGCTCTTTATGTTCCTGGAGCAAGCAGATGCCCTTGGGCTCTACTAGCATGAGGCAGGACATATGGAGATGTTACCGGTGCCTGCTCGAGCAAATCGATGATGAACAGGAAGACAGTGATACAGTGAAGTGGGCTGTATCAAAGCAAATTTTATTCATGTTTCAAATTTCATTTTTAATTTACCACTGAGCATTCATTAAATAGGGAATCTCTATAGCTCTGCACAGTTCAGAAAGGTGAATCTGAATGAAATATAGCACACGCAACATTTGAATGGTCCCTAAATTGTTATTACTTTCATTTCAATTATTTATGCAGTAAACGGTGTAATATAACAACAACATTAAAAGATGAATACAGACCTTCTCTCCCTAACGTGCTACTTCTTCCTCCAGACTCTACTTGCAATTAACCAGAAGTTGGAATCCAAGTCATATTGAGAGATATTTCACTTGGTTTTCAATTGTAAGATCTCCTTCCTCGAGTTTCCCTCCTGTACTCTGCATCTGATGAAACATTTATTTGAAGAAACAAAATACATATGTACAAATCAATACAAATGTCAGGAACTGACACACGAATGCAAACATATGTCCTTACCCATGCCTCCTTTCGACAGCATGACAAGACTTAACAAGAGTTTTGGATGGAAACTCCATGTACAGCTTTGAAAATGAATGACCCAACAAAACCACTGTAATCAATCGAATGCATTTAGGAGATACATTTTGTCTCAAAGTGTGATTCTTTGATGACTCGTGGTGGTAGGACAGGTAACAAAGAAATGAACCCCGGAAGTTGTGAATGGCAAGAGAGTAATTGAAAACAGCTGCCCTAGAGCCTCACACTCTGACCCGGACCGTGATGGTGCATGAATTCAGGGGAAGTTTCTGAATCTTCCTGCTCTTAGATACCAGGAAACCAATCATCACCCAGCCACTTTGTTGGGCCATTTACCGGGTCTGAAACTCTATCTTTGTCCAAAGGAAAGCGCAAGAAAATGCTTTTTCATTTGAAAAATCATCTTAAGATCCCCAAATGGAAAGTAAGGGGAGTAGTAAAACTCATAAACTCCAGTTTGGCAGCAGTAACTGAGGACATTAAGGTAAAAAAGTTTATTTATGGCAAGAGAAGAGGAGAGAGAGAAAATGCCAAAGACAGCTGAAAGGGCAAAGAGAGGAGAGAAATTCTGCATCTTTCAAAGCCAAGTGAACAACTTAGTCAGGAACCAGGTACCACAGCACGCCCAGGAAAAACCTGCCCTCTTCAATCAGTTGCGACCCCCCCCAATTCAGGCATTTTTCCTCACCCTGAAAAATCAGCAGTTACTTCAGGACGCCCCTCCAGTCTGCCGCCTTCCACCCCCTGCCTGGCCCTCAACACCTTTGCTCTGCCCCGTGCTCTGGAGGCCGCAATCTGTCCGTCCATCTGTTTGCAATTTGGGATTTACCTTGCAGACAGATTCCACCCTCCACTCCCGCACTTACTTACTTTGGATTTGGGGCCACACCTGACTGTGCTCAGGGCTTACTCCTGACTCTGTGCTCAGAATAAACTTGAGTGGTGCTCGGGCAACCACACGGATGTGCCATAATCAGGACCTAGTCAAAGGGCCTTACCGGCCCCTGATACCCAGTTTTATTTTTTGTGTTGTTTCCCTTAGATTTGAAGCAGAGGAGAGCGTGGGGGGAGACTCATCCTGTTCTCCTTTGCGCTTGCGTTCTGCAGGGTGCCCTGGGTCTGAAGGAGGCCATAGGAGACTCTTTCTTGCTGGGATTATTTCGAGCTCCGGACTGTGAAATAAATCCCCTGGTGGGCAGGCAGTGACCCGGGACTCTTGCCTGGGCGCCGTCAAGTTCTCGGCCAGACCAACCTTTACTGCTGAAGAGCGATGTCCTCGCTGACCTGGCTGAGGCAAAAGATGATCGTAATCATTTTCCCGGGTATGGTTTTCACCTGGGAAGCTCCAGGAGCCAAGAGGTGCTTGGTGAATATTTATGAGGGAGCCCAGAAAGCTTTTTCTTCTGTGGCAGTGTGGACAGCTGTGAGCTGCAGCTGCCCAGAAAGTAACGGTAACCCCAGCAGGGAGGAGGAAGGAGGACGCAACGAGGCAGCGGCAGCCAGCGCCATCCAGACTGGCGGCGTGACTCTCCCTTCTCACCCTGCTTTCCAGTACAGGGGGTCCTGGGGACTGCCCTCTGGCTCCAAGCATTGCTTGTTGTTGGGGAAAAGTTGAATCCAGGGTGCTAAGAGAAAGCTGTTGTTAGTAGCCCAACTTCAGTTTTGCTTAGCTTGAACTATACCTGCTGTCATCCAGTGCCAAGTAGCTGCAGGTGAGAAATCCGGTGCTCTACTCTGACCGCCGTTATGTGGGGAGAAGCTGTCTCCACCTGGCCCCTTTGCTAGGCAAGGTGACAGCTGTTAAAAAAATCCTGAGAGAAAATGACTCTCTTGTTGTGGTTGACAGTTTGTCTTTTGTTTGTTTGTTTGGACAATACCCAGCAGTGCTCAGGGCTTACTCCTGCCTCTTTGGTCAGGTTTCGCTCTGGTGGGGCTCAGGGAGCACGTGTGGTGCTGAAGTTGAAAGTGGGGGTTGACTTCGGACAAAGCCAGTGCCTGAAGCTACCTCTTCAGCCCCACACAATGGTCCTTTATACTTTGGCCTCAGGCGTGTGTTGGATTTGGTTAGTTCCGGTTCTCTGGTGTTGTCAGTGGAAGACCACTTTGGAACTGAGAAGGTGAAATTCAGGGATCCAACTGAAGGGTCTTGTGGTTCTGAAGCTGTTGAGGTCGGCCTCCCACCCTGCCTTTTGTCATTATCATTGCTATCACAGGGTAGCACACTTGAATGTCATATGTTACAGGGATTAAACTTGTGGCCAGAGTCCCCCCACTAAGCCTCATCCCTTGATTCCCACCACCCATTCTACAAAAACATTTCAATGTATAAAAATCAGTAAGTCGGGGGCAGAGGGATAGTTCAGCGGGGGGGGGGGGGGGGGGGGGGTGTTGCCTTGCCCTTGACCTACCCAGTCTGCCGACATCCCATATGATCCCTAGGAGTAAGGCCTAAGTGCAGGCCCAGGAGTAACCTATGAGCAGTGCTGGCGGAGACCTGGGGTCAGAGGATGGTGGACGGAGAGCCCTAAGGCCTCACCCCTTTCTCTCCTCCCAGGCAGAGAGTTTAAGTGTGAGGGAGAGACTGTAATCCGGAGATGCTCTGAAGAGATACTGGGAGTCCTCTGAGCAATGTGAGAGTCCACGGACCCCTTGATCTCTGAGGTGCTTCTCAGTGTTTGCGACCTCCTGGCCTGCCATGTCTGCGCTCTGCAGCACCCGCATATTTGGGAGCGAGGAAGGAGAAAGCCACTCCCTTCAGCACGGTCTTGCAGGGCAGGAGGCCCAGCCAGGAAGAATGTCTCAGATATCTCCGCAGTGCTCCACGCGCTGTGTCACTGTTTGTTTTGGCCTTTTCCTTCCTTGCTCAGCGGCAGGAAAAATGAATGTGCTTTGTCTCCTCAGCAACAGGCCTGGGTCCCACCGTCCCCTCCCCTGGTGAGCAACCGTTGCAAGTGGGTGTCGCGACGTTGCCAGGGGCAGGCTGACAGAAGAACCAAATTAGGAAAAGGACTGGCTGGAGGTTACTGCCCAGGGCGGCATCAGCAACGCTCAGCAGACTCCGTGGAAGTGTATGTAATCCTGTATAGACTAGGTTGGCAAGTGCTCTGCCAGCAATGCAGGAAAAAGGATAATCAAGCGGGACGTGGTTCTCTAATAAGTGTAAAACTAAACATCATCAAAATCCTGCAACACAATACCAGGGGCTGGAAGTGGTTAGTGTTGTGATTACCGAAAGGGCATCAGTATAGGATGTCACTTCTTGCCAAGATCCAAGAAACTGTCTAGTGCTCACTTCTTCTTTTTGTAAACAAAGCCATCACACACAGGAGTTATTTCTATTTCAAACATATATTCATACCACCTTTATTTATAACATGGGCAAGGGAATTGGAATGAAATATAAATCTGGGACAAGACTCAGTATTATACGTTACTCCTCAAAGAGCAAAAGCATAAGGCTCATTCTAAACACATGCAGGACTATTCAGCTGATGCCTTGTTAGTCTTTTCACTGAAAGGCCCAGTTGTTATGTTCCTAATCTCTTTCTTCCAAAGATCAGATCCAGATTTCCCAGCTGGTGAAACAATGGAGTCATTTCTACATCAACTAGAAGAGAGACACTAGAAAAATTATAGGCCAGATCATTAGACTCAGAGAGCCCAGGGTATTTGCATGGGACACCCGTGCAGACACACACTCAGGAAGGCCCATCCACAGCTGTTCCAACTGGGAAAATAAATGTGATGACCAGCCTAGGCTATGGATAAAAAACAACATGAATCAAATATCTTCTCTGAAGCCAACCATTTCTGTAGCTGTGACACAGTAGAGCTTTGTGTGTGTGTGTGTGTGTGTGTGTGTGCATGCGTGCGTGCGTGTGTGTGTGTGTGTGTGTGTGTGTGTGTCTTTGTGCCATGCCTTCAGCCATCACTCACATGAGTTTCCTTTCCACTCCTGGCATCCGTTTCAGAAGCACAGTTATGGCTTGTGCCTGAGCATGTCAACCCAGGGTGTTGCTGTTTAGAATAGAGAGCCTACTGGGAACAAAAGGTGTTTGATCTCTCTCTTTTGGAACTCAAGCTATCTAAATGGAACTCTGGCTTGGTCTAGTGGTGAGAAACAAACTGAACAGTCAGCAGAGCTTAAACTACGGGTGCCAATTCACTGTCGGTGACCAGACTTTCCCTTGGGGCTAACATCTTAAAGAAGGCGCCTAAATTTCCAGATACATGCTCCCTTTGAATAAATTCCCTGAGGGTGGAAGGGCAAGGGGGTGCATACAGGGAGACCGGGATTATAAAAACTCATAGTTCTCTTTCTCGCTGCCTTTCTTCGGCTGAATTTGTGAACATGTGAGTAGCAGGAAGAATTAAAATGCTTTGGCTGAGAAACATGTGTGAGGTGGTCAGAGAAAAAAGAAGGTACATTTACAAGGCATATTTTTGTGGTGCCAGCAAACACTTTTTGATGAAATTCTAAGCTCTAGGTATAGAAAAACCCTGACTTTAAAAAAGTTGCATCATGGCATAAATATATATGTACATATTATGAAACCAATATCCAAGGTCAAGTGAAACATATATCAGGAGGTCTTGTCAAAGGTGGAAATTATCACAAACGTGTGGGAGTCAGAGTTTAGGTAAGACAGAAAATGGAACAGGGTGCTAATAATCGTCGAGGGTACTAATGCCAACCTAGAACTGAGCATTAAATAGAGGCAAAAGGATACACATGACAACCTTTTAATGTATGTTCTGTAATCCATAGTCTGGAAGGGAAGGAAAAGAGAAAGGGAAAGGGAAAGAAATAAAGAACCTGCCATGGAGCAGGGCTGGGGAAGGGGGAGGGAACCGGGGATGTTGTTGGTGGGAGATGGGCACTGGTGGAGGGACGGGTGCTGAAACACTGTATGACCAAAACCCAAACATGAACTTTTAATTGTAAAAAAAAAAAAGTTGCATCAGGCCTTTTTCACGTGGCGATGAAAACTTATTTGTACCTCCAAATCCTTGAGCATTTCCCATGCCTTTGGGGAATAGTTTCCAAGTGGAAGGAATGTAGAATTAAACAGAGGTGTTTAATTCCCCTCTGACCTCCAGGCACATGGATTGATATATAAACAAAACCTTTCACTGATCTGGCACTTATATCACGAGACAGGGATTTTATAGGCTACTCACCATCAGACATGGAGCACTATGTCACTATTTTTTTGAGATACATAAGTTTCTGGTGATGTAAGTTGGGGAGGTGAGTTGTCCTAGAGTCAATAACAAGCTTGTCACAAGGACTATTTCCTCTGTATGTGGAATAATGGTGTTATCACACTGAATTTACACACTTAGGTATTGCTTGTAACTGTTAAAAAACAGACATATGATGGACTGGAGAGATAGTACAGGAGTTCAGGTGTTTGCCTTGCATGTGGCTCACCCTTGCTCAAACCCCAGCACTGTTTATAATTTCACCTCTCTCGCATCAAACACTGTGAGGTGTGTTCGTTTGTCATAGATCCGAAGTAAGCTCTGAGTACCATTGGGTGTGCTCCAAACCAAACCAAACAGTGGGTGCAGAGAGATAGTATAGCAGGTAAGGTACTTGTGTAGCATGTGGCCAATGTAGGTCAATTCCTTGCATCCCGTGACGGTCCCCCAGAGCCCCACCAGGAATGATCCCTAATCACAGAGCCATAAGTAATACCTGAATACCACCAGGTATGGTCCAAAAGATGAACAATACAACAAACAATCTAAACTAAACCAAACAAACCAAAACAAGAATCAGACAGGAGACTGAGTGTAGCAAAAGGTGTGGCCCAGGTTTGCTGCCAGAGAATCTTGTCCTGTAATGTGCTCAGCTCCCTCCACCCCGTAGTCATTTATGCAATTCAAAAGCATCCTGCACGTTTGCAGATCCAGCTTCAGAATAACGCTCTTCTCTCTGACCAGCCTTTTGCTCCTCTCTATATAGACATTCCGGCACCAAAAATGATCCTGGTCTTATTGAACAAACATTATGCTTCCTTATCAAATTGCAATGAAAAAGAGATGGAATTTTATTATTACTGTACAGGTCAGTGATCTGACAGGAAACAAGTGCCATATTCAATTTGTATAATTCAAGTAAATTAAATAAAAGAACTACTCATAAAGGTGTTTGCAGGCTGCAAGGAAATTGTGAGAAAGAACTCAGCAGACCATTAGCATCTGGGTAGGCATCCCTAAACCTGAAGAGAGAGAGGTGAAGAGATAGGGATTTTTTAGGCTACTCACCATCAGTCATGGATGGTGCATAGCCTATAACAGGTGAAGAGAGGGGCAGCTGCTGAAACCTGAAGAAGGATTACTATGTAAGGGCGTGTTCTGACAGGGGGTACAAATTGTAGAGCACAGCCATAGTGAGCTCTGGGGAGCTAAGGGGTTGAATTGTACATACCTCACACCTTCCACTCTCCTCCTTCTCATCTATTTGTGCTCTTGGTTGGTTTATCCAGTGAGAAGCCAATGGTAATCCTGTGCCAGGGAATTGGTTCTAAAGAAGGATTTGCTTTTCAAGGTTTCTGGATGAATTGAAACATAGAAAGCATGAGTGGGCAGGCAAATTAATGCTTTGCAGTCTGGTTAGATTTGGCTCCAAATTCATGTCTACTGGAAGGTTGTTGTATTGGGCAAGTTATTTAACTATTCTTAAGCCTTCCTCTGAGGAAAAGTAAAAAAATCACTCTGCTCCAGAGACTCAGTAACTGCAATTTTAACTCAAAGGGCTAGTGTGCATCATGTCAGAGGTCTCATTTCCTTCCCTGACCGCTGAGCCAGGTGTTGCTAGGTATAGCCCCTGGATATTGCTAGGTAAAGCCTCCAAACAACTAAAGCATTTGTAAAGGGATTGTTAGTATGATTGTCTTAGGGATGATTCCCAAGTGGTGCTCAGGGAGCACTCTCAGAATTTCTTGACCAGTTGGGTAATGGTCCAATGCTAGGGACTAAGAATGTGGTGTTACTTGGGCCCTGTAGTGTTGGTGGCCACCAGGATGGTGTTCAGGGTTTCGCTGTTTTTTTTAAAAAACAGTAACACCTTGAATAACATTTACATTTACACTACTTACATAAATATTGTAACTCAATGATGTACATTTATATTTCATTTTAATGCTTAATTTATTACCCTCAAATTTTAATAGTCTTGAGATATGAAATATAATAAACATGTAATAAATCAAACAAATTTATGTGTGCAATTTGTGAGGATTTGACATAGACACTCAGAACACTATCACCTTATCAAGATAATAGATGTTTATTATGTCTGAAAGTTTCCTCCTATGTCACCTGAATCCTTCCACTTTTTATTTTACCCTTTCACCATCCATTGATAAGCTTTTTGTCACATATATTGGATTACATTTATATTATTTTTATACAAACAGAATCATTCTTACTCTTTAAAATCTGGTTTCCTTTTTGCAGAGTGGCTATTTTGTGGTTTATCCAGAAACTAACAATTTACTCTTTTATAATGTTGAGTTGTTTGTATTCAATGAATATAACAGTTTATCTATTTGCTTATCGCTCAGTTTTTGAGGAATAATCAGCATTTTTTCCCAGTGTTTGAGTTTATGAATAAATTTACTCTGAACATTCATGGAGGCATGTGCTTTCAAATCTCTTGAGTGAGCAGAATTGCTGGATTATATGTTAAGTGTAAGTCAACTACATTACAGTGATTTATATGAAACATGGATTTGTGTCATTCAGATGACAAAAAAAATTCTCACATATTTGGTATTCATCTAGTTCCTGACTCACTGCTTCCCGAAAGCCTTAAAATTTCCTAAGGCTCAGAGTCTTTGAGTGTTCTCTTATGTTAATGAGGTAACACTCGGAAAACACCTGAGTATGGGGACTGGTTGCCAGGGAGAAGAATCTGAAGAGAGGGTGGTACTTCAAGACGTGCTGGTGTTCTTCCTGGGAGGAGAGAGGTAATGTCGGTACACATTTTCAGTGGCCAGTGGGTGCATCATTCATTCCACTGAAATGAACCTCCATAAAATCCCCGAGGCAGAGTGATTCATGGTTGGTGAATGGAGATTCAGGGACCCGGGCTCCGTCTAGAGAGGGAGCTGCTCGCCGCTTCCCGTGTCTCCTCTATGCATCTTTTCCTACTGGCTGTTATTTCATATACCTTTTAGTATCCTTTACAATACTGGTGCTTTACAAAACTGGTGATTTATTGAGTAAATGGGTTTCCTAAATTCTCTGTGCCATTTTAGAAATCAGTTAAACCTGATTTCTAACCAGTCTGGAATCCTGGTTACTTCTGAGTTTCGACCGGTCAGTCAAAATCTGAGTTTGTTATTGTTATAGACACTGTGATCTGTGGAAGGGTTTGAAGGGACTTCTGGTATAGGAGTGGTTGATTTGAAGCATTGTTTTATGTGTTGTTGGGTGACATGCCCTGCTTTAAGCTCCAGCTACACTTAGCTCGCACCCACTCCGAGCTCAGTTAGGAAGACTCTGAATCAGTTCTGGCATTTGTGAAGCCAAAGGCCCACACTTCAGTTGTTTACCAGCCTTCATCTCTGCATCGCCCAGCCCGCGATAGGCCTGGCTGGGAAGTTTTGGCTGGTTTCTATCTATAAATTATGCTGCGAGAAAGGAGAAAGGCCCCTTTTGCCATTTTGACTTCCCTTGACTTTCTTCCTCTCCTCTCTGTTGGGCTTCAACACATGTTGGCAGCCATCTTGGCCTACAAGTGACCAGAACCCAGCCGGGAACCTGAAGTCTATGGTTTTCCCTATTCTTGGATTGTATATCAGAACCTGTGATAGTAAAGCCTTTTAAAACTACGCCAGATTTCTGATTTCTGATTTTTCATCCATTCCCGCTGGCCAGCTTCAGAGGCAGAAGGGAACTCGTTTCCTGCTATTGTTGGGGACCCCAGCTGCTCCCTGACAATCTGTGACTTGCAACTGGCATTTGAAGCAGAGGCTGGTTTGCTAACCTGTAGGACCTGATACTGATAAGGCAGGATGTGGTGTAAAGCGCCAAGTGACTGTAAATCTCCGCCCCGGAACAGGTATCCAATCAGGATGCAGAATGGGGTGGCTGGGGGTGGGATTTACCAACAGCCCAGCTCAGAGCCTGCTGGCTCTGTTCCTTTCCAACAGCACCCCTGGACCCTCCTCTCTCTCCGTGGGCCCTCCAGGTCAGGTAGGACTGCGTGGGCCACGTCAGGGCATCTCAGGGCCACACAGGGGCAGAGCCCAGGAGGGGATACAGTGCTGGGCCCTGGACTCTCACCCAGGCTTACGCTGCGGTGGCCAGAGTGGGAAACCTGGGACTGGGCAACAACCACTGTTGAGGTACGACTGGGAGGCCCAGCAACGGTGTGAGCACAGGGACCTCGTCCACGCGCATCAGGAAAGTGGGCGGGTGGAGGGCAGCGCAGGGACAGCACCCGGCCCTGGTTCACGGGAGGCGAGTAGACTTCTGGGGACAGGACAGGGAAGTTGCTCACGGGACCAGGCAGCATCAGGGGCGGGACCTGGACGTCCTTCACAGGCAACGGAGAGGCCTGGACACCTGGGGAGGGACCTGGAACCAGCAGGACAATTAACTTCCAACCTTCGAGTGCAACCTGTCTCCAAGGTAGATAACACCAGCACTGAGTTGAAGGTTTAGGCACCCAGCTGGTTTCTGAGACTTGCACGTTGGCATGCACAGGTGCATTTCTCTTTGGGAATTGGTCTCAGATGCAAAAAAAAAAAAAATCCAACAAGTTTTTAAAGGAAACTGTTTAGGTATTTGCTAAAGTGGTTGGACCATTTTATATTTCTAGCAATGCCACAATTAGGATTCTTTTTGGTCTATAATAGCAGTTTAAAAACTATTTTTTAAATTGACCAATTGTTTTGGATTAACCCCCACACGATTGAATGCAGCCAGTTAAAGTGATATTTGTGTACTTGTATTCGTATAGCACTGTTTGCTTTAGGCACGAGCTGCAAGCAGCCTATGTCTGTTGACAATGGAATGGTTAAAAACATGTAGCATCTGCTTACAGTGTGATATTATTCTGCCGCAAATAAGAAAGTTTTGACATATGAATGAATTTTCGGTATATTCTGATACATGAAATAAGCCATTTATGAAAAGATAAATAATGTACTAGTCCATTTGTATGTGGTACAAAGACTCATAAAACTGATAGATGCAGAAGGTAGGAAGGCAGTTGTCAGAACTGGGAAAGGGAGGTATGGGGCGTTGCCTGATGGATATTGAGTTTGAGTTTGGAGAAATGGCGAGACTCCTAGGAAAGGATGATCGCGATTATACAACAGTGCCATTGTACCTAACACTCCCGAAATGCACAGCGAAAAATATATGATAACATTTGCATTCTACATATTTCTATATATAAAAATAACAAAACAGGGGCCGGAGCAATAGCACAACGGTTAGGGTGTTTGCCTTGTAGGTGGCCAGCCCGGGTTTGATCCTGGCATCCCATATGGTCCCCCAGCACCGCCAGGGGTAATTCCTGAGTGCAGAACCAGGAGTAACCCCTGAGCATTGCTGGGTGTGACCCAAAAAGCAAAAAAAAAAATTAATCATATAAAATATCAGTAGGTGAAGAAAACCAAGCAGTTGACCACTGATGTTGCTTTTGATGACATTTGGATTGAGGCTTTGGGTTGCAGTTTGAACTCACTCCAGGTTGGGCTGTATACCTCTAAGTATTAAGGCTGTGTCAAAAATGTTATCGAGAAAAATCAAAATGTCCATCGACATAAGGAGTAGTCTAAAAGATAACACTAATAATAATCTTCAAATATAAGTATGTCACTAGAGATGGATTAATAGAGATCAAAAAACAAAACCCTACCCACCCTGTGTTAGGCTGATGGGGGTCTTGGAATGGGGGGCAGGTTTTCTCCTTGCCTTCCCCCCTACCCCCAGACTCTCAGAAGCAGAAAAACCTCGCGCAACACAACCACAGTCATCCTCAAGGTCCATACTCCACAGCTGGACACAGCGTGACCCAAGAGAGAGGCGAATTCAAGCCCAGGTATACACGACTCGGTGACCACGCCAACCAGGCTTTATAGGGAGCTGAAGCTGGGGCTGCCTCCCCCACTTAGGTCCCTCCACAAAGGCCTGGCGGACCCGCCCAAAACTGCTGCTAAGGCTGTCAGCCAGACACCAGGTACTCAGTTGCAGGGAAAGTCTCTGCCTTCCTGCCCTGTGTTAGGCTGACAGGGCGTCCTGGAATGGGGGGGGCAGGTTTTGCTCCTTGCCTGTCCCCCCCCCACACACTCTCAGAAGCCAGAAAACCTCGTACAACACAACCAGTCATGCTCAAGGTCCAGACTCTACAGTTGGACACAGACTGATCCCCATGGTGTGCGGGCGCAAAGTGCCCACGGGGTATCTCTAATCTATATACCACAAACGTGTGGGAATCAGACGTTAGGTAAGACAGAGAAGGGAACAGTGTGCTAATAATTGTCAAAAACAATAATGCCAACCGAGAACTGAGCATTAAATACAGGCAAAAGATACACATGATAACCTGTAAATATATGTATTGCAATCCACAATGTGTAAGAAAAGGAAGAGAGAGAGAGAGAGAGTGAGTGAGTGAGAGAGAGAGACAGAGAGAGAAAGAGATAAAGAACCTGCCATAGAGGCTGGCTAAGGGAGAGGGAGGGAATCGGGGACATTTGTGGTGGGAAATGGACACTGATAGAAGGATGGGTGCTGGAACACTGTATGACCGAAACCTAAATATGAACATCTTTGTAATTGTATATTTCATGGTGGTTTAATAAAATATTAATAATTAAAAATAACAATCCACAACACTACAACTTTGTTTACTTATAGTGCAGTTTGCAGTTCTACTTAGCCGAGTATATTTTTTGTGTAGACTCTAGGTAAAGGTCTTGCCTTCCTCCTTTCTTCCTCATAACTTTCCTGTCCTTGACCATCCCCTAAACAGTAGTTTCTTGTTTTCTTTTCAAACAGTTTTCTCTGTTAAGGATATTCTCTTCATGGGAATGATGACTGGCCCAGGCTCTTTTGAAAACAATTTGGGCATACCTCAAAAAGCTAGAAAGTGAGCTTCATATGACCTAGCAACCCCTCTTCTGGGAATATAAAAGCACGCCTTAGAAATGCCATCTGCACTTCTATGTTCATTGCAGCAGAATTCACAATAGCCAGAATCTGGAAACAAACTGAGAGCCCAAGAACAGATGCCTGGAGAAAGACTGGTTAAAGAAACTGTGGTACATGTACACAATGGAATGCTATGCAGCTGTTAGGAGAAATAAAGCCATGAAATTCATTTATAAATGGATGGACATGAGAGTATCATGCTGAGTAAAATGAGTCAGAATGAGAGGGACAGACACAGAATGATTGCACTCACTTGTGGGATATTAAAAAAAAACATAATCTGAGACTAATACCCAATGATAGTAGAAACTAGGGCCAGGAAGATTGATCCACAATTGGAAGCCTGCCTCAAGTGCTGTGGGAGAAGGCAGTTGGGATATAGAAGGGACCACTATGACAAAGAGAGTTGGAAATGATCGCTCTGGATAAAACTGCATGCTGAAAATATGTAAAGGAGTGAACATGAAAAACCTCTCTATCTGTAACATAGAACATTATGCCCAAAAGAGAGGAATGAGAGAGAGAGAGAGAGAGAGAAGGGAAAGAGAGAGAGGGAGGGAGAGAGAGAAGGGAGAGAGAGAGGGGGGGGGGGGAGAGAGAGAGGGGGGGGGGGGGGGGGGAGAGAGAGAGAGAGAGAGAGAGAGAGAGAGAGAGAGAGAGAAAGCAAATGCGTGCTAAAGAGACAGGGTTGGTTTGGGAAGGGAGGTGGGAGGGAAACTGGGGACATTGTCATTTGTCTTCCCATTATTCATCAATTTCCTTGAGTGGGTGCCAGTAATGACTCCATTCGTTGGGAATGAGGTCCATTATTGTTACTGTCTTTGGCATATCCGAGTACACTATGGGTAGCTTGCCAGGCTCTGCCATGGCTTGGGGTTCATCCCAGGGGGCCCAGTCTTTTTCTATGTATGCCATCAACCATCCAGGGCCCATGGGGCAGAGCCCTGGGTGTAGACAAGCCTATCTCCTGTCTGCCACCTGCTGACACAGCTGGGCACTGCAGCCACACCTGCAACACCTCCATGAGCAGTGGTGGGAAGTGAATACTGGTGGGAGGATGGTTCCATATCATTGAACCCTTTCTCAAGTTCCTGAAATCTTTAAGTTTGTGTTCAGTTTCCTGCCCTGTATGTCAGAGGAAGGAGAGAAGGACTAAAATTTTTTAGAAGGAAGGAAGGAAGGAAGGAAGGAAGGAAGGAAAGAAGGAAGGAAGGAAGGAAGGAAGGAAGGAGGAGGGGGAGGGAGGGAGGGAGGGAGGGAGGGAGGGAGGAGGAGGGAGAAAACCAGGAACTGGAGTGGTAGTACAGCGGGTAGGGTGTTTCCCTTGCATACCATACACATGGTTCAGTTCACCAGCATCCCATATGGTCCCTCCAAGCACTGCCAGAATGAATTCCTGAGTGCAGAGCCAGGAATAATCCCTGAGCATTGCTGGGTATGACCCCCAAAAAAAAAGCCTAAAACCTTTAGCTACCCTTTGGCACCTTACCTGGCCAACATAGATGCGGCAAAAGAGCTTTGTTACTGACTGTTGGTAAAAGACAAGAGATAAGAAAAGATGCTAATAGCTATGACAAGAACAACAATAACACTAAGTACAATCCACTTTCATGCAGTTTTTGAATGTCTAATAATATAATTTCGGTAAGGTTTCATTTGGCTTACCATATTTGTTTATAATAAGAACTTAGACAAATGCAAATTCGCAATGGCCACATTGGAAGATGGGATGGAGAGGAAGTGGCCACATAAACGTACATGAGTCATCTGGGGCGGTGCTGCACCAGCGCTCTCTTAAATAGTTGCTGAATTTCTTCCTGCAGTGTCTTACCCTAGACTTGGCTAATTTATCTCCAGGGTGTGACTAAATTAGAGCACTCTTCCAGGGTGCGGCCTTCTTTCTCTGTTTGAACTTCAAAAGAAGTAAGCCCTATATGCCTGGGGTTGAATCTTTCTGTAACCATGACACTTTGGAACAAGGATTTTTGACCAATTTAAGAATATATAACTTCCAGAAGAGTAAGAATGAACTGTTAATGTTTTCTAGGGAGTGGCTAGACCCAGAGCTGATGATAGTATTTTTTGAAATCTTGGTTGAGTACTTACAATACTGTTTGAAAACATTACAGTAGGAACTTTTTTAAGAGGGTTGGAGCTTTTAAAGCCTTCAGATCTAGTCCTAACTAAAATTACCGGGCAGCTCACTATCATTTGTCAAACCACAATTAAATTCCAGGCATTGTACATTTCTTATCATTTAACTTTCTCTTGTCAGTTAATGTTCCACACTTATGGAAGTTTGACACAATTATTTTTATTTACTTATTTTGGTTCTGAGGTCATACCTGTTGTGGCTCTAGCTCTCAGAGATCACTCCTGATGGGCTCAAGGGACCATATGGGTGCTGGTGAGCCAACCCAGGAGGCCACATTCAAGACAAACACCCTACCTGCTGTGCTATTGCTCTAGCTCCCATTATTTTATTTTTAAGAAAGCAGTGTAAGACAGGATACATTTGAAGGGTTAGCTTACTTAAGTGGCCAAAGGGAAATTTTACCAAGGCTCTCTAAGGCTAGTAGCTTTTGACTGTTGCCTAATTGAAGACAGGAGTTTTCATATGGATATTGGTGTAGATGGAAGGGACTCTGCATTTTTATATCTTTTTAAAGCCTTTTGTGGTGATTGTGATGTTTAGTGGGATTTAAGGACAGTTGTTTAACTTTAATGTATTAATCTTGCCAGGAATACAGTTCAATATTTATATTACAAAAAGTCAAACACCGAGAATTGGCAATGTTTAACACAACGAAATTTGTAATGATTAGTGAGTTTCACTAAATAGAGCTCAAGTTATAGGAGAATGCAGATTTCTCTTTGCCTTCCTTCCCATTTGTTCCATTTTTTAGCCATACTTTTCAAACTCTATATTTCAATTCACTTTGAATTCATTAAATAGCATATAAACATTGCTTCAAAATATAAGATCTTAGTTCCTAAAACTTCCTTCTAATTCTTCAGGATCACAATCTTCCCGTTGATCATCTATTTGCTAGAGCGGGCACCAGTAATATCTCCATATGTCCTGTCTCATGCCAGTAGAGCCAGGGGCATCGGCTTGCTACAGGAACATAAAGAGCCTCAAACTATTATATTAGGTCATGGGAATGACCTAATGTAATTGTTACTGGAATTTGGCATATCAAATACAACACGAGAAGCTTGCCAGGCTTGCCGAGCAGGAGGCAAACTCTTTTAAACACCTCTAAATAAAGCATTTATTGATGAACCGCGGCCGCTTGTGGCTGCGCAATCTGGGCTGTGATGGGCTGGTGGGGGTGAGGGTGGTGGTCTGGCTTGTTGTGAGGCTCTGCTGCGGTGGTGGACCAGGGCTAGAACCCGCCATACCTCCCGACTGCCTCATGAACGGCTGTGCACAGGGAGAGCAAGGAACAGCTCTGCCCCATGTCTGAGAGACTCTGGACCAGCATACCTGGGCGGATTGAGAAAAAAGCTGCTGCAGGGTGGGTGTCGATGAGCCGGGCTGTGATGGGCTGGTCTGCTGGGTGGAGTTCTGACGAGAGGGAAGTCCAGATGTGGAAAATGGCGGTGCCCGTGGAGTGAGGGTGGTGGTCTGGCTTGTTGTGAGGCTCTGCTGAGGTGGTGGGCCAGAGCTAGAACCCGCCATGCCTCCCGACTGCCTCATGAACGGCTGTGCACAGGGAGAGCAAGGAACAGCTCTGCCCCATGTCTGAGAGACTCTTCTAATTCTTAGCTTATGAAAATTATTAAAATTTTATGGAAGATTTTTTTTTAGAAACATTACATATATTTATGGACAGAGTTTAAGTTCTTAGGTAGCAAGATCTGGGTTTTTCCTTTATGCTTGGATTTCAGAAAGTCTAGCAATTTATGTCCAGGAAATTTTTCTAACAGTTGTGCAAATTATGCCCGACCACCTTTGCTAGCTAAACTTCTCCATCTTTCCTTTTTTTTCTAATTCAAGGAAACTTGTTTTCGTAGAAATAATATTTTCATATTGTTTTCAGATATTTCCCCTATTCCATATTCTTTTCTCTTTCTGTTAAGCAGTATAACAATAACTCACATCCTTCGGACCAACTTCTTTTCTCTTTCTGGAGCATTATTTAGATAGATATCCATCTATCTTTATTGTACTTTTTAATAAAATCATTTACTCAGTTTGATTTATATTTTACATATAATATTGTATTCTATTGCACAGTAAGTTTAAGTTGCACAATATAACGATTATATAAAGGTTGAAGTGATTACTGTAATAAACAAACATAACCTCACATAATTGCAAATTTTTCATTTCCTTTTGCTAAAAATTTTCAAGATCTACTCTTGAACCCTGCATATGTGATCCAGGAAGTAACTGTCTTGCAGGCCTGAGACCTAGAGTTTAATCCCCGTGCTACAATAAGTTTGTGATTTCTAGCCTGCCCAAACTAAGTTTGACCACTGGAGCACACTAGAAGTGTGTAGGCACAGTACGTTGCCTGTCCTGGACAAGGGTAGGGAAAGGGAATGCTGAGATCTAACTTCTTAGTGTTCATGCAACAGCGGATGCTAAACATTGTATTGAATATCTTAGTTATCTTACAACTGAAAGTCTATGCATTTCCGTTATCTTACAGCAGAAAATCTTTGCATCTCATCCCCATCTCTGGGAACCCCCAGTTTGTTCTGTTACTATAAAATCATTGGTTAAGATTCCACCTGTAAGTGAATGTACATGTAAATATTTGCCTTTCTCTGACTTATTTTACCTAGCATAATGTCCTCACATTTTTTCTATGTAGTCACGAATGACAGGGTTTCCTTCATTTTTATGGTTGTAAATATTATGTATACAACTATTTATGTGTTTATTCACCAGTGGACATGTAAACTACTTCCTTGTCTTAGCTGTAATTAATACTGTGATGAACATTGTGGTGTAGATATCTCTTGGAGGTAGTGCGTTCATTTCCTTTGGATATATATCCAGAAATGGAATTGCTCAATCAATAGGTAGTTCTATTTCCAATGTTTGGAGGAATTTTCTTTCTTTCCCTTTGGGGCTAGACCAAAAGTACATTTCCACCAAAAACATCCAAAAGTTACATTTTTTATCTGATTATCAACAAACGATATTGTGGTAGGGTGGTGGTGAGGCTCCAAGTGTTGCTCCGGAGTCTCGGGGCCTCCCAGTGATTCTGAGCCAACTGGGACAGCAGTTCACTGTGCAGTTACGTGCTGCTGGGACCCGGAAGTGCCAAAGAACCACCCAGACCATTGGGCAGTGTCCATGGGCCGCCAGGGCTGCATGTAGCAATGCCAGGACAGCGGAGGTGTGGGATAGATCTGGGTTGGTCAGGCGCAGAGTATGTGCTAAGGCCCTGCCCTATCTCTGTGACTCCTTTCCTTTTCAAGAGCTTCTGTGACCAGGGCCAGAATGGAGTGATGGTTCAGTAAGTGGGCAGCTTGCTTTGCACAGTGGCTGACTTCCCCGGCACCCCATATGGTCCCCGGAGACTGCCAGGACTGAACTGATCCCTGAATTCAGAACCAAGAGTAAGCCTTGAGCACTGCTGGATGTGTTAAAATAAAATGAACAAATAAACAAACCAAAAGAGTTACTGTAATAGTAGATTTGAGGTGATGCCTCATTGTGGTCCTCTTCCCCTTGTGAGTGAGATGTTAAGCACCTTTCATGTACTATTAGGCAGTTTTTGTTTTCTTTGGAAAAGTTTACTCAGTTTCTCTGTCCATATATTAATCTGATATACATATATGCATATATGTATAAATATATACACATGTGCGTATGTCAGATTAATATATGGGCAGACAAACTGAGAATCTGATACATATATACTCACATGTGTGGATCCCACAGGATGTCAAAAAGATCACGTGTCCGCCCACCTACAAGAAAGTCAGACTTCTTTGTCAAGACCCTGAACGAACTGTTTGAGGCTCTTCATATTTCTGAAGCAACCAGATACCATTGGGCTACATTGGCACATGATAGGGTCCAATGGAAATGTTACTGGCGCCCTCTCTAGCAAATCGATGAATAACGGATCAAGTGATCAAGTGAGTATATTTTATATACATACATATATGTATGTAAGATTAATATGTGGACAGATAAACTGAGTATTTATATATGTATACATATATGTATATATACATATAAAATATGTATATTTTAAGATGCTGCATTTTGCTTTGCAGCATAAAAATAAAGATACACAGTTCATGCCATTAACCCTGGCAGTTACACAGTCTCTTCCTCTTTAACACTTCAAGTGAATTGTTCTTTCTTCTCTCAGCTTAATCCCTTCCTTGCAGGCTCTGCCCAAGTGTACTTCCTTTTTCTGGAGATGAATGTACCCAAATTCTTTCTTCATTCAGGGCCGAGGTGTGTAATGTTCTCTC
Source organism: Cryptotis parvus (assembly GCA_021461705.1). Lineage (NCBI taxonomy): Eukaryota > Metazoa > Chordata > Mammalia > Eulipotyphla > Soricidae > Cryptotis > Cryptotis parvus. The sequence continues at coordinate 33,720 of JAJIBD010031044.1, read as the reverse complement.
TGCTAGAAAGTTCTTAGCAGCCCATTCCCTCCTGCTACCCAGTGCTATTTATCATTAAGAATGAAGTTTAAATATCTTCCCAGGGCGGTTTCTCTGCTGACTCAGACTTGACCAATGCTTGTACAATTCCCCGTTTGACTTTCTTAGCTTGGGGACAATAATGTAAATTTCTGTGAGTTGTTTTGCTAATTGTCTCTGATGGTCTCTTATTTCTCAGCCAGGCATCCTCTTCACAACCAAAATGATTTTCTCAGCCTTAATGTTTTTGCTTCCAGAAATTAGCTTTCTTATTTATCATGGGTCTTTTCTACTTAGACTCTAAATTTCTTGAGGACAGACCATGCATGTGCTCGCCATTGTGTTGTCAGTGCTCCACCATAGCGTTGCCAGTGTTCCACCATGGCGTTCTTAGTGCTCCCTGCATGAGCCCAGCTAGCTTTTGATCACCCATTTTCATTAATGAAGAAGTAAACTGAGAACTCAGTGACTTCCACTTGACTAATCTTTATCTCTGTCTCTGCCCCTGCCCTGCCCCCCCCCCCACGGAGTGGCTAATTCTGATAAGGGGCCATTGATATGTGTGTTTGTTCTTTCCTTTCAATTATTTTTTGCCAATTAAACATTTTCAAAAATGGTGCTTGCAAGTGGTAAAAATATAACAATCTTCTAGACTACTGCACTATGTTTCTGAATCAAGCTCAATTGATTGCAGGCTTCCAAGTGTTTAAAAGCCAGTGAATTATTAAAAGAAAACCATTGGGAGAAGACACAGTACCCATGGGGGAAACATTAAAGAAGGCAAAATGTAGTTGGTGAGAAACAGCCTGAATTTGAACTTTAGGCTTCAAATGTATTCACTAAATCTATTCAGTCATAGTGTTTGAAACTAAATTTATATAAGATCTATTTTTATTTTTGTTTGTTTAATTAAAAAATTTCCCTCCTTCCTTCCTTCCATTCTTTCTTTCCCTCTTTCTCTCCTTCATCCCTTCTTGCCTTTTCTTTGCCACACCCAGTTATGCTCAGGAGTTACTCCTGGCTCTGGCTCTGCACTCAGAAATTGTTTCTGCTTGTGCAGGGACAATATGGGATGCCAGAGATTGAACCCGGTTTAATCTCGGAGCCCAGGTTCAATCTCTACCTGCTGTTCAAACCCTACCTGCTGTACTATCTCTCTGGCCCCTAAATGTAATTTTCTAAGATCTTTCGAGTGCATTTTTAGCCAATACTGCTCTGAAATTACTATTTTTGTATCACTTGATCACTTGACATCCCATTATTCATCTATTTGCCCGAGTAGGCGAATAGCACAGTGGGGAGGGCTTTTGCCTTGCATGCGGCCTACCCGATTCAATTCCCGGCATCCCATATGGTTCCCCAAGTACAGCCAGGAGTAATTCCTAAGTGCATTTTTGTATATAGTAATAAAACACTATAATATATAGCTCAGTGGTAAAGAACTTGCCTTGTATATGGATACCCTGTGTTCAGTCCTCAACACCACATAAACGCTTGCATGAAAAATAAGTACCAAAAACTCAAACTGTAAATTAGTAATTTTTGTTTGTTTTTATTTTGGGGCCATATCAGCTATATCCTGACACTGTGCTCAGGGAACACTCTCGTGGGATTTGGGAATATCTGGGATGCTCGAGATTAGACTCAGATTAATTGCATGGAAATTAAGAGCCTTACTGGCAGCTTTATCTCTCCAGTCTTCACCTTAGTAATTCTTTTTTTTTCTCTTTGGGTCACACCTAGCTGTGCTCAGGGGTTACTCCTGGCTCTGCACTCAGAAATTACTCCTGGCAGTGCTGAGGGGACCATATGGAATGCCGGGGATCGAACTCTGGTTGGTGCATGCAAGGCAAAGACCAACCTCACTGTGCTATCACTCCAGTCCCCCAGGTTAGTAAGTTTTATAGATATACCTCACTTTATAGTAAGGGCTAGATGACTTCTACAAGTGGTGTCATTAAGATGAATTTTATTATTCAGCTCTGCTTTTCTTGATCTTTACTACTCAATTATAGGTATGACACTCCAAGGCTATATCCCCCAAAATATTAAAGGCAACTCTAAAGCATTTATATCACTGTCTTCCCGTTGTTCATCGATTAGCTTGAGCAGGCCCCAGTAACATCTCCATATGTCCTGTCTCATGCTAGTAGAGCCCAAGGGCATCTGCTTGCTCCAGGAACATAAAGAGCCACAATCCATTCTGGAATGAGGTCTATAATTGTTACTGGTATTTGGACATATCAAATACAACACGGGTAGCTTGCCAGGCTCTGCCGTGCAAAAGCATTTATACATAGTAAGAATGATGAAATAAAAGGAAGACAAAATAAAATGAAATATATGTGTCACTGAGCTGTGGAGATCATGTAAGAGGTGGAGCTCATGGCCAACAAGTGGGAGACACCAAGTTCGATCCCTTGCACTGGAAGGTTTCCAGGGTCTCCATGTTGCCCACCTCCTGGCCCCCTGACCCACCAGCCTGAAGTACCTCAGTATTAGCTCTCAACCTTGCCAGAGGAGTCACCCTGCTTCATTTGCTTCCAAGGGCATGACTCCTATACAAATCGGCCTTAATAATTTTTACACAAATGTTCATGCTTAGAGTGTTCTTCAGTCCCTTAAGCTCAATCGAGCTGACCTATTTTTTCCACTAATCTCAAGTTACCTTGCTACATGCCACTTTCAACCAAAGTAATTCTCAGCATTTTCCCATAACAAATATTTTTCCAGTCTCTCCTGTTCAGTTTTATCTAGTAATCATGACACAATTAGAGATTCTATTTATTTAGTCACGTATTTCTTTGACAGACATTTAGTCAAGTTCTTCTTGTTGCCAGGCTGGAGCTGAGTGCACATTAAGAGACTGTTTACTTAGTCACATTGACCCGTTCTGTGGTACATGTTCTGTGAATTGTCATTGTCTTCCATCAAGTGAACATTGAACAGTTGCTGAGAAATGCATGCACTGAAAATTGTGTTTCTAGTATCAACCTAACTTAAGAACCTTAGGAGAACTCCTAGGATTCTGAATAAGGAACCGGCAGAACGACCATGGAGAGACCTCAAGTGCTCGAATACATGCCCAGCACATGCAAGACCTTGCATGCCCTACCGTGTGCTTCCCCACTCCCAGCATCCCCAGAAACATGAGGTTGTGTCCCTGGGGAACCTGGGCTCCACTGGGCCCCAGCAACGTGACAAGTTTGCACCACCCTCTCAAGTCCATATCACTGACTGCGATTTCAGTTATAAATGCATCCCTCTTTTGCCTAGAACTCCTGCTGGCAAACTCCTCCCAGAGTGGTTGAGCCAACTGGGCAAAAGGAGTGAAGAAAAGGGCGTGTTCAGAAAACCCGAGCGTAGTGCAAGGATGTGGCTGATTGCAAAGAGTCTGGTGTGGAGAGGAAGGGTGGGAATGAGAATCAAGAACACCTTCAGCAAACGCTTTCATGGTTCTCTTTCTTTCACCGCTACGTAAGAATAGTGCTGCATGGGGCTGGAGGGCTAGACTAGAATTCATATGCTTGCCTTGCACTCAGCTGATGCTAATTTGACTCCTTGGTGTCACATGTGGTTCTCTGAGCAGAGGGCCAGGAGTAAGTTCTCTGCACAGTAGAGTGTGGCCCCAAAACCTAAAATATAAAATAGGGGCTGGAGTGATAGCACAGCAGGTAGGGAATTTGCCTTGGATGCAGTGAGCTGGGTTTGATCCCTGGCATCCTATATGGTCCTCCAGTCACCGCCAGGAGTAATTCCTGAGAACAGAGCCCGGAGGAACCCTGAGCATTGCCTGGTGTTGTTGGAGGACAGGTTTAGCTAACCTGGGAGTTTTGTTGTTTTGCCCACACCCAGCTTAATCTTATTTAAGTCAAGGTTCATTCTAATGAGACCTCTCTTCTATGTAAACACTGCTAGAGTGTGTGGCAGTTACAGAAGTCACCTTGATCGAATAACTTCTGACTTATACATCTACTAAGACTTCTATGTTTTCTAGATTGGGCACAGCTCCTCTTTATACCCACTGCACCCAACGTTGGACAGTTAGAATTTACCAGGAGACTACCACCCTGGCTACGTTGAGACTATAGGAAGACTATAGGAAGGATCATACTAGTTTGCTCTAAGCAGGCAAGAGTGACCCTTTCAGTACACGAGAACAAGATACTCAGAATCACCCTGGTGCAGATAATAATAAGGACCTTGTGGGTACCATCTAGATTACACGAAGCTCATGAAGTTAAGATGTATTACTTTATATCAGCCCTCTCTCTCTCCAGTGTTTTATATAAGAGATAATCTCCTTAGTCCTTGGCATAACCTTTGTTTATATCTGCAATAGGGTGTGGCACTACACTCTGTTTAGGGTTCTTTGTTGACATGACAACCTCCCGATTGGATTACTTTGGTGTATATAAAGGGGCTGACTTGAGGCCCCTTCACCTTTTGCCTTTTGGTTCCTCAGCCTTCAGCTTTTTGGCTCCCTGCGGCTTTTGGCTTTTGGCTTTGGTCTTTTGCTCTTTGGCCTTTTGCTCCTTCTTCTGGGTAGGACTCAGCTCGGGTGAGATCCTCTCTCTTTGGTGGGAGACTTAGGCTCTTTTGTATGGTCTAAGTTCGGACCAGAGCTAGAGTTTGTTCATTATATTGGATTGCTGTGGAAGAGCTTTTGTACCATTAAAAGCCATTTTTGGAACTGCACCGGATTCGTGAGTTTTCATCTGTTCTCCGGCGTCCTCGGAAGTAGAAGACAACCTCTGTCCTGACACTGTCGGGGACCCCCGGCGGCGTTCCCGACATCGATCCAAATAAAAAAAAGCAAAAAATAAAAATAAAATTAAAATAAAATATCACAGCATTTGAGCATTTCCATTTAACACAATAATTTATAATAATGCTTTTAAGTGAGCATAACACAATAATTTATAATAATGCTTTTAAGTGAGTAAGTGAGTGAGAGAGTATAAATATCAGGGTGAAGTAGACTTCGGTTACACTATATGTTGTTGAATTTCTTATTTGATGACATGCTTGTGCTTGCTGTTAAAGCAGAGGTTCTAATATTGCTGTTGCTTCTGTTCCTCTGCTGATGTTAGAGAGGAGATTAAGTGCATTTATATTCATTTTAACACTTACATCCACTTACTTTGAAATCTTTAAGCTTATTGAAATCTATCTTATCTTTGCTACAGATACTTTTCAGAGATAAAGTAAAAATTTGGGGGGAAGTCTTATATTGGAACTCAGCCTGTCAGAATGAACTGTCTAGCATCATAGGGAAAATTAATTTTAAGAAGTTCACAATATTTTAAAAAGTTAACAATATTTAAATCAATGGTGGAACTTGAATTCAAGTGCATCACTTGTATCACTTGTCTTCCCGTTGTTCATCGATTTGCTCAAGCAGGCACCAGTAACATCTTCATACATCCTGCCAAGAGCAAGTGTATCCCAATGGCATCTGCTCACTCCAGGAACACGAAGAGTCTCAAATCGTTCCTTCAGTTCATGGGAGTGAGGTCTATAATTGCTACTGATTTTTTGACATATCAAATGCAACTTGGGTAGCTTGCAAGGCTCTGCCATGCAGGTGGTACACTCTCAGTAGTAGGCTCTCATCTCGTGCATTTACTGATGAACCTCAATGCAGAGAGATTGGCTTTTCCCTTAGGTGGAGCTCTGAGGAGCTGTGGAGTCCGCATGTTGAGAATAACTGACTCACGCTCTGGGGATTCCTCTGGCTTCTTGCTAGGCTCACTGGGATGACAGGCCACATCTAGAACCTGCCTAGAACTGTAAACAGTGTATAAATATGAAAGATCATGGGAAGGACCTGGTCCTAACTTCCAGTATTATCTAAGACCGTTGGTGCAGCTGTGGTTCTGGAGTATCTCTCTTCTGGGTTTCTGGCTGTGGTGGTTGGGAGCTCACAGTCACACCTGCTGACATGGAGGTGGAGGAATGGGAGGAGGAGCCCAAATCCCTGATCCAAGTCCAGCCAGCGCCCCCTTTCCACCCTCCTCCCCGCACGTGTGAGTTGGACTCTGCCAGGGGCTGGCTGAGACATTTACTGCCCTCCAGAACTCCATGGGCTGTTCCATGAGGGGCCAAGCAGTGAAAATGTGGGTCTGGAGTGGTTGGGTCTGGACCGAACCTCCTCTACCTCCATGTCGCGGGTGTGGCTGCGAGATCCCAACCACTACAGCCAGCAACCCCAGAAGAGAGACACTCCAGACCCAACCACACCAGACCCCAGCTGCGCTGCTCCGTGACATGTGGAGCAGCCCCCTGGAGTTCTGGAGGGCAGTAAATGGCTCAGCCAGCCCCCTGGCCGAGACCAACATAGTTCCTGGGGTTTGCTCACATGTGCCTGGGGCCACGTTGGCTGGACTTGGAGTGGTGATTTGGGCTCCTGCTTTTCAAGTGTATAATACATAGAAAATTTTGTCAAATTACTTAATTCTACTCATCATTGGCATTTATCTTCTATAAGGGACTAAGCCCATCGTGTTTACTGTGACTTAAGAAACTGAAAAAATTATGGCCTGCATTTGTTCTCTCTAAAGGGTCTATATTAATGTAACATCAGTTTGTTAGCTTGAAATATTCTCAGTCCAACCGTCTTATCACCCTAAAATTACTATTAAAAATATGTATCCTTAATTCTAATAGCATTCAAAGTTAACATTTTTAAATAGGGGGTAATTCTGTGATTCAAAATGACACATACGGGGCGGAATGATAGCACAGTGGGGGAGGCGTTTGCCTTGCACACGGACGATCCAGGTTCAATCCCCGGCATCCCATATGATCCCCGAGTACCGCCAGAAGTAATTCCTGAGTGCAGAGCCAGAAGTAATCCTTGAGCATTGCTGGGTGTGACCCAAAGAGAAAAAAAAGACACATACGTGATTAAAACTTTTGGGTTAAAAAAAGGCAGTGGGGATTCCATCGCCGTTTATATTCGGGTTCAACTTAGCCAGCTTGTCACATCTGAAATGTCATAGATGGCAGCAAAAGCCAGAGGGCTTGTAATTTGCATCATTCGTGAATCACTTATTACAAGAAACACTCCCGCAGAATATGGTCAGGCTACATCCTGTTCCTATTGTCTATCTGACAACATGTTGGGACTGCCCTTTTAAAAGTGACTGCTATTTTCCATGTCGTTTAAGTCCTGCTATTGATTTTGAAGGAATGGTCTTTTAGACATTGAGTAAGTGCTAAAAAATATTTATTAAGTAAAATGCTAAAATATAATCCAGTGTAAGGATAGCAAGAAACACTTAGGTGTTGCCTCACTGGTGACCAAGGCTTGATTCCTAGAGCGGTCTGACCTGGCAGGCAGACAAACTGCTGAAAACCTGATGGGAAAGAAAAGCCCAGTTCTCTGGAGAGTTCAAGGCATCCCCAGCACGTGCCCTATAAATCCAATGAATGGACAGTGAGTCTCCGCAGACAGTCCCTATGCAAATCTCTCTATTTCCTTATAGCATAGCTCTCTAGGAATTCAAGCTAAATGTATTCTTCTTGCAGCAGTGAGGGTGCACCTTTCCTAACATTCAGCTTTTTCTTTATATGTTTGGTTAAAAAAATCTCCCCAAAATTTAGCAATTAGCAAACATTCATAAATCCCACGGCTGTTTTCTCTTCAAGTTCAAAGACATACTAGGAAGAAAATGAACTTTGGATTTTGGCATGTCAGTACCCCCAAAAGAAGCTGAAGTACAGATTTTTTTTAATTGTCTTTTGGAAATAATTGACTCTGAACTAGAGATTTTGTTGGCTAAATTTTGTCTCAAAGCCATTTAAAAAAGGAGTTTAAAAGTACCCCAAACAGAGTAGTATGAAGTGCTGATCACAGAATAATTTATTTACAAGACTAGTGCTTGAGGGCTTTTAAACTACAACAGCCACTGGGAATTAGGAATCTTGGATTCTCGTATTGTTCTTGCTTCTGGCCTGCCTTGGTAACTCTGGGCATGTCACTTGACCTCAGTGGCTTGAGTCTTCTAGGTGCCGGTCAAAAGCTCTAGTACAGCTTTAATGGAAGCAGGCAGAGGTGCCAAGAGTTACAGAATCTCACAGCCTTTCCGTGAGTCCGGCTTGACTTTCCATGAAGATTATTAAACATTTAGTAAAGAGTCATTATGATACTTGACAATTTATTAGCTTGCTCAAATCCAGGTAGGTTAAAAGTTTACGTTTTTCTTTTATACCAAAAGTTAAACCTCTCGTGCTTTATGAAAACCCCAGATACCACCTGGCTAAAAAATAATTATGAATTTCATTCGAGAAGCCTCACTTCTGGCTCATAGGCTCTGCATTATAATGAAATATTCAATTGAAACGTCTGCTCTGGCACCATGAATGGAGAAAAGTCTCGTGTTTGTATACTCTGTGAAGTTGAACAACAATTTCCAACATATGTTAAGAGAGTCTGCCCTCTTCGGAGATGGGGAAATGGATAGCTCCAGCGGGAAAAGAAAACTGAGCGCTGAAAAGTTTTTGTTAATCTTTTACTGGTGAAACAGAGCCTTGAACAGAGCAGCCTGTTGGCTGCAAGGGAGTGTGGAGCAGAAGGCCCAGCCCACAGGAAATGAACGCTGTCCTCCTCAGTGAGGCTACTTAAGCGGAGAGAAAACATTTACAGTACTAGTAATTACGATGGTTTTCGGCACCTAAATTGTCATAAATCACATTTATAAAAGCCATCTTCGCACCAGTCAAATTTTGAAAGCTGCAGAATATCTTCAGCTGGTGGGTAGTTTGAAATGGTGGTACATATGTTTGGAATAAATGCATGTTATAATTATGGTTTTTAATACTGGGAGGTTTCTTAGGAGGATTTATACTCACATACTGATGATAATGGAATACATTGTGAACATAATAAAGTGTTGATGGGTGGTATTTGTTCCGGCATTTCTACAGAATACTGCTTCCAACTCTAAGGGGTATGTTGCTATGTAAATCCCCATACATCTAGATAAAAATATACCTCTCGGTGTATTTCCTGGAGCAAACTACCTAGAGAGAAAATACCTGCATTTTCACAACCAATTCATGGATCTTAAAACATAATTATGTCTTATTGCATTGTTGATCCCAAAGCAGTATTTGAATTAAAAAGAGTGCCAATAGAATTGGTAGAAAGTAAAAGAGCTGTATTTTATAGCCAAGAGCATGGTGGAGTGAAATCTAGTTTTAATAAAAGACTAGTATTATAATACGTAAATGAGTCTAACTGTTAATCAGAGTTGTTACTACACATGTATCACCTAATGCCAAATTCAGTCCTACTAAGTAGAGAATGAAGAGAAGAGATGGTAGTATGTATACAGCTTGGCAGAGGCAAAGAGCATCTGAATGAACATTTATGAAATTCTGACACATTAGGCACCTCTATATTGGGCTTGTGGAACTGGGCTGGGATACCCTTCTATAGTAAATATATTCAACTACTTATTCAGTCAACTACTTACTCATTCAACTACTTACCAAATATTTGCTAAGTAACTATTATGTGTCAGACAACAGCCTAATCTTTGGGATCAGACACTTAATAAACTAGGGACTGTTATAGTATAGCGGGTAGGTCGTTTGCCTTGCATGTGTTCAACCTGGGTTTTATTCCTGCATCCTGTATGGTACCCCAAACCCGCCAGGAGTAATTTCTGAGTGAAGAACCCAGAGTAACCCCTGAGCATGCCAGTAGAAATTTAAAAAAATTAAAAAAAATAAATTTAATAAACTGGGGTCTAGAGTGTGACGAGTTCCCACTTTTTAAGGGGAAATAGAGCTGTATAAAAATAAGTAAACTATAATGATGTATATGATCTATCTCTTAACATGTATCTGTATAGTAACCAATGAATAAAACAGATAGAGTGGATTTATTGTTGTTGATGACTGGTCAGGGATTATAGCATTCCAGAAAAGGAACTTTTAAAAAAACTGAGCTTGGTCCACTTGATTCCTAATGATGTCCCTTGGCTCTTGGTATTGCTTCACTCTCAAAAGCTTAAGAATGTTGATCTCTTCTTACTATGAATGCATGTATTCCTCAGGATCCTTTTCCTATGTGTGCCTTAAACCAGAAAACGTGATTACAGTGCTGAGTTATGAGCCTATACTGGGAACGCAGGGCCTTATCACAGCAAAATGTGCAGCAATGAGGTCTAAAACCAGGATTTTGCTCTCCCCCTCAATTACATATCAGTTTCTACCTCATGTTCCCACCAGGAAATACTGCTTTAGAGATTTCATTCCATTTTTCATTTCACCTAGCTGTAAATCATTTACCACTTAGTGTGACCTAACTTTAGATCCTTTTTTTAGAGACAATTTTGACTGGGAGAGAGTAAATGGATTTAAGACGGAGGAGGGATATTGGGGATGTGGCTCGGTGGTAGAGCCCATATACTGCTCCAATCCCTGCCTGGATAGAACCCCAAGAATTTCTGGGTGTAAACTTTCTTCAAACAAAATTAAAGAAGGAAGATAATGATTTTGTTCAAGGAGGAGGAACAAAAACTAGAGGGAGGTTTGGGAGACATACCCCCACCCCCGCCTAGCCCTGTCACAGTTGGCTTGGAAGCAGCTTGGGGCAAGTTATAATTTTAAAAAAAAATGTTTTGTTATGTTTTTAAAATTTTTGGACCCAGTGATTTTATTTTTTTAAATTTATTTATTTATTTATTTTCCTTTTTTAAATTTTTTGTTTTTACAATTACAAATTTTTATCAGGCACTGCTTGTTTGCCTTTCTTACTGCTGCCGTATTAAGGGCTCTTTCGGGGTCAGGAAAATAAACATTTTTGTTACTGGATTTGGCATATCGAACACGCATTGGACAGCTTGCCAGGCTCTGCCATGCGGGCACTATATTCTCATTACTTTGTGGGGCTCTCTCAGAGGGGTGGGTAGAATATATGTGGTAACGTCCAAGCTTGCTAACGTCCAAGCTTGCTAAACAGTGCAGAGAAGCGATAAAAGCAGACCTCAAAGACAGAAGAGCAGAAATACTGGAAGATGCAGCAGAAGCCGGGAAAAGTATTCGCACTGCCCGCCTGTCCTTCACCAACTATAAGACCAAGATGACTGCCCTCCGACGCCTGATGGATCTATCACATCTTCCAGAAAGGCAATGGAGAAGATTATCCAGGACTTCTACTCAAATCTCTTTGATAGCCACATCCACCTGCCCACATACCAAATTCCACAGGATGGATATGTCATTCCCAATGTTCTCCCTTCTGAAATCCTACATGCCATCTCATCGGTAAAGAAGGGAACAGCACCAGGCCCAGACAAAGTCAGACCCGAACATCTGAAGAATCTGCCGTCGGTACTCATCAATACACTAGCTCGGCTCTTCACACGCTACCTGTCCGAATACAAGGTGCCCTCCCAATGGAAAACCAGCAGGACAGTTCTACTGTTCAAGAAGGGAGACATTCACGACACCGGCAACTATCGCCCCATCTGCCTGTTGTCTGTCATCTACAAGCTGTTTACACGAGTCATCCTGAACAGGATTAGCAGAACACTAGATGAAGGACAACCATGCGAGCAAGCAGGTTTCCGGAAAGGATTCAGCACAATCGACCATATCCACACAGTAACCAAGCTCATTGAGGTTTGTAGGGAGTACAAGATGCCACTCTGTCTCACGTTCATTGATTTACAGAAAGCCTTTGATTCTGTGGAGACTGAAGCAGTCATCGAAGCCCCTAGTCAAACAGGGTGTTCAAGCCCAATACATCAAGATCCTTCGTGAGCTGTATTACGGATTCACCACCAGGATCTCATCATTCTACAAAGAAGTGATCATTGATGTCAAAAGAGGGGTTCGACAGGGTGATACCATCTCACCAAAACTCTTCAGTGCCACCCTCGAGAACATCATGAGACAATTAGAATGGGAAGGAATGGGAGTGAAGATAGATGGTCGGCAACTACACCACCTCCGCTTCGCTGATGACATCGTTCTAATAACACCAAACATTAGCCAAGCGGCACAAATGCTGGCTGACTTTGACCGAGAATGTGGAAAGGTAGGTCTACAGCTGAATCTGAAGAAAACTATGTTCATGAGAAATGAACTAGTTCCAGAGGCCCCATTCACTCTCAATGGAACAAACATCTCTGAATGCAGCAGTTATGTGTACCTAGGTCGAGAAGTCAACATGATGAACGACCTAAAACCTGAGCTGCGCAGGAGGAAGAGAGCGGCATGGAATGCCTTCAAAGGCATCGAAGAAATAGCTAAAAAGGACAAAGAACCTCCGGCTCTGGGCACATCTCTTCGACTCCACCGTTCTCCCTGCATTAACATACGCCTCAGAGACCTGGGCCCTAGGAAAGCAGGATGAGAATGCTATTCGGGTCTCCCAGAGAGGCATCGAAAGAGCTATGCTTGGAATATCACGTCTCACTCAAGTGAGAGAAGGAATCCGAGTTCTGACCTCCGTCGCTATTCCAGAATCAGGGACGCTGTCTCGTTTGCCAAGACATCGAAAATCAGATGGGCTGGTCATGTAATGCGATTTGGAGACAATCGCTGGACTAGAGCCGTTACTGACTGGATCCCACGGGATGTCAAAAGATCACGTGGCCGCCCACCTACAAGATGGTCAGACTTCCTTGTTAAGACCCTGAAGGAACGGTTTGAGGCTCTTCATATTCCTGAATCAAACAGATGCCATTGGGCTACATTGGCACGTGATAGGGTCCAATGGAAATGTTACTGGCGCCCGCTCGAGCAAATCGATGAATAACGGGATTCAAGTGATCAAGTGACAATTACAAAGATATGCAATTAAAAAAGATCATATTTGGGTTTTGGTCATACAGTGTTCCAGCACCCATCCCGCCACCAGTGCCCATCTCCCCACCACCAACGTCCCCGGTTCCCTCCCCTTCCTCCAGCCCTGCTCCATGGCAGGTTCTTTATTTCTTTCCGTTTCCGCTCTCTTTCTCTTTTCCTTCCCCTCCAGACTATGGATTACAGAACATACATTAAAGGGTTGTCATGTGTATCTTTTTGCCTCTATTTAATGCTCAGTTCTAGGTTGGCATTAGTACCCTCGACAATTGTTAGCACACTGTTCCATTTTCTGTCTTACCTAGCCTCTGACTCCCACATGTTTGTGATAATTTCCACCTTTGACAAGACCTCCTGACATATGTTTCACTTGACCTTGGATATTGGTATCTTAATATGTACATATATATTTATGTTATGCAGATAAATGCAGTCATTCTGTGTCTGTCTCTCTCCTTCTGGCTAATTTCGCTCAACATAATCTTCTCCATGTCCATCCATTTATAGGCAAATTTTATAACTTCATTTTTCCTAATAGCTGCATAGTATTCCATTGTGTAGATGTACCAAAAGCTTCTTTATCCAGTCATCGATTTTCAGGCACTCTGGTTGCTTCCAGAGTCTGGCTATTGTGAATAATGCTGCTATGAACATAAAAGTAGGGATGGTGTTTCCGCTGCGTATTTTTGGTTTCCCAGAGTAGATTCCCAGGAGTGGTATGGCTGGGTCAAATGGGAGTTCAATTTCTAGTCTTTGGAGGAAAGTCCATATTGTTTTCCAGATAGGCTGTACCAGCTGGCATTCCCACCAACAATGGATGAGTGTCCCCTTTTCCCCACATCCACGCAGGCTGTAAAGTGGTATCTCATTGTTGTTTTGATTTGCATCTCTCTGATGATTAGTGATGATGAGCATTTTTTCATATGTTTTTTGGCCATTCGAATTTCTTCCTTGCTGAAGTTTCTGTTCATTTCTTCTCCCCATTTTTGGATGGGGTTGTTTGATTTCTTCTTGTAAAGTTCTACCAGTGCCTGATATATCCTGGATATTAACCCCTTATCAGATGGTTATTGGGTGAATATTCTTTCCCATTCTGTGGACTGCTTTTGTATCTTAGTCACTGTTTCTTTTGAGGTGCAGAACTTTTTAGTCTCATGTAGTCCCATATGTTTATCTTTTCTTCTAGTTGCTTTGTTAGTGATGTTTCACCTTTGAAGATGCCTTTAGCTTCAATGTCGTGGAGGGTTTTTTCCTATATTTTCTTCAATGTACTTTATGGATTCAAGTCTGATATTCAGATCTCTAATCCATTTTTTTTTACTTCTTTTTTTTATTTTTAATTTTTTTTTAATTTTTTATTTTTACAATTACAAAGATATACAATTAAAAAGTTCATATTTGGGTTTTGGTCATACAGTGTTGCAGCACCCATCCTGCCACCAGTGCCCATCTCCCACCACCAACGTCCCCGGTTCCCTCCCCCCTCCCCCAGCCCAGCTCCATGGCAGGTTCTTTATTTCTTTCCGTTTCTCTCTCTTTCTCTTTTCCTTCCCCTCCAGACTATGGATTACAGATAATACATTAAAGGGTTGTCATGTGTATCTTTTTGCCTCTATTTAATGTTCAGTTCTAGGTTGGCATTAGTACCCTCGGCAATTGTTAGCACACTGTTCCATTTTCTGTCTTACCTAACCTCCTGACTCCCACACGTTTGTGATAATTTCCACCTTTGACAAGACCTCCTGACATATGTTTCACTTGACCTTGGATATTGGTATCTTAATATGTACATATATATTTATGTTATGCATATAAATGCAGTCATTCTGTGTCTGTCTCTCTCCTTCTGGCTAATTTCGCCCAACATAATCTTCTCCATGTCCATCCATTTGTAGGCAAATTTTATAACTTCATTTTTCCTAATAGCTGCATAGTATTCCATTGTGTAGATGTACCAAAGCTTCTTTATCCAGTCATCGATTTTCGGGCACTCTGGTTGCTTCCAGATTCTGGCTATTGTGAATAATGCTGCTATGAACATAAAAGTAGGGATGGTGTTTCCTCTGCGTATTTCTGGTTTCCCAGAGTAGATTCCCAGGAGTGGTATGGCTGGGACCCAGTGATTTTGACTGCCACTTTGTTGTTTGGTCTGGCCACACAGGTGGTGCTTAGAATTTACTCCTGGCTCTGTCTGCACACAGGATCACTCCTGGAACGTCTTGGTGTGTCTATCATATTCTCAAGATGCCAGAGGTTCAACCGAGCTAGGCTGCGTACAAGGCAAGTGCCCTACCTTCTGTACTTGCTTGGCACTTTTGAAGGCCATGGGACAACCTCTTTGTATTATTTTTTGTTTTGATGATGATTGTTAGTTGTTTTTTGTTCAGCCTCACCTGGCAGTACTTAGGATTTCTTCTGGCTCTGTGCTAAGGAAGCTTCCCTGGTGGTGCTCAGAGAAACATACAAGGTGCTGGGGACTGAACATCAGTTGGCCATGAGCTAAACAAGTGACTTACCTCCTTTACTAGCTCTCTAACTCTACTTCTTGTTTTTAAAGCCACGTACCAAAGGGATGCTTTCGAGGGGCACATTTTCTTCAGAACCCGGCTGAAACAGGAGGGGAGCACAGCTAGCAACCTAACACATTCTTGAAACTTTACCATACCTCTGCCTCAATTGTTTTTCTTCCTCCTGTGTTTCACAGGTGTCATATTTGCACTGGGGCTGAGGCCCTCTTTTCATTCTTCTGCTCCATTTCTTTGTCTTTCACAAGTATCTCTTGCACAGTTAATCCTCTGTGTTTGCTTTTCAGACAACATGAACTAGCATGTAATGTTCTGAATAATCTCCAAAAACAGGCAGCAAGAACAAGCAAGCTGGATTGGTAATCGCTCCTTAACTATCTGATAGGCAAAAATAATACGCATGGTGGGATGTGGGGGTGTGGATGATCTGCCACAGGTAGTACCGTTCTGATCAGTTTCTCTGGTGATGGCTGAAAGAGCCCATCTGAAGAACTGAAAGAGCAAAGCACTTGGTAAGGGTGCAGTGATTTAGGTATCTGGTGACTAATGGGCAAAAGCCTATGAGCATTGTGGAGCTGACCAGTTGCTGTCAAGTTCTGTTGACACACTGCAGAAGGTCAGAGAGCTGTTAACAAGGTGAAAGGCTGTTCAGGAGAGCAAGAAGTCCTCTCTAGTAGCTTTCTAGGAGCATCTTATCTCCCTCCATGGAAGAGTTGACATAACAGATGTGGGATGTTTGAATGTTCTGGCTAGGGAGGTCTGATTAGGAGAATCTGGGCCCCAACGCATCAGATGGGCATCTATCTGGACAAATTTCTGGGGAGAAAGTTGGCTCTGTGGCTTCCTTGTACCTTAGCGAATTTACAGTTGTCCCATACGTTCTAGGATGTGCATATACTTCTTTGGTGCTAGAGGGCATAGGAAGGGCTTAGCCCTCAAAGTCAACAGATAAGTTCCCTTCAGCAGTGCCTCCACCTATTCTTCGTGTCAGGGGAAAGACTAGACCTAAATTCTGTAGCATTGAACACATAGTACAAAGGGTTGCATACAACTCTTGCCTTGCATATGACTAACCAAGTTTGATTCCCAGCACTATCCCCAAGACCTGACTTTGGTTTACAGATAGGCTGATTTGGAATATGGTTGCTAGCCAAAAAAAAAATCAATGATGACTTATTAGAGTTACTTCAATGGTATTCTTGACACCAAGGAGGGAAAATATTTTCCCAAAGGTAGAGTTACAGTCAGCTTATTAGTTCATTCAGGCACAGTAGATAAAATACAAGAAAGAATGAATCAGTGAATGAACATAGAACACAAGAGAAATTTAACTCCATAGATGATTTATGAAAATAATTTCTGTAGTCAAGAAAAAAATCAAATTGTTGGAGAAATTGAACTCTAGAACTTCTCGTCTTTGGGACACAGAATTCTCTAGTAAGAGAGGAGAATTGTTCTTAGTCCCTATTATGCCAACTTTAGAGAGGATTCCATATTGACTATTAGAATATTACTCCGTATATAAAGTATCTTTCTTTAGAATATTCAGTGAGTCTTTTCTGCATTCAACACATTGAATGTGAGGTTGACCAAACTGTGGCAAATATAAAGGATGTGTTGAAAGTCAGAGTAGGTCATGCATTTTCTGGGAATCAACTTTCTTATAATTCACGGCAAGTACTGAATGAAAAATAAAAGGAGGTGTGAGGGAGGTATTTTGGATTTGAGAAAAGTCTACTTGCCTCAGATCTAGACTTGGTGATGTGAATACAGACATGGCAAACAACAACACGCTTATCGCAGTAAGTCTTTAAAAGACATTGTTGGTAAATATTGGTAACTTGACTGCACTTACAGCCATTTATGCTCAACACTAGTCAATTCTATCTTCTTCCTCTAAAATAAAGCTGCCATAGGAGAATAGTAACAAATATGCTGATGTTGGGGACCAGACAGATAAAAGAGGACAGGATGGATAGTTTATGGTACTTTTCTTTCTTTTTTTAAAAAATATTGTATTATGCCATATTATACAATATCTCAATATTACATATTGAGATATGCAATTTAAAGATGTTCATAAGATGTTCATATTTGGGTTTCAGTCATGCAGTGTTCCAGCACCCATCTCTCCACCAGTGCCCATTTCCCACCACCAATGTCCCCGATTCCCTCCCCCTCCACTAGCCTGCCTCTATACATGAAACTAGAAAGCTTCTTCACCTCAAAAGAAACAGTGACCAAGGTAGAAAGACAGTCCACAGAATGGGAAAGAATATTCACCCAATACCCATCTGATAAGGGGTTAATATCCAGGATATATCAGGCACTGGTAGAACTTTGCAAGAAGAAAACAACCTACCCCGTCAAAAAATGGGGAGAAGAAATACACAGAAACTTCAACAAGGAAGAAATTCGAATGGCCAAAAGACATGAAAAATTGCTCATCATCATTAATCATCAGAGTGATGCAAATCAAAACAACAATGAGATATCATCTCACACCACAGAGACAGACAGTTTATGGCACTTTTCAACCTCCAATGCTGGTGTTGAAGGCAGACCCCGGTCGAGGTCCCAAAACTGCTGTATTGTTGCTTCCTCCATCCCAATAAACTAAAGTCCTCAGATGTGTAAAAGTCTAGGCCTGGTAGATTAGGACAGTTAGGCACTGACCAAAGCATGTTCTCCTTTTGATAATGACTTATTCTAAGCATATTGAATATGGAGGACTGTTAAGGCTCTCAGTCATGGAGGTTATTAGCCTCTGAAGGCATGTTTTTCTCTCTTATTTCAGTCTCTTTGTTTTAATGCTCCCACGGTCCCTGCTTTAGTCCTGTTCACCTGAGGCTGGACCTGGCATGCTGCTGCTGATTTATTTGCATGGGATAGAGGATAACAGTCTATCTTTAATATAATAAACAGAAAAATTTGATCCAGACTTTCATATGCACATATACATTTTAACAGTGATATTTTTTCAAGATTTCTGCCCACATGTACCTACAAATTAAAGTAAGAAATATGTCATAAATATATAATAAAATACAGCATTGTAAAATGTATTTTGTCCAGTAATAAAGTTGGTGACATTTCTGGTAGGATTATTAGCATAGATTACAAATGAAATAAGGTTCCACATTCTTGGACTCTCAGAGCAGAATCATTCCATAGGAAACCAAGATACACAATTTTAGTTGTATAATTTTCTAGCTATTGAGTAGGTATATTTGTAATATTTCAGAACTAGTGAAATGTAAGAAAATATCAACTATTGGTGGAACTTTCTTTAAAAAAATTAATGAGTGGAGACAAGATTTATAAGTCACTGACTCTGATTTTTCTTTTGCCACAAATAAAAGCAGCACCTTGGTGTCATAACTTCCTAAAGATTCACTAAGATCCGTGGCAGTGACTTTCCAGATATTAGACACAGCGTTTTTTAAAAATATGTTCGCAAGATCAAGAAAAGTATGAGTTGTTAAGAATGGATTTCTCCTTCACATTTCAAGTAAAAATCTAACCAGATGAGGTCTGGCGGTAGCTCAGAGGATCGGCTCTCTTACTGGCAGTCATGAGACCCTCAGTTTGAGCTCTGCCGCCTCATCCCCTGCAACACTAACCTTTCAGTGTCTCTGTATCACTGTCTTCCTGGTAGATCATCCATCTGCTCGAGCAGGCACCAGTAACACCTCAATACGTCCTGTCACATGCGAGATAGCCCAAGGGCATCATCATGGTCCAGGAACATAAAGAGCCTCAAACCATTCCATCAGGTCATGGGAATGAGGTCTATAATTGTTACTGGTATTTGGCATGACAAATACGACATAGGTAGCTTGCCAGGCTCTGCCGTGCGGGTGGGATACTCTATTAGTCACCTCAAAACTCGAGCAATTATTGATGAACCAAGCTGCCACTTTGCGGCCCCGCTTAGCCGGCTGTGATCAGCTCTTCTGCTGGGTGAAGCTCTGAGGAGCTCCACCCAAGCTTTCAGAACAACAGAACAACTTTACTACACCAACATCCTGTGCTTTCGCTCACTGCCTCTCACAGTGGTCTGAGGAGGTGACACTGAACCCAGGTCACAAAGGCTAAATGTGCAGAGGATTTCTTGCCTCAAATCTGGAGTTGAAACCAGATATGACTGATCCTAGGGCTCACCGATCCTGTGATCTTTGGGCTTTAATATTCTTTTTTTCCCCAGAAGAAAGTCTGTTTCTGATTAATAATTTTATGGCAAAAAAAAAGCTCCTACTCTCTGTAGCAATTACCTAGCTCTTTGTTTTATTAAAATGAAGCATGTGTGTGTTTATTCTAAATAAGTTCAAAACCTCTGTGGGGATAAATCGGATATAAATGATTAGTCATATGTTTATCAATGTGCCAACTGAACCAAGTTCAAACTCATTTCTGGGCTTCTATGTTTTATTTATTTTATTTCCCTCTTCTCTAGTTCTGGTCCCTGTGTTATCTAAATAGAAATGAAGGTTTCCATGTACTTTCCCCCTCAAATGATAAATTTCTTTTTATTAGACTGACAAAAGCTCGTTCATTTAATTCCCCTTAATAACTAGTAGCCATATAGAGTAAGTGCGTAAAGTTACCAGCAAGTTCAATCTCTGTAAGACCTTTACGTCCCAAGTCCAAAAGGGGGAGCCAACAACTCTAGCTTGGTCCGCCCAGTTCCCAACCTCGGTCTCACCTCAGAGAGACATGCTCCTTCTGATGAGAGGTCATTCCGTCTCCCTGGGCTTAGTATGAGTTTCTCCTGATCAGAGCTGCTGGTTACAGACAGTGCCAAATTATGTGAGGTGGTTTATCTTACTATGTACTACTGTCCACAAGGGACAGAATTGAAACCACTAAAATAATTCTATGTGGTATTCTAGGTCTAACTCATCCTTAAGAGAAATATTTGGATACTTGGTGCATTTTAATGTCAGGATAAAACTCTTGGCAATTCCCAGTTGAAACAGTTTATGTAACTTAGAGGAATTCTAAACATGATAAATGTATCATACAAATGTCTTCATGTCAAGGATAGAATTTATCCAAAATAAGATCAGACAAGTTTAATAAACCGCTTAAGTATTATGGGGCATGCTTCATACCAGGATGAGTTATGACTCTATCTTTGGTACAATGTATATGTTCTATCATTTTAAATATTGAATGAAAAACCACTTTAAATAATGTGAGAGGTCTGATTTAAAGCAACAAATGCTAATGAAACTGCATTGAAGGCTAACAGACCTTCTGTAACTCAGAGATATTGCTTAGGAAAATCACACTAGAAAAGGCATTAAAGATGGAGTCCTGGAATTTTCTTGGAAAGTCTGCTCAAGCCCATATTAAGTATCTTAAATGTTTCAAAGGCAAATCTATCAAGCTTGCAGAATATAAGTATCATCAATGACAAAATTTGGTTTATAGTTCCTTTTTTTTTTGTTTTGGGGTGTGGGGTATTTTGTTTTCAGTGGCTACTCCTTGCTCTGTGCTTAGGAATCACTCCTGGTAGCTTCTGGGGACCACATGGATTGCTGGGGAAGAGCCCAGGTCTGTAGCATGAACGGCAAGTGCTGTATCCGTTGGGTTATTGGTTTACCCACTATAGCATTTGTTTTAATGTCTAAATTGCCATTTATATTTTGCTAAGCATCTGTATTTCTAAAATTTTAAATGTTTTAATATTCCAATTTTAGAGATTTTCCTTAAATTAAAAATGAATGGTATTTCTGCTAGAATTTTAATAAAGAAAATTTATTTAACACAAACATATTTTCACATTAGAAACTTTTTCATCTACCTTTAATGAATCAGAAGTTAATGAAACACCTAATAAGAACAAAAAAATTGAAGGAAAATTGTTCTTTGAGAAAGTTTTCAAAGCAACTTTAAGAATATTTTCAAAAGACTAGAATCTTTTGAGGAATTAAAAATAAATTGATTCAGTAATGTCAGTTTTATTGCTTCTTTGTTCCTATCAGATGACCCTTTTCCCAAACTCGATATTGATATACAAAATTCTGTTACAACCTTCCAGAAAGTCTTTCTGGACTTGCCTCCTCAGTGCTTGCAGTTACATTTTCCACCCTGTTATATAAGGCATCACTACCTTTAAAATGCATGAACTAAGCCTTGTTTGCATGAAATTTTTCATCCTTTAATCCTTCATCGCTGTGTTTTTCATCATGTCAAAAGCTTCAAAGATTTGGCTTGTGTAGTCCCCAAATTCAAAGCTGAATTTAATCCTGACCTCACAAAATGTTAAATCTTCTCCATCTAAGCTTCAAATCTAAAACTTTATTTGACAGCATTCTTGCCTAAATTCAGTGATTATAGACTTTTAGATCTATAGGGTGAGGGTGAGTTTGAACCCGAGAGATGAAAGCACGGAGCAGAATGAGTTCTTACAGGACCATTGCTCTATAATGTAGTCCCTTTGGGAGGTCAGATACTTAGTCCAATAATGATGTTATTTCTCAAAACAATTTTTTAAAATTTTTCTTTGGCCTTCAGAGAGTAAGTGCTGGTTGCAAAAGTAAACAAATTTTATTTCTTCAGCGGGTACAGAGTGTGTGTGTGTGTGTGTGTGTGTGTATGTGTATGTGTGAGTATGTGTGCGCGTGTGTGTGTTAATGGTGGTGTGTGTGTATGTGTGTGTTAATGGTGGTAGTGATAGGTGTGAGGATTGAACCCATGCTTCCTGTGTTCAAGGAAAACATTTTACTACTGAGTCACATCTGGTCCTTGGTTTATTTATGAGTAGCTATCTGGTACAAATCTGGTTAAAAATAAACAACTGGGCCGGAGTGATAGCCCAGTGGGTAGGGCGTTTGCCTTGCACGTGGCTGGCCTGTGCCAGCCCGGGTTCGATCCCCGGCATCCCATATGGCCCCCGAGCACCGCCAGGAGTAATTCCTGAGTGCAGAGCCAGGAGTAACCCCTGACCATTGCTGGGTGTGACCCAAAAAGCAAATAATAATAATAATAATAATAATAATAAACAACTACCATAAATCTGCTGTTTTTTTAAAAAAAGGAAACAGGGGCGGAGCGATAGCCCAGCGGGTAGGGCGTTTGCCTTGCACGCGGCCGGCCTGTGCCGGCCCGGGTTCGAATCCCGGCATCCCATATGGTCCCCCGAGCACCGCCAGGAGTGATTCCTGAGTGCAGAGCCAGGAGAGACCCCTGACCATTGCCGGGTGTGACCCAAAAAGCAAAAAAAAAAAAAAAAAAGGAAACAACTTTATCTTTAGAACTTAATTGTCTTTTTTTTTAACAATTTGTTCTTTTATTTTTTATTATTTATTTACTTATTTATTTATTTATTTATTTATTTATATATTTATTTTGCTTTTTTTTGGGTCACACCCGGCAATGCTCAGGGGTTTCTCCTGGCTCTGCACTCAGGAATTACTCCTGGCGGTGCTTGGGGGACCATATGGGCGCAAGGCAAACGCCCTACCGCTGGGCTATTGCTCCGGCCCCTTAATTGTCTTTTAAACTTAATTTTAGTCTTAGTCAACTCTAGTTCCCTGTGTTTAAATTGTTCATTCAGTGTTCCCCAGATTTTTTGCTATCCTGTTCTCCTTGGATTCTGTCAGTTGTGAAATCTTACTTTATCCCATAGTGTCATCCCAAAGTGTCCATGAGAGGGCCCTGGTTGTCCTCAGAAATGTACTTTTATTTATGAAGGTACTTTTGTGGCCTACAGACATGTGCGTCCCTGTGGCTTCCTCAGCATGACCTTTTCACCCTGATCCTAGCAAGACTGTCAGGTGAAGGCCCCCAAGGCTTGCCTCCTCTCCCCCGTTGGGTTAGAAGGAGGTCAGCAGGAGGTGTTCAGGTGCCCACCTGTGCTTGAGGCTCTGGGAAACCTGGTGGAGCTATATCGCCCCATGCTGCTCTGATGTGTCCACCGGGTACCATTTTATTTTTCCCTGCTGCCTTTTGTACTAGTCAAGAAGAGCCCCCCCAACCCCCCCAGTCCATGCAGGCAACGAGGCACAGCCTTTCTCTGCCCTATCTCCATTGCATCTTGGGTGATTCAAAATTCCCTCAAGGTCTGACAAAACATAGACTTAGATCATTGCTGCATGATATCATTCTTCTGTGTCTATTGCTTATAGAAATAACTTTGTGCAGAGTCTTTTAGGACCTTGACTTTGGGTACTCTAAAATTTTCCTCCAGACTGTTTCTGCTATGAGTTTCAAGGTGTCCCACACAGCCTGGTGACTACGGGCAGGAGAAGACTAGCAGGGTTTGAATCGTGGCTCCACCGTAGATCAGATGTCCCTCAGTCTTGGTGATAATGGTGCTCTCCTCACTGGAGTGGCTGTGCTGATTGGTGAGCTAATACTTATCAAGTACTTAGATATATTTATGAGTACGTATACTTATAAAATACTCATAGGATGAATATTAGGCATTATTAGTTACATTTGAAAGATAAATTTATAACCCTTAAAAGCGGAATTGAGTATTAACGCTTATTTTATCTGCTTTGTCTGAGTGGATCGAAGGATAAGGGTAGAAGGAATATTTTATTAAATTTTTTATTATACCACCGTGAGACATACAATTACAAAGGTGTTCATAATTGGTTCTTGGTAATACAGTATTCCAGCACCCATCCCTCCACCAGTGCCCCATTTCCACCACCAATGTACCCCTCCCGTCCACCCCCAGGATGCCTTAATAACAGGTACCCCCCCATTTCCTCTCTTTCTCTCTCTGTCTCTCTCTCTCTCTCTCTCTCTCTGTCTCTGCATCTCTTTCCCTCTTCTTTTTACACATTGTGGCTAGCTCTGCAGATATTTAGAGTTTATCACTTAAGTCTCTTTGTGTATATTCAATGGTGAGTTTTAATCTGCCATTACCATTTCCCACATTTAGTAAAGCACTGGTATCTATTTATATCCTATTAATGAATGCAGTCATTCTATATCTGTCCTTTTCCATAGAAGGAATACTTGGAGGGAGGCGTTACCATGGCTAATTTTATGTGACAACTCGACCGAACTCCTGAGTGTCAGTCTGGCATGTTGGCAGCAGTTGTCCTAGGTCTAATGTTGACCATAAAGGACATCTAAGCTTCCACACTGAGTCAATACTTAACAATGAGTCCCTTTCTTCTTACTATAATGAGAGTACTTACATTATATATTAAGTAATAATATATCACATGGTATAATAATGTTTATGGTAACTACGTATCTGAATTCTACTATTGGTCATCTGGAGGAACCAGATTCATATAGATGTGCATAGTAATATTTTAAAATATCACCTAGCCCCATCATCTCAAAATTTTTATTTCTTGCCTTATATTTGTCTCTTTTTACCCCCATTTTACTTCATTTCCTTTCACACCCAGCATGCTGAGAATTGATTGTTAGACATGTACAAATTTCTGATTTTTGAATTAAAAGTTTTATTAGGAGATTTATTTTTAGCAGAGACTTGAGATAAATTGTGTGATTAATTTAAAATAGACATTTATTATTGGCAATTTCAAAATTGCTCCCCATTACAAACTCAGGTTCTTGTGCTCCAATTTGTCAAAAAAAATCTGTAACCGTTTATTTTATCTTGCTTCTATAATTCATAATGAGAACTGAATATCAGAATCTTCCGTGCCTTAATCCTCTTTCTAGCACTTTGTCTTTTTTGTGGGCTTTGGCATGTCATTTAATCTTACCTTGACTCGGCTTCCCCATTGGTAAAATGAAACCATTAATAATATCTGCTTTCTACAGAATTGTTGTGGAAGTTACTTAATGCTTATAACAATTCTCTAACCATGGAAAAGCTATATCGCTTCAGAGTATGGGAACATGCTGTCCACACTTTTCTTTTAAAGTGTGGATGATCTTTAGAAATGTCGTTGTGGAGTCAGGAGATAGCACAGGGGTTAAGGCCGAGCCTTGCTTTGCCGTAAATGACCCTTGGACGCCAAGCCAGGAGAAAACCCTGAGTGTGGCTGGGTGTGGCCCTAAGTCTTTGAAATCAGCTTTGCAGACAGATTTAGCATTTCTGAACCCAAAGTGTTTTCAATATATTTGGATGTGTTGGAGAATTTAAGGAGTTTCATTATCTTGCTCTGATTGTTTGCTACCCCTTTATATATTTTGCAGAGCTGAGGATTAAACCCAAGGCGACATGTGTGAAAGGCATGCTCTCTTATTACTGAGCTATAGCCCTGGCCCATCTTATTCCCCTTTCAGAGAATTTTTTTCTTGGTCACATTATCTAAATATGTATTGTTTGCACACACACAAACATATCTATCAATTTATTCTCAGTGCATGATGTTCTGGCAGTATTTGTTAAGGTTGACGGAGTTTTGTGTAGGTCAGCAATTTTTGTTGTTATGGTCATTGAAATGTCTGAGGGCCACACATTTTAGTTTTGATGATCCCACACAGGCCCTCTGGTGGTTGCACATACTTTAGGACAGTGTGTGGGCACCCTGGGCAGTAGAGTTCCAGACATCTCACACTCTGTTGTGACAGAGCAGAGCTGCTGAGGACACATGCTCCATGAAGGTAGCACGGGCAGGTAACTAGCTGATGGCTTCATGATTAGCCATTGCACTACTTCCTAATGCCTAGGTTAGCAATTTTATGAAATTAATTGATTGTATTTTGCAGCGTACCCAATGGTGACTCGGGTTTATTCAAGACTCAGTGTCCAAGGGACCATGTTGTCCCAGGTGCTAAATCTAAGTTTCCTATATGCAGAGCATGCACTTGGGCACTTGAGCTATCTCTTTGGTCCCAGGTTAACAATTTTAATTATCTTCCTTGTGTGGTGACATTTTTTCCTGCATAATTATGATGTATAATAGGGAACAAATGTGAGATATTTAAAAACACATCTCTCTGGGTTAGAGAGAGCGCCAACAGGCTGGATGTGTGCTTTGTGTGTGGAGGCCTGGGTTTGAATCCTGACATCCCATGTGCTCCCCTCTACCCCCAAAAGCCTAAAATACAAAGGAAAACTATCTTTTCCTCCTTACTATTAGTTTGTTTGTTGCAAAATAAGAATTACAAAGCTAGTATAACTATTTTTGTTTTTTAAATGATGAAAGCTGGTGTTAATAATATAACAGTACTTCTTGGGATAACAACTATTGTTTTTGGTTTTTTTTTCTGTTTGGTGTCAGATATTAAATCTAGGGCTTCAAACCATGTGAGGTGAGCACTTTGCAGTTGAGCTATATACCCCCTTATTAAAGGCATCATTTTATACTGTAGTGGAGAAATATAGGAAGAAATTGAGATTGTGGATTATGTTTGATTTTAAATAATTATTTTTTCTTTTTTTTTAGTCACACCTGGCAGTGCTCAGGGGTTACTTCTGACTCTGTATTCAGGAATTGCTCCTAGTGGTGCTCGGGGAACCATATGGGATGCCAGGGATCGAATCTGGGTTGACTGTGTGCAATGCAAATCCTCTACCCTCTGTGCTGTTGCTCTGGCCCCCAAAATTCATTTTTTGATACTCATATAACCATTTTAAAAAGGAATAGAGTCAGTTTCCTTATAGATTTGGTATTACAAGAGTATCCCACCTGCACGGCAGAGCTTGGCAAACTACCCGTGTTGTATTTGATATGCCAAATACCAGTAACAATTATAGACCTCATTCCCATGACCTAATGGAATGGTTTGAGGCTCTTTGTGTTCCTGGAGTGAGCAGATGCCCTTGGGCTACAATAACATGTGACAGGACGTATGGAGACGTTATTGGTGCCTGCTCGAACAGACCGATGATCAACGGGAAGACAAGTGAAGTGATACAAGTGATACATAATTTAAAGATTTAACTTAATTTAAACTTTTTTATAAATGAGACACAGGAAGAAAGACAATGCTAGGTCTTTAATTTAGAAAAATTGGCATGATGAATAGTCTTATTTTCAATCTGTAATCACTTAAGAGTAATAATATGGATGTAATATTGTAAGTTTTGTACTTAAGTTTTCTGGCTTGTTCAAAGATACTACTAGATTTCAATGTAAGAGCTTCAAATTCTTATTTTGTAGAAACTGTTGATATCTAGAGGAAGATTAAAAAGGATAAATAGGCCTAATATTCTTTTATTAATTATTTCATTTCTCTCTCTCTTTGTATGCTTTTAGTTTGGGGCATCAGGCAGTATTCAGGGCGTACTTCTGGCTCTGTGCTCAGGTATCACTACTCGTCAGGTGGGGGTGGGGCAGAACTGTGTATAATGCCTGGAATCAAACCCAGTCAGCCAGATGCAATGTAAGTGCCTTATCCACAGCACTATCTCTCAGGCACCAATATTTGTATTTACTCCTATCTATTTTACTTTCTGGGAGACTATTGATCCTTATTTCTTTCCTCCTGACTTCTCATTTTCAGAGAAGAGAAGATAGGAGCACAGATGCTTAGGTGTCGGGGCGCTCCGCCGGGGTCCCCGACAGTGCCGGGAAGCGAGTTCCCTTCTACCTCCGGCCGGCAAGGAACGGATGAAAACTCAGGAATCCGATGCAGTTTTAAAAGGCTTTACTTATCACAGGTTCAGGCATACAAATCAGCAAAAGGAAAAACCAGATGCTTAGGATTCCAGGCTAGAACCCCAGCCACGTGTAGGCCAAGATGGCGACCACCACGTGTAAAAGCTTCCAAGGGGAATGTGCGCTCACAAGGAGAGAGATCCCACAAGGAAGAAGAAGGAAGCGAGAGCGGGAACCGGCTAATTTATATCCCTGTAACTCAGACCTTCCTCCCACTGTTATGGAAAGCAGGGAGGGTCCAATGCCCTTAGGTAATCCCTCCCTGCACCTCACCTAGGGCCTTTACTGTGCTAATGTTTTGAGCGAAATCTGCTTAGGAATACTTTTGTAGTGTAGAGAAGGGGGTTTCTGAGATAGCATGTCCTTGACCAACACCAATGCCAGTTAAATATTTCTCCAAGCCTTCACAAGTCTCCTCTACTTCATTGTAGTTTTATATTTTAGTTGCCTTTGAGTATATCAGGGAGCCATGCTTGTTTGTTTGGAAGCAAACAGCATTTCTCTCTGGTCTAATTACTTAGGTGTCCTACGTGGCCAGGCTAATATGCTGGTAAGATCTAGCTAGTCCTACGATGATTGTGATAGCATGGGAGAATATTTATACCAGCTAGTACAGCATACATGGTCGGATAAACTGCCACATTTAGACTACCCCCTTATCTACGGAGTGATTTGCAGGAGGCAATCCAGAGCAGATGCAGCGGCCCTTAGGAGTCCTGCAACACTTAGGTACCTTCCTGAGTTATTGGTTGTACCTTTTCCACTTGCCTTGCTCGCTTCCTTTCAAGTTCATCTGTTTCTCTGTCTCCCTTTTCTTCACTTTCTTTGAAATGATTGTTATTAATTTGAACAGTAATGAGAAAATACCCTAGGCTTACTGCAAAATGCAGCTTGGCTATAACTTGTATGTCCCTATCTTGAAAATAGAATCAGAAAATTGAACTATAGTTTATTTTCATAGTATTTTTTAAGCTTAATCTTTGAAGCCATTCTTCTTTTTTTTCCTTTTTTTTTGGGTAGGGGAAATGTTTGCTTCTTAAATGTTTTGAAGTTTAGGTAAACCATGAATGTGATTAAAACTCTTAACATTGGCGCTTTTAATGTGAGCGTTGTTGAGCCCCACTATCAGCAAAATGCCCAAGACCCACCACTCTTGCTCCTTTGTCTCTATAGTCCATGTCTTTACTCTCCCACAGTTTAGTAATCTGAGCTTTGTAATCAAAGGCCAAGGGTTTGTTCTCATTCAGTATTGTCTATTCCCTTATTTTGTGAAACCCTGATCGAACCAGGATTTTTCCTCCCAGATACAGTCAAAATAGTACGGGCACTTCGGCATCTATCTTGCACACTGCCAACCCCAGATTGATTCCTGGCACCACACTTGGTGTCCCGCTCACTGTCCAGTACTTCTTCACTCTCTAACCCCCACTAGGCATCACTAGAAGTGATCCTTAAGCACAGAGCCAGGAGTAAGTCCTGAGCATTGCCAGGTGTGACCCATAAATCCAAGCCCAAACAAAATCCCAAACCAAATAAATGAAAGCTATTCCCTACTTTTAAAACTTCAGAAATGAATTTGAGTTTTACCTGATTGAATTATTCTATACCATCACATATTTTTGCTAAAGGATAATAATGAGGAGGAAGTTGTTTGTATGTAAGTCCTGGATGGTTGATGATCTGACATAGAAAAAGACTGGGCCCCCTGGGATATAACCAGAGCCATGGCAGAGCCTGGCAAGCTACCCACATTGCATTCGATATGCCCAAAACAGTAACAATAATGGACCTCATTCCCAACTAATGGAGACATTACTGGCACACGCTGGAGCAAATCAATGATCAAGGGGAAGACAAATGATACAAGTGATGTTGTTTCTACATTGGGAAGAGCTTTAGAAGGATGTATTGAATGCATCTTTATACATGCACTTATCCCAGATACACATAAATACAACATGCCTGGGAAGTGAAGCCTCTAGGAGAAACCCAGAGGAACAAGGTAACTTTCCCCTTGAACATGGTTTTTATCTACTGTGGTTTTGTTTTTAAAGATTGGCCTACTTTTCTTACCTGAGGTTTTAAAAACATAAACAGAAGACCACACTCCCTGTAAAGCATTGCCTGACACTGATTGTTGTTGTTTTTCTGTAACATAAATCTGTAGGAGGGAAAATGGTTTCCTTAAATTGTAATTCTAAAAGAAAAAAATCTGAGTTGGCTAGGGATTCTATAAGCTCAGGGTCCTTTGGGC
Organism: Cryptotis parvus; assembly: GCA_021461705.1. Taxonomy (NCBI): domain Eukaryota; kingdom Metazoa; phylum Chordata; class Mammalia; order Eulipotyphla; family Soricidae; genus Cryptotis; species Cryptotis parvus. Next base: position 3,544 of record JAJIBD010031044.1, on the reverse strand, counting down.
CAGATGGAAATGGTGAGACTTCAAATGTCTCTAGCGTTAGTTTGGGTCTTAACGGTCACAGACATCCCTCAGAAGTGGAATAATTAGAAGCAAGAACTTTCTGAGCCAGTTCACATGTTTTATCACTTAGAGGTAACTGTTCCCTCCCACTCGCTTCTCTTGACCATGTGTCTGACTTTCATTAGTACAAGAAAGCTGAAAATGTGTTTCTGAATGAATAGTGCTTCAGAACTTGGGAAGGGGGACTGGCTTTCACAGAAACATGTTGATTGTTTAGCTGTAAAATAACGAGGCAAGGGAACAGGGACGTACACTGTTCAGTCCAGCTCGGAGCATGTGGCTGCCAGCTCACCAAAAGGGATCCCATAATTTGGCGGAGCGGAGGACCAGACCACAGCCGGGACTTCAGGGGGTGAAAGGAACGCAGGAGGTGAAAGTCTACCCATCCTGATCACTCCAGGGCCCCATGGCAGCATCTGGTAGCTCTGTAGGACAGAGGATGCTCCCTTCCTCTCAATAAAAAACGGTTTTGCCCCTTTGAACACAGCCCACTTTGTAGAGAGTCCTGTCACACCCCCGCTTGCCCAAGGGCCTCTGCTTTCTCTGGGATCTCTTGGCTTTGCACCTCTCTGGCCCCTCCCAACTGGACTACTTCTGGGACAGCATGTGCTTTGCATGAAATAACAAGGTTAACGGGACAAGGTTGAATAGCTGTACGGGGAGTGTCTTCAAGTCTCAGAACAGAAATGAAATAGGCACTATAATGATCATGCTACAGAAGAATTGGATCTTCTCCAGGGTTCCGACACTGATGCTGTTTTCCGACTTGTCTTGATGAACCCTTTTTACTTTTTTATGTAAAGGTAGGGATTCAGAATAGTATCAGTCAAACATACAGAGGGAGAGTTGGAGATTTAAGTGGGGGTGTGGTTTCCGAATGGCTTATCTGCATATCTATTCCTGAGCAAAAGTCTGGAATAAGTCAAATTACTCAGTCCAAGGGAGGCCAGGGAAGTAGAAAGAAGACCTGGAAATTGCCAAGAAAAGAGTATCAGGTAGCATTTGATTTTCTTTTTGCTGACAAATCTCTGGCTCTGTATAAAAGGTTTCAAGAAGAAAGGGACTATGAGTGATTGGAAAACGCGTTGTTGCAGGTAGGGTGGTGTGGAAGAGAAAGGTGGAAAAGCAAGCAAGCTGTACTCAGGCATGTGGACCAGGGTGAGGGGTGATGATCCTGGAATTGAGGAGGCAGAAAAACTAATGGAAAGTGGAACCAGCCTTCAGACAGAAATGTGGGCAAGACCAGGTGATCAAACATGCCTCAGAAAGCAGGAGGTTGTCAAAGAACCTTCAAGCAGTAATGTACAAGGAAAGGTCAGATCCAGGGGTCACATCCAGACTGGCTGGATTGAGATGGAAGGCAGACAGTATGTCCCAGATTTCATGGTGGGTGCTGGCTTTTGATTCTACCATAAATTTCAGTCTAGTCAGAGGTGTATTACAAATGCATAAAATTATATATATAATATACATACATTATAATATACGTATATTATAATATACATATAATATACATATACATAGCCACTCATGAGGTGCTTGTGAGGGATGGCAGGTTCTAGCCCTGGCCCGCCACCCCAGCAGAACCTCACAACAAGCCAGACGACCCCAAACTCCATGAGGACCTCCATTTTCCACATCCGGACTTCCCCCTTGTCAGAACTCCACCCAGCAGACCAGCCTATCATAGCCCGGCTCACGCGGCCGCTTGCGGCAGTGCGGTTCATCAATAAATGCTGGAGTTTGAGATGACTACAAGAGTATGCTACCCTCACGGCAGAGCCTGGCAAGCTACCCGTGTCATATTTGATATGCCAGATACCAGTAACAATTATAGACCTCATTCCCATGACCTGATGGAATGGTTTGAGGCTCTTTATGTTCCTGGAGCAAGCAGGTGCCCTTGGGCTCTACTTGCATGAGACAGGACATATGGAGATGTTACTGGTGCCTGCTCGAGCAAATCGACGATGAACGGGAAGACAGTGATACAGTGATATATAATATTACATAGCATATATAATATTTGTATAGCATGCATGTTATATACTTATATACATGTTATATACATATATACATGTTATATATACATATATAACAGATATGCTATACAAATACATGTATATAATAACAGACATGCTATACAAATATGTATGGGGAAAGGATAAGTTATTCCCCACCATCTCTCCCCTCAACTGTTGCTCCAGCTTCTTCTCTCCTTGTAGTAGATCACCTCTATCTTCTCTCCTTGTTAATGGATTATCTTTATCTTCTCTCTCTTATGGTGGATTGCCCCTATCATCTCTCCTTATAGTGGATCGTCTTATCTTCTCTCCTTGTAGAAGACCACCTCTATCTTCTCTCCTTGTAGTGGATCACCTTTATCTTCTCTCCTTGTAGTGTATCACCTTTCCTTCTAATTGATCACCTTTATCTTCTCTTCTTGTAGTGGATTGCCCTTATCTTCTCTCTTTATAGTGAACCACCTCCTATCTTCTCTCCTGTAGTGGATCGACTTTATCTTTTCTCCTTGTAGTGGATCACCTTTATCTCCCTTTCTTGCAGTGGATTAGCTTTATCTTCTTTCCTTGTGGTGGATCAAATTTATCTTTACTCCTTGTAGTGGATCTCCTCTATCTTCTCTCTTTATAGTAGATCACCTTTCCTGACAATCTGAGTCACACACAGCTGTGGCAGTCACACAGCTGCCAAAGCAATTCTCCTAAAACACATGCTGGGTCACATCTCCCTCCACTTAAATCCTTCCACTGACTGCCTTTTGTTCAAGCAAGAGTCTCCAACGTGTTTGGGTGAATACTAGTCTTGTGAATACTAGTTCTGTGAGGTAATTAGCCAAAGGGTGTGTAGTCAAACAACCTGGGAATTCTAAAGACTATAGTCTCTTTTTTAGGGTATTCAATAGAAGCAACACTTAGAAGGCTCTGAGAAGTCCTGCAACCAGCTTTCCAAGTATTTTTAAGCCATGGGGCAACTTCTCTTTTTTTCTTTGTTCATCTATTAGAACCAAACAGTGTTGATTTAAACACTTTTAGAAGTATTAAACCATAGGGGGAAATGCATTTTGTATTGCATAAATTTATAGGATACCTATACACTATTTTTTGTTGATTGTGAGGTCTGGAGATTACACACACACACACACACAGTTGTAGATGTAGATCAGGTTGTGGTGCCTGTACACTTGGCTGAGATGCACTCTGAGATCTGCACTCCCTTAGTTGTTTTGTTTGCACATGTGCTGACCTTTCTGATGGAGGCACTTGCACATTTTCAAGTGATATTGCTTGGGATTGCATCCCCTTTTTGAGGATTTCACGATTGAATTGTGGACATCACTTGCAGTGCTAGGAAATCACACACCAGAGAGCTAGAGGTTCCAGAGCAGGGGGTCTAGGATCATGGTTGGCACATGTAGCAACATCATGTGATTCCAACTTGTGATTAGATGCCTACAAGGCCACCG
>JAJIBD010031043.1:0-11646 GCA_021461705.1 Cryptotis parvus | reverse complement strand
CAAGACCCACCTCACTCTTGCTCCTTTTGTCTCTATAGTCCATGTCTTTACTCTCCCACAGTTTAGTAATCTGAGCTTTGTAATCAAAGGCGTCAAGGGCTTGCTCTCATTCAGTATTGTCTATTCCCTTATTTTGTGAAACCCTGATCGAACCAGGATTTTTCCCTCCCAGATACAGTCAAAATAGTACAGGTACTTCGGCATCTATCTTGCACACTCCGCCAACCCCAGATTGATTCCTGGCACCACACTTGGTGTCCCCGCCTCACTGTCCAGTACTTCTTCACTTCTAACCCCACTAGGCATCATACTAGAAGTGATCCTTAAGCACAGAGCCAGGAGTAAGTCCTGAGCATTGCCAGGTGTGACTCGGGCATAAATCCGGGGCCCAAACAAAATCCTAAACCAAATAAAATGAAAGCTATTCTTACTTTAAAACTTCAGAAATGAATTTGAGTTTTTACCTGATTGAATTATTCTATACCATCACTTACTTTTGCTAAAGGATACTAATGAGGAGGAAGTTGTTTGTGTGTAAGTCCTGGATGGTTGATGATCTGACATAGAAAAAGACTGGGCCCCGGGGATATAAACCAGAGCCATGGCAGAGCCTGGCAAGCTACCCACATTGCATCTCTGATATGCCCAAAACAGTAACAATAATGGACCTCATTCCCAACTAATGGAGACATTACTGGCACACGCTTGAGCAAATCAATGATCAAGGGAAGACAAATGATACAAGTGATGTTGTTTCTACATTGGGGAAGAGCTTTAGAAGGATGTATTGAATGCATCTTTATACATGCACTTATCCCAGATACACATAAATACAACATGCCTGGGAAGTGAAGCCTCCTAGGAGAAACCCAGAGGAACATGGTAATCTTTCCCCTGAACTATGGTTTCTATCTACTGTGGTTTTGTTTTTAAAGATTGGCCTACTTTTCTTACCTGAGGTTTAAAAACATAAAATCAGAAGACCACACTCCCTGAAAGCATTGCCTGACACTGATTGTTGCTGTTTTTCTGTAACATAAATCTGTAGGAGGGAAAATGGTTTCCTTAAATTGTAATTCTAAAGAAAAAAATCTGAGCTGGCTAGGGATTCTATGGTAAAGCTCAGGGTCCTTTGGGCCAGATGGAAATGGTGAGACTTCAAATGTCTCTAGCGTTAGTTTGGTCTTACGTCACAGACATCCCTCAGAAGTGGAATAATTAGAAGCAAGAACTTTCTGAGCCAGTTCACATGTTTTATCACTTAGAGGTAACTGTTCTCCCCCACTCTTCTCTTGACCATGTGTCTGACTTTCATTAGTACAAGAAAGCTGAAAAATGTGTTTCTGAATGAATAGTGCTTCAGAACTTGGGAAGGGGGGACTGGCTTTCACAGAAACATGTTGGGATTGTTTAGCTGTAAAATAACGAGGCAAGGAACAGGGACGTACACTGTTCAGTCCAGCTCGAGCATGTGGCTGCCAGCTCACCAAAAGGGATCCCATAATTTGGCGGAGCGGAGGACCAGACCACAGCCGGGACTTCAGGGGTGAAAGGAACGCAGGAGGTGAAAGTCTACCCATCCTGATCACCCAGGGCCCCATGGCAGCATCTGGTAGCTCTGTAGGACAGAGGATGCTCCTTCCTCTCAATAAAAACGGTTTTGCCCCTTTGGACACAGCCCACTTTGTAGAGAGTCCTGTCACACCCCCGCTTGCCCAAGGGCCTCTGCTTTCTCTGGGATCTCTTGGCTTTGCACCTCTCTGGCCCTCCCAACTGGACTACTTTGGGACAGCATGTGCTTTGCATGAAATAACAAGGTTAACGGGACAAGGTTGAATAGCTGTACGGGGAGTGTCTTCAAGTCTCAGAACAGAAATGAAATAGGCACTATAATGATCATGCTACAGAAGAATTGGATCTTCTCCAGGGTTCCGACACTGATGCTGTTTTCCGACTTGTCTTGATGAACCCTTTTTTTTTTTATGTAAAGGTAGGGATTCAGAATAGTATCAGTCAAACATACAGAGGGAGAGTTGAGATTTAAGTGGGGGTGTGGTTTCGAATGGCTTATCTGCATATCTATTCTGAGCAAAAGTCTGGAATAAGTCAAATTACTCAGTCCAAGGGAGGCCAGGGAAGTAGAAAGAAGACCTGGAAATTGCCAAGAAAAAGAGTATCAGGTAGCATTTGATTTTCTTTGCTGACAAATCTCTGGCTCTGTATAAAAAGGTTTCAAGAAGAAAGGGACTATGAGTGATTGGAAAACGCGTTGTTGCAGGTAGGGTGGTGTGGAAGAGAAAGGTGGAAAAGCAAGCAAGCTGTACTCAGGCATGTGGACCAGGGTGAGGGGTGATGATCCTGGAATTGAGGAGGCAGAAAAACTAATGGAAAGTGGAACCAGCCTTCAGACAGAAATGTGGGAAGACCAGGTGATCAAACATGCCTCAGAAAGCAGGAGGTTGTCAAAGAACCTTCAAGCAGTAATGTACAAGGAAAGGTCAGGATCCAGGGGTCACATCCAGACTGGCTGGATTGAGATGGAAGGCAGACAGTATGTCCCAGATTTCATGGTGGGTGCTGGCTTTTGATTCTACCATAAATTTCAGTCTAGTCAGAGGTGTATTGCAAATTGCATAAAATTATATATATAATATACATACATTATAATACGCATATTATAATATACATATAATATACATATACTAGCCACTCATGAGGTGCTTGTGAGGGATGGTGGGTTCTAGCCCTGGCCCGCCACCCCAGCAGAACCTCACAACAAGCCAGACGACTCCCCAAACTCCATGAGGACCTCCATTTTCCACATCCGACTTCCCCTTGTCAGAACTCCACCCAGCAGACCAGCCTATCATAGCTCGGCTCACGCGCGCCGCTGCGTGCAGTGCGGTTCATCAATAAATGCTGGAGTTTGAGATGACTACAAGAGTATGCTACCTCACGGCAGAGCCTGGCAAGCTACCCGTGTCATATTTGATATGCCAGATACCAGTAACAATTATAGACCTCATTCCCATGACCTGATGGAATGGTTTGAGGCTCTTTATATTCCTGGAGCAAGCAGGTGCCCTTGGGCTCTACTTGCATGAGACAGGACATATGGAGATGTTACTGGTGCCTGCTCGAAAGCAAATCGACGATGAACGGGAAGACAGTGATACAGTGATATATAATATTACATAGCATATATAATATTTGTATAGCATGCATGTTATATACTTATATACATGTTATATACATATATACATGTTATATACATATATAACAGATATGCTATACAAATACATGTATATAATAACAGACATGCTATACAAATATGTATGGGGGAAAGGAAAAGTTATTCCCCCACCATCTCCCCCTCAACTGTTGCTCCAGCTTCTTCTCTCCTTGTAGTAGATCACCCTATCTTCTCCTCTTGTTAATGGATTATCTTTATCTTCTCTTCTTTATGGTGGATTGCCCCTATCATCTCTCCTTATAGTGGATCAGCCTTATCTTCTCTCCTTGTAGAAGACCACCCTCTATCTTCTCTCCTTGTAGTGGATCACCTTTATCTTCTCTCCTTGTAGTGTATCACCTTTCCTTCTAATTGATCACCTTTATCTTCTCTTCTTGTAGTGGATTCCTTATCTTCTCTCTTTATAGTGAACCACCTCCTATCTTCTCTCCTGTAGTGGATCGACTTTTATCTTTTCTCCTTGTAGTGGATCACCTTTATCTCCCTTTCTTGCAGTGGATTAGCTTTTATCTTCTTTCCTTGTGGTGGATCAAATTTATCTTTACTCCTTGTAGTGGATCTCCTCTATCTTCTCTCTTTATAGTAGATCACCTTTCCTGACAATCTGAGTCACACACAGCTGTACGAGTCACACAGCTGCCAAAGCAATTCTCCTAAAAACACATGCTGGGTCACATCTCCCTCCACTTAAATCCTTCCACTGACTGCCTTTTGTTCAAGCAAGAGTCTCCAACGTAGTTTGGGTGAATACTAGTCTTGTGAATACTAGTTCTGTGAGGTAATTAGCCAAAGGGTGTGTAGTCAAACAACCTGGGAATTCTAAAGACTATAGTCTCTTTTTTAGGGTATTCAATAGAAGCAACACTTAGAAGGCTCTGAGAAAGTCCTGCAACCAGCTTTCCAAGTATTTTTAAGCCATGGGGCAACTTCTCTTTTTTTCTTTGTTCATCTATTAGAACCAAACAGTGTTGATTTAAACACTTTTTGAAGTATTAAACCATAGGGGAAATGCATTTTGTATTGCATAAATTTATAGGATACCTATACACTATTTTTGTTGATTGTGAGGTCTGGAGATTACACACACACACACACACCAGTTGTAGATGTAGATCAGGTTGTGGTGCCTGTACACTTGGCTGAGATGCACTCTGAGATCTGCACTCCTTATAGTTGTTTTGTTTGCACATGTGCTGACCTTTCTGATGGAGGCACTTGCACATTTTTTTTCAAGTGATATTGCTTGGGATTGCATCCCCTTTTGAGGATTTCACGATTGAATTGTGGACATCACTTGCAGTGCTAGGAAATCACACACCAGAGAGCTAGGAGGTTCCAGAGCAGGGGGTCTAGGATCATGGTTGGCACATGTAGCAACATCATGTGATTCCAACTTGTGATTAGATGCCTCAAGGCCACCGTCCCAATATCTGTGCTATTCATCCTGCTTCAATAATATGTTTTTTCGCGACCCGTTAAAGCCTGGGTTCGATCCCTGGCATCCCATTTGGTCCCCGGCACCACCAGGGGTGATTCCCTGAGTGCAGAGCCAGGGGTAACTCCTGAGGGAATCGCTGGGTGTACCCAAAAAGCAAAAATAATAATAATAATAATAATAATATGTTTTTTCTTATTGGGTCACACCCAGCAGTGCTCTGGGGTTGCTTCTGGCTCTGCACTCAGGAATCCCCCTGGTGATGCTTGGGAACCACATGTGGGGTGCAAGGGATCGAACCCAGGTTGGCAATGTGAAAGGCAAATGCCCTGCCCGCTGTACTATCACCCCGGCCCCTCAATAACATCTTTAAAACGTACTATTGGATGTTTGATCTACTTCTTCCCTGTCTGCCTGTGCGCTACTATGTGTCGGGAGCACCGCCGGGTCCTTGACAGTGCTCGGGAAGCGCCGCCGGGTCCCCAACAGTGTTGGGAAGCAAGTGCCCTTCTACCCCGAAGCTGGTGGGGAATGGATGAAGACTCAGGAATCCGATGCAGTTGTAAAAGGACTTTTTACTATCACAGGATCCAATATCCAATCCAAGAGCAGGGAAAACCTCCGGACTCTGGGTTCTCAACTAGGCCAGGTGTAGGCCAAGATGGCTGCCACCACGTGTTGAGGCCCAACAGAGAATGGAGAGGATGGAGAAGCAAAACACCAAGGGAAGCCAAAATGGCAAAAGGGGAAAAAAGAAGAGCCTTCTTTCTTCTTGCAGCTTATTTTATAGCTAGGAATCCCCCAAACTCCCGTAGCCCAGCCCATTCTGGGCTGGGCTATTCAGAGATGAAAACAGGAAAACAGCTCTACAGAATGTAGCAACTTCAGGAGACCATCTGGCTGTCAACAAGGACCCAGAGCTAATCAAAAGCCTCCCAGCAGAGCTTGGAGAAGCTACAAGCCAAATGTAACTTCCCTGGCAGGAAGGATCAAATGCCCCTCAGATAATTTCTCCCAGCACCTCACTTAATGTTTTGAGCCAAGATCTGCCTGGAATTGCCTTTATAGGATAGAGAAGGGGGTTTCTGAGTTGGCATGTCTCTGTACCAAAGACTAATACTAATGCCAGTTAAATATTTCTCCAAGCCTTCACAAGAGTCTCGTCTACTTCATGGTAGTTTTGTATTTTAGTTGCCTTTGAGTTATCAGGGGAGCCATGCTTGCTTGCTTAGAGGCAAACAGCATTTCTCTCTGGTCTAATTACTTAGAGATACAACGTGGCCAGGCAAATATGCTGGTAAGATCTAGCTAGTCCCACGATGATTGTGGTAGCATGAGAGAATATTTATACCAGCCAGTACAGAATACATGGTCAGATAAGACTGCCACATTCAGACTATCCCCCTATCTATGAAGTGACCAGCAGGAGGCAACCCAGGGCAGATGCAGAGGCCTAGGCTTTTATGTGTCCTGCAACACTCATGTACCATCAATCTTCCTCTTACCCTTTCTGCTGTGACAGAAGACCAATGGTGTTATCACACCACCTTGGTTTGGACATCTGTTTATTTTTTCTTTTGTTTTTAATTATTCACCATGAAATGACTATTTATTCATGATTGGGTTTCACGCACACAATTTCAACATGGATACCTTTACAAGTCTTAACTGCCATCCACTAATGTCCCCTCTCATCCCCAATTGCTCCCACCTGCCAGTTAGCTTCAATGAGAGGTGCTTTAAAAAAAACATTTATAGGTGTCACACTGTGGTTTCTAGTATCATTGCTGATAGTGGGTGTCAAGCATATCGCTTTATACCTTTAAGCACCACTTTCTGCTTTAGGTTGGCTGCTTCCCTCTCTACCCTAGATGTAGTCCCTCCCCTGGCCTATCCCCCCCCTCATCAGTGACATATTTCCTAAGTAATACCCTCTTGCGCATGTTCTTTGTTTCCGTTGTCTTTGGGGTATTCTTTACCCCACAATTAAGAAGATCTTTTCTTTTTGCCAAAAGATATTTTCTCTGCATTGTCCCTAATACTTATCTTCAAAATGTCATCTGTTCCTTAAACTGCTAGTCAGATATAAACTCTGTAGTAAATGATTTCTTTATAATAAAGATCAACCAATAGTCAACCAACTTTTTTTGCAAAGGACTAGATAGCATAAATTTTAATCCAAGATGCACATAGTTTCTGATGCAACCCCTCCACTCTGCCATTTGTAAAAATAAACTTTAGACAATTTTGCAGGGTTTCAGTAAAACTTTTTTTACAAACATAGTTTGCAAACAGTTTCTAAATATGAAAATCCAAGCTAAGAACAATATAGATCAGAATTTAGATAGAAGAAACATGAGGGTTTAGATAAAGACAAAAAAGAAAGGATAAGATACTGCTTATTGTTGAATTTTTAGGTTCTTTACATCCTATTGAAATACAAGAGTATTTTTCAGAAGGTAATATAAATCAGAGATTCTTTCATAATGTTGGTTTAGGACTCAGCCCTTGAAAAATATTGCCAAATGCAAGAATGTCTTTTGAAAACTGTTGGAGACCCTTCTAAAGAGTTCATATTTGGAGTGCTAAGCAGGCATTTACTGCTTAAAAAGAGAAAGCTGAACTGCCATTGAGAAGAAGGTAAACTATTATTCTAGCAAAAAGAAAAATGTAAAAGGACGAGATGAAACTTAGTGCTGTGAACAGCCACCTTGGGTTGGGAATTATCAATGTTCAGGGGACGGCAAAGTGAGTCAGAAAGCTGGAAAGGGGATAGAAACCTGTCCTAGAATGGGAATTATGAAACTGGTGTCACCAATTTCATAATTGGCTGTACATGGGGAGAATGGTGTGCAGGACTTGGGGTGGATACAACAGACGAAATCGATGTGACCTCTGAGATTCCACCTACCCCCGGAAGAGAGACCCAAGTCAGACACACTAACTCCATCGGCGCATCCACCCTGCAGCCGCATGACATTCTTAATACTGATTTTAGGATCAGATCCTTCCCAGGGATCTTTGCCATTTGATCACTTAATCACTTGAATCCCTTATTCATCGATTTGCTCGAGCCGGCGCCAGTAACATTTCCATTGGACCCCATCACGTGCCAATGTAGCCCAATGGCATCTGGTTGATTCTGGAATATGAAGAACCTCAAACCGTTCCTTCAAGGTATTTACAAGGAAGTCTGACCATCTTGTAGGTGGGCGACCACGTGATCTTTTGACATCCCGTGGGGATCCAGTCGGTAATGGCTCTAGTCCAGTGGTTGTCTCCAAATCGCATTACACGTCCAGCCCATCTGATTTTCATTGCCTTGGCAAACGAGACAGCATCCCTGATTCTGGAATAGCGACGGAGGTCAGAACTCCGAATTTCCTTCTCTCACTTGAGTGAGGCATGATATTCCAAGCATAGCTCTTTCAATTCCTCTCTGGGAGACCCGAATAGCATTCTCATCCTGCTTTTGTAGGGCCCAGGTCTCTGAGGCATATGTTAATGCAGGGAGAAGGGTGGAGTCAAAGAGATGTGCCCGGAGCCGGAGGTTCCTTGTCCTTTTAGCTATTTCTTCGATGCCTTTGAAGGCATTCCATGCCACTCTCTCTTCCTCCTGCCAGCTCAGGTTTTAGGTCATTCATCATGTTGATTCTCGACCTAGGTACACATAACTGCTGCATTCAGAGATGTTTGTTCCATTGAGAGTGAATGGGGCCTCTGGAACTAGTTCATTCTTCATGAACATAGTTTTCTTTTAGATTCAGCTGTAGACCTATCTTTCCACATTCTCGGTCAAAGTCAGCCAGCATTTGTGCCGCTTGGCTAATGTTTGGTGTTATTAGAACAATGTCATCAGCGAAGCGGAGGTGGTGTAGTTGCCGACCATCTATCTTCACTCCCATTCCTTCCCATTCTAATTGTCTCATGATGTTCTCGAGGGTGGCGCTGAAGAGTTTTGGTGAAATGGTATCACCCTGTCGAACCCCCTCTTTTCACATTAATGATCACTTCTTTGTAGAATGGTGAGATTCTGGTGGTGAATCCGTAATACAGCTCACGAAGGATCTTGATGTATTGGGTTTGAACGCCCCTGTTTGGCTAGGGCTTCGATGACTGCTTAAGTCTCCACAGAATCAAAGGCTTTCTGTAAATCAATGAACGTGAGACAGAGCGGCATCTTGTATTCCCTACAAACCTCAATGAGCTTGGTTACCGTGTGGATATGGTCGATTGTGCTGAATCCTTTCCCGGAAGCCTGCTTGCTCGCATGGTTGTCCTTCATCTAGTGTTCTGCTAATTCTGTTCAGGATGACTCATGTAAACAGCTTGTAGATGACAGACAACAGGCAGATGGGGCGAGAGTTGCCGATGTCGTGAATGTCTCCCTTCTTGAACAGTAGAACTGTCCTGCTGGTTTTCCATTGGGAGGGCACCTTGCATGTGGACAGGTAGCGTGTGAAGAGCCGAGCTAGTGTATTGATGAGTACCAATGGCAGATTCTTCAGGTGTTCGGGTCTGACTTTTGTCTGGGCCTGGTGCTGTTCCCTTCTTTACTGACGAGATGGCATGTCGGATTTCAGAAGGGAGAACGTTGGGAATGACATATCCATCCTGTGGAATTTGGTATGTGGGCAGGTGGATGTGGCTATCAAAGAGATTTGAGTAGAAGTCCTGGATAATCTTCTCCATTGCCTTTCTGGAAGATGTGATAGATCCATCAGGGCGTCGGAGGGCAGTCATCTTGGTCTTATAGTTGGCAAAGGATAGGCGGGCAGTGCGAATGCTTTTCCTGGCTTCTGCTGCATCTTCCAGTATTTCTGCTCTTCTGTCTTTGAGGTCTTCTTTTATCGCTTCTCTGCACCGTTTAGCAAGCTTGGACGTTAGCATTTGGTCTCCTGAGGCTCGCGCCTTGCCACGTTGGCGAATGAGCTCAAGAGTTTCTGAAGACAGGCGTCCTTTTGTGTGTCTTCTCTGCGGCTTTCTTCGCACAATCATGGAGGTGCTGAACCAGTCGGTTGTATTCTTCATCTATGTCGTCAATGATGGTATCTTTCCATGTTGCTGCAACCGTGCCAAAGAGTTCCCAGTTGGTGGTCATTCTGGGGAGTTCTCTTCTTAAACTTTGCAGCCTTTTCTCCCCCGCTAGGGAAGTAGAATTTTGCACCAAGGAGATGGTGGTCCAGTCCTGTTTTGAATTTGGGGACGACAGCTACATCGGTCAGACAAAATCGTCGATTGAAGATGATGTGGTCAATTTCATTGTGGAACTGTCCGCCAGGAGATTCCCATGTCCAACGTTTCGCTTCAGCTTTCTGGAACTGTGAGTTCCCATGAATGGTCTTGGTGGACATGATGAACTCTGATAGTCTCTCTCCCTGTTCGTTCTATTCTCAGGCCATGGGTCCCGATGTGGAGTTCTTCAGCCGATCTTCTCGGTCCTATCTTGGCATTAAAATCACCGACTATGATCTTGTAGAAGGTGTGATCTTTTTTATAGAACTCCTCCAATTCCATGTAGAATTTCTCAATTTCATCTTCTTTGTATGTGGATTTTGGTGCGCAGACAGTGAAGATAGAAATTGCTGGCAGTGGGCCACATCTCTTTAAGTGTAATCGTCCTATTCGGTTTTTTAGGCATTCAAATGAATCAATGTTTACGGCCATGTTCGTGTGGGGACAAGGACACCAACGCCACCGACGCCTCTTTTCGTCGCATGTTCCAAGGAACAATTCTTCTCCGGTGTCAAATACAGCATGATGCAATTGGCGCCTCCCTCGCCTCTCAGTCAGACCAATGATGTCGTACTTGATCTTTTGCGCTTGCAGCATCAGATCCTCAATATATGCTTCCGATGCCAGTGTACGTGCATTGAAAGTACAGACAGTCATTTTAGACCTTTCTTCATTTTGGCAGCCTTGGATGGCCATTTCTTACTGCTGCTGTATTAAGGGCTCTTTCGGGTCAGGAAAATAAACATTTCTGTTACTGGATTTGGCATATCGAACACGCATCGGACAGCTTTCCAGGCTCTGCCATGTGGGCGCTATATTCTCATTACTTTGTGGGACTCTCTCAGAGGGTGGGTTGAATATATTTACGGTAATTTGGAGGTAAGTCGCGGTCGCACAGTGGCCGCACGTAACAGGGAAAGCTGGTTTCTGCTCTGACGGGTGTACCTGTGTCTTAGGCTCAAGCATTCCCTGCGCTTGAAATACTCTCCTCTGAAGGGCGGGTCTCTGCGTGGTGGGTCCTTGTAGGCTGGGTTTCTGACAAGCCAGGCTGGAGTTGTTTGTGTGTTGGTCCACGGGATGCCCAAGGCCAAGGGAAAGACTTCGGAGGCAGAAATTCGCTTACAAAGTTAATCGCAAAGCGCCTGCACCAGAACGCCGAGACGGAAGGCGGTGCCGTTGATCGAATGCGACCATATCCGGCATGCTTGGGACCACGGAAAATCGGTGTGGCGAATCTGGCCGAGATGGGTTTGGCCATGGACCCCAATAAAGCTGTTCCTCTCCTGAAGCGAAACGTGAAGGCCATGGACGTGGACAGCGGGGAGATGCCTGCGGTGCTGGTGTGGAAGCCCTACGTTCTTTCACATTTACACACTGTATATATTTCTAGGCAGGTTCTAACTGATACCCATCATCCCAGTAAGCTTAGCGAGAAGCCAGAGCAACCCACATATCATGAGGTCAGTCATTCTCAACATCCAGACTCCATAGTTCCTTGGAGGCGCCACCTAAGAGAAAACCTGATCTTTCCCCTTTAAGTTTCATCAGTAAATGCTGAAGATGAGAGCCTTCTACTGAGAGTATTCCACCTACACGGCAGAACCTGGCAAGCTACCAGTGTTTTATTTGATATACCAAAAACTAGCAACAATTATGGACCTCAATTCCATGACCTGAAGGAATGGTTTGAGGATCTTCCTATCCCTGGAGCAAACAGACACCC
>JAJIBD010031042.1:0-32790 GCA_021461705.1 Cryptotis parvus | reverse complement strand
AAAAGCCTCTCAGGGTAGAGAAAAGGGTTCCTCTGTATCACAGTCTAATAGATTCTCCACCACCCCATTTCTACAAAGAGATTTTGGGTAAAAACTAAAGGAAAGTAAGATGCAGAGGCTCTAGAGTGAGTCCTGCAAACATACGGAGTAGGTATAAAAGCAGTACGCCAATGAATGTGAGCATTTTTCCCCTGTGAGCCATTTTTGTTTTGGGTTTGAAAAAGTCTAGTATTTTGAGAAGAAAAAGAATCGGTGCAACAGGATAAATGATGCAGATAGCAATCCATACACAGTACTGGAAATGAGGTTTGCAAAAAGTAAAAACACTTAATATCTTGGAAACTTTTTGTTACACCTTTGAGAGCATGCTTTTTGCATGCAGGAGGATGTAAAGTCATTTTGGGATCCAGTTGAAGGATGGGCATAATCTCCCAAGGCAGAAGCAGAGTAGTCCCCTGGAGCATGGAGTAGGCTGTATCCAGGCAAAAGAAAATAAACCATATCTTTGGGGTAACTCGTAAGAGAAATCATTGTGGAACATTATTATGAATATTACCGCCGCTTCCTCTCTATGTAACTCTATTTGTGTTAAAGAAAAGGTGTGACAGGTAGATGGACATAGATTGATTGATAAGGGTGTAAGTACTATATAGCCTTCAACCGTAGGAAGTCCCATGTGGTATTCTCAAGGGGAGACATAGCATCACCTAGACTTTGTCTTGTCATGCCGGTAGAGACATGCATATAATATTTCACTCTATGAAAGAAATATCATCCTGTTATGCCATAAGCCTCTAAGAAGATCGGAGTCCATCGGTAGTGTGAAGGAGTGGTGTAGCTAAACATCCAAACCACAGAGCTTCAGCACGACTGAAACAAAAGAGACCCAAATTTCAAACAACCAGGCCCAAAAGTGCTTAAGTGAAGGTGGGTAGTGACTGAAAATGGGTGGGTAGTGGGAGGGAACCTGGGAACCTTAGTTAAGGAGAACACTACTGGTGGTACTGGTGCAGTAAAGAGCATGTCTAAAATGCAACTATGAATATCACTTCTTAAATCATGGACTTTGAAAGCCTTCAAATGAGTGGGCAAATGCACTACCTTCATATCAATGGCATCTTCAAATTCTTTTCTTATTAGTTGGTAAGTCAAGTTCTTATAACTATTCAAAAGTATATTAAATTTAGGACTCTCCTCTATACAGCACCTTCTGCAAAATCTCTATCTGTTGACCTGAGTAAAAGATAAGGCATAGTTTTATTATTTCTAGATATGATCCTTGAGTTTTAAAGTATGTACTTCCAAGAAATAAATTCTTAAGAGACATCTCCTTTCAATTGTCATTATGGAAGAAACAAAGTCCCTTTCTTCAGCAAGAGAGAGGCCCGGGAGTACAGGATCAAGTACTTTACCTTATTCTTCACAAATATCTATGCCATCCAATTTATTTTACCCCACATTAGTTAGTTTTCAGTTGGTGCTTCTCCATCACACAAATCTTTCAGTCATAATGTCTAACTTACTTATGGTGAAGTCAAAGATATTGAAGAGTAGACTTGAGTTTGCAGAAATATAAGAATTCTTAAGACACTTCTTACCTTGATGTTCTTTGACAACAACATCTTCTCCATAACTTTGATATTTTGACAATATAACTTCCTAAGAGAGAAAGGGCGCAGAAGTAAAGATGGTAGGTAAATTAATCAGAGAGAAAAGAATATTAATGTGTTCATGCTGATTCTCTGTAATATTTTATATGATAGTTAAAATAATTTTTCCAGTGAATTTATAAATCAGCTACTTAAAATAAAAATAATATTTTAGTATTTTATTTCCAGTTACAACTTAAGATAAATTTTGATATGTTTTTATTTATATACTTTTCATTAACTGTGGAAAAGTGCAAAGTAAAGTAAATACTTTGTTAAAGGAAATATAGTATGAGTAAACCTAAGAAACTAAATTCAAAAAGCATAAAAATTTTAATATTTTTCTTTTATTTTGAAGTTTCAATAAAAATACATAATCCGGCTAATAAAAGTATGAATTAACAATAGGTAGAATTTTTCATGTAAATAAAAACCTCCTTTCTTAATCACAAATATGAGTATTATTAGTCATTGAAAAATTGTGCACTCAAATCTCTGAAAGCTGCTAGTTTAAAAATATTCACATCGAAAAACAAGTTTTCTTCCTATATAACATTATTTTGATTTGTTTATTTTTGTAATGTTGACATTGAAGTACTGGGAGTTTTTCAGTTCAAATTAACATTAAACAAAAATGTAAACAGATATTTTCAAAGTAACGTAAGTATAAGTACATTAACCAATGAGGGATGAATATTTCCTCTTATAAAAATTCAAACTTGTGCATTTCATATAACTATTCTATAACTGGGAAGTGCCAAAGTGAGTAGCTGAGTACCTGCCACAGTGGGAGAGTACAAATGAACAATTACGCAGATTTTCGCCATAAAAGAACAGAACAACCAAATAATATATATAGAAAAGAAGCTTAAGCAAAGTACTGATTGTAAGTGTTACTTAACTTTATTTTCGGAAGCCACAAGAGGAAAAAAACACTTTAACTGAAAGTCTGTGTCTGACAAAGGCAAATTGCTTTTGTTGTAAATCATTTTCATAAGCGTCTGTGGCTTCTCTTATTGTGGTCTGCCACACATTCATTCAGCAAATAAAGCGATAACCTTGGAAAATGTTAATTGCAGGATACTTATGAAGTAGTTCTCCTCATTATTGAGTTAGTTGAGGGACTTTTAATTTATGAATTACAAATTCATTTTCTTGAAATATACTGAGGCTCTTATGGCGTGACAACAGTTATGAATTGTGACAACACGTGTAAATTCTTTGAATCTTTTTTTGCTTTTAATACACTGCAATGCCTCATTAGCCACTCCTGGCTCTCATAAAAATCGCCAGGAATTACTCCTGGCGTCGTGTCTCGGGGGACATATATAGACAAGCCGGGATCGAATCCTGGGCCATCGAAAGGAGCGTGGAGCCATGCGGGCAAGGCAACGCCTCTACCCGCTGGTCTATCGCCCTTACTTCCCCTTTGAATTTTTGAAGTATTAGTCACTTCTACATAAATGGTGGATTCTCACTGGAAAAAAATTCTAAACTGAAAGCGGTGGAATGTGGAAAATATAGCTCAATACTTTTGAAAATATTACAGATATGTTGCCCCAATATTTAGGTAGAATGTGTCCTTGTAGATACACTGGTAAAAATCAATAATGCTTCATCCTCTCATATGATTCTTTCATTTTGTAATCCAATCTTACTTCAGTTATGCCCATTTCTCTTCTGACTTTGTCATTCTCAGTGGGAAGAGCTTATAGTGCTTTATGGCCCAGTACTCTTATTACTCTCAAAAGAAGAGTGTAGAGAGAAGATAATTACTTCACAGACCAATAAATGCAAGGAGAAGCTGGGCGGGTCTGAAAAACAAAGATAAGTATAGACTTCGCCTTTAATTTTCTTTCACCTTGTTGGAGGACAGGGGTTGAGCTATCGTGGAGTTTTGTTTTTTGCCCACTCCCAGCTTAATCTATTTGGGTCATGGTTCATTCTAATGAGATCTCTCTTCTAGTGTGAAACACTGCTAGAGGGTGTGGTCAGTTACAGAAGTCACCTTGATTGAATAACTTCTGACTTATACATCTATTAAGACTTCATAGGTGTTTTAGATGGGGCAAAGCTCCTCTTTATACCCAATAAGCGTGGAAGAGTTAGGAGTCCCCAGGGAGACTACCACCCTGACTCACCTAAACTATAGGAAGACTATAGGAAATCAGTACTAGTTTGCTCTAAGCAGGCGAAGTGTGACCCCTTTAACAGCTGCACGAGAACAAAGATACTCAGAATCACCCTGGTGCAGATAATAATGAAGGACTACGTGGGTACCATCTAGATTGCATGAAGCTCTGCGTTAAGATGTGACCACGTTATACCAGCCCTCTCTCTCCCCCCAGTGTTTTACAGGCAAATAATCTGGTAGAGTGGATTAGACCTTGGCATAACCCCTGTTTATACCTGCAACAGGGTTAATGGCACTACTCCTCTGTTTAGAGTTCTTTGTTGACAAGAAACCCTCTCACTTGGATTACTTTTGGTGTATATATGGGCTCCTTGGAGCCCCTTGGGCACAACCTGCCTCTTGGGGCCTAGCTCTTGCGCTCCCCAGGCCTTGAGCTTGCTGGCTTCTGAAGCTTTGGCCTTTTGCTCCTTCTTCTGGGTAGGACTCAGCTCGGTGAGATCCTCTCTTTTGCTGGGAGACTCTAGGCTCTTTTGTATGGTCTTAGGTTCAGACCAAAGCTAAGGTTTTTGTTCATTATATTGGATTTCTGTGGAAGAAGCTTTGTACCATTAGAAGCCATTTTGGAACTGCACCCGAACTGCGTGAGTTTTCATCATGGTTCTCCCAGCGTCAGCGGAGGTAGAAGAGAACTTCCTGCCCTGACACTGTTGGGACCCCTGGGCGCTGTTCCCTCCCGTACCTTGATAATATATAAAACCATGCCAGGCATGTTGAAAAAGTGTAACTTATGTTGTATAGTATTTCTAATTTCCATAGTACTAGACAAACTATTGCCATAATTTATTTTCTCTTTGGGGGGTCATGACAAAATTTAAAAAATACGCACTACTGGAGAAAATTGGAAATTTTCTAGCCAACATAATTATTCTTTCGCTTACTCTGCAGAATTTCCTTCAATGTTTTTGTAAAATACTCAAAATGGTGGTTGTAGAACTATTATTTGGGGGCCACAGAGATAGTACAGCAAATAGAACATTTGCCTTTACTCCAGGCTGTCTAGGTTCTCAAAACCCGGCATCCTATATGATATCCTTAACTCTGCCAGTTACTCCTGAGCATAGAGACAGGAGGAAACCCCATGAACATTGCCAGGGAGTGACCCAGAAAGAAAAAAGAAAGGGGAAAAAGAAATGCTATTAAAAAAAGATGGAGCTGAGAGGTGTGGGGTGATAGGGACAGAGTGCATATTCCTTTCAGTCCCCAGCACTATACAACTGCCTGCCGATGGCTACTGGGCGCTGGGCACCTTTCTGGAGTGAATCTCTGAGCACTGCAGATCAGGTCCAGTAGTCTCTTTTCTGAACTAGCTCTGAACTAGCAGGCTGGGTCCAGTAGTCTCTGAACTAGCTTGAAAAGTGGAGATTTTTTGGGGATTCACAGACCTGCACACTGAAACCACCAACCAAGCCATAAAGAGTCACCTGAAGAGATTCTTAAGACTCCAGAGAAATGCGTGAGAGGCTGTTCAAACACACCGCAAACACACACACACACACACAAAGCCACATACACACACACATACACACACATACCACACAGATACCAATAATAACAATAAATAAACACACATTTGATGGTTCCTAGAGCAATGATAAAGTGATAACTCACTTATTTTATGTTTTTCTCTTTCTTTGAGCCTTAGTGTTTTTGGGTCACACCCCAGCGCATGCTCAGGGATTAATCCCGTGTGTCGCCACAGGTGTGGACTGATGTGGGATGCGCCTGAGATTTGAAACCTGAGCTGGTCAAAGGCGCTGGTAAAATTTGCCTCCCCACAGATTTACTCTCTGCTCCCATTTTGTTATTCCTTAAGCACAAAAGCAAAAATAAAGGGAAATCCAGCAAAATAACTCCATTAGATTTTAAAATATTTTAAGATGTTGTATAAGTGAGTAGGGTTTCTCTTTCAGTACCAAAAAGGATAGTTAGTTTTTACGCCATTTCTTCACTTGTTCAGGATTCTGGGGAAGGCCTGTGCGCTGTGGTTTGTTTTCCCACCACTCTTCTGCACTAAAATGGCTCTCTGTGAACTGTTATTGTTTACTTTTAACTCTGAATAACAATGACAAAAAGATGTTTCTCACTACATTCACTTGATGCTGTGTTCCCTTTTTCATTTGATGTTAACCCTCCTGTGGGTTCTGTGCAGACTCGAACTCATTTTTAGTTTTGTACCATTTAATAAACCAAACTCCAGACTCCTTCATGAGACCCTCTTCCTGCACACAAATAGATGCTAAGCAAGAGTTGATCTCTAACATTTATCATCTATGTAGCCCTTTGGGATAATTTCAGATCGCCACTTCTAAGATTTTACTCCTGCCAGCATGCAGTTGCTAATAGGCAGGGTCAGGGGTCAGATCCTTAGTCCCGCGACAAAAGTGTCTACCAAAAGTATATTAGAAAGGGAACATAACAGAACACGAGCCATGGTATCAGCCACACACCATACTCCAGATCATTTTCTTCCTCATTGATCACCTATAAGGACAAACATTACAAGGGGAAAAAAAGTATGGAAAACAAGTATAAAACTCAAAGGGTCAGCGGAGACTCTACTTGTTCTAGCATAAGTCTACTCTGAGGGGAGTGATTGAACAACCATTGGATAATTGTTTGGGTCTACTAACAGGTCAAGTAGGTCTACCATTCATCAACTTCCTAGTATTACCTCCAAGAATTAAAAAAAAAAAAGATAGATGTGTGAACAGAGATGTTTGTTGTAGAGGTCATGCCTGTAGAGAAAACGCAAAGCTTTGAAGATTTTCATTTCCTTCGTAACTACCACCATTAGACCTTCTTTCAAATTTCAGGTTGAATGTTTGTCAGTACTAAAGTCAAAGAGACAAAGCTACCTGGCTTGATCTAAGATATTCAATCATAAGTATTCTATAAGTGTACCTGACAAATTCGGCCTTAGAATGCTCTTTTTAGTGGAAAAACACCTTAGGGGCAAATTAACTTAACAGTGAAAAACTTATTTCTAATGAGGTAAAAGCAGGCCCTTTCTTTTCATGGAATTCCTAGAATGCAGATTCTTACTCCCGTCTGTATTCTACAGTGATCAAGGTAAATCACCTCCGTTAGTTTCTGTATCAGTCAAACCATGTGTTTAGCCTTAGTCCCCAGGGTACAAAGCTACTAATTTAAGAAAGGAAGTAATAGTAAAATGTAAACATATACTTTCCTTTGGGGGTAGACCAAATAAACAGTAATACTATTTTATTTTTAAATGTCAGAGCTCAGTGTTTTAGATTAATCGCCATCTCTTGGGAAATTGTAGAGCACTTCCTAAGCTTTCTCAATTGTCTCATTGTTTTCAGCTCATTCTGACTGTGCAATGTGCCTTCAGCAGCTAGATTTCTATGATTCACGCACCAGTGATGCCTTAGAAAACAACAACTGTATGATTTGGCAGTCAAAGTGGGGAAAAACCACAGAAAAACGTATGCCCATGATGTTTCATTAGACTGATCTCGCTACTTCTGATACCTGGTGGTACCCTCTCCATGCCGCATCCCGCCTAGTCACTAATAATGGTTAAGTAATAACAGGAATCCTTTTCAAGAGAGTTCCATTCAAATGGAAATATTTTTTCGAATTTGTAAATTTCTATATTTCCTGCCAACTATTTGTCTTCCCCTAAATTACATAGATGCGTAGTTTAAGGCTTAAATCATGAGCTACTTTCATGCTTCTTTCTTTCATTTATCTCAACTCCAGTGAAGTTTCTGTAAAAAGTTGGTGTAGTGCTCAGTCGCGAGCCAGAGCAGCCCAGCGGTAGGCGCGCTTGCTCCAGACGCGGCCGGCCTCACAGGCCGCACGGGTTCGACCCCGGCATCCCCATATGGTCCTCTGAAAGCGGCTAGGAGTAATTCCTGAGTGTAGATCAGGAGTAACCCCCTGAGCATTTTCGCCAGGTGTGACCCAAAAAGCAAAAAAAAAAAAAAGAAAAAGCTGTGTAATTATATAAATCCTTATAACACTCATAGCGTTAGCTATTCCAGAGATTTGGAACTTTTCTGGTCTAGGGTCAGTAGCAGATAGCTCTTTTTCTAGAATTTTTGGCATCTCGCGAACATTAATTAATCATATTAATCTCTATAAGTATAGGTTTTGCGAAAAGAGTAAGATTAGTGCCATTTTCACCTCTGATGCATTTTCTATGAATGCACTACTATGGCTGTGCATTATGCACAATTAAAGTACTAAAAGATGTCATGTTTTATTTCTAAATAGTTCTAGTATTATTAAGTCTTACTTTTATTGTTCAGGTCTAAACTCCCTTTGAATTTAGTTTCATATAAGATTGACTTTCTTTCCCCTTAAGTTAGGAGTTCAATTAGGGGTGCTAGATTTGAAAGTGTAAAAATAGAAACACAATGTTTCCACTTAGCTTGGATTGCCATATAAAAACAACAATATCTGCAATATTTGGGGATATACTTTTACTGAAGAATTACCTCGTTTATTTTATGCTCATTGTAACTAGATCTACATTTTATCTGAACCATTATTTCTGACTTATATGTAATCAACCCTTAAGTTGCTTTCTAGGAAAAACCATAGTTTATTCAATAGAACATTTTTTATTATATATATGCATAACTTAAATTAAGTGGTGTAAGCAAAGTAATGTATATTTTGTGCTTTCTCAAGGAAAATTTGTATAGATCAAAACATACAAATCATATCATCTCACTTCTCTAACTTATTCTATGTCTCTTCAAAGTACCTTTGAGTAGCTTTTTTGATATGTAGCTTTTAATCAGTCATCTGGGGTATTCTTAACTACTTGTAGTGATCACCACAATGAGATTGATTTTTTTATTGCTGGAATCATGAACCCTTAAGTGTTAAAAATAAATGAGTACTCCTGGACAAACTACCCACTTTGCTTTTTTTGTCATAGTCTTAAACTGTATAGTTGATTTTCCCCAGGCTTTCGTGTGAGTTGCTCACAGTGATGAGCATTTATGGACTGCTTTGGGGTGAAAACCCAAACAGACCCTTCAGATCAACAAGCTGGCAAATAATGCATAATTAAGTAAAATGTACCTGTAATAGTGTAGGAACACACATTGCAGCTTTCATGGTTTTAATAATAATTTCAAGGGAAAAGTATGAGGCCTTGGGGTTTCTACATTACTTTGATAAACAAAAGTTATTCTTTGGTATCATGTACATAAAGCAAAGGTTATTTGGTAAAAATAGAAAGTAGTTATGCTGTAAAGTAAATGTAAATATTTCCCAAATATTTTAGGCAAAAGAATTTTTTTTTCTCTCTTCAAGTAAAATCTCATTGTTCTTAATCACAAATGGTCAAATGCGTTTCTTTCAAATGAGGTCTACCATTGCCAAGATTTGCTTGGAAAGTAGGGCATTTAAAGTCATTGTGTGATAGAAAAGTTGCTTGGGTAAGTACCTTCTTCAGTCTATGCTTTCATTTCTTGGAGTACTGTCACTTCTATATAAAAAGCCATAGAAAGTGAACATTAGCCCCTTTAAAGGAGTCACTGTATTTATCAAGATCAGGGTGGAAAAAGTTATTTATGAAGTGTTGGATGCACCTCACTGCACTCCGCTGTTCATCCCCAACAATTTTGCAGTCAAAGTGAGAATGTGTTGTAATAATTCCAACCCAAACCCAGAGATGTAAGAATTCCAGGTTACATCATACCGACAGTGCTGGGTGTGAGATTTGCAAACAATATTCCGGTAGCTGTAGCTTTCATTCCTGCAGAAAAAATAAAAAACAGCAGAAGTGTGTGGAGGAAAAGGGCCAGTGAAGATAAACACTCATCCTGAAAGCAGAGTTTCACATTACATTATAATAGCAAGACTCAAACAAGGGAGAACCAAACTTCAAGACCTAAATCTGACAGACATTTTACTATCCAAAATCTATTGCCTTTTATCTGTATTTGAAGTTAGCGAGTTAATGTTTAGCCTTCATCCAGAGAGCTCACCAAACATATAGCAGTCGTTTCTTTTCCCTTCAAATAAAGTCTATGGCAACTGCGGGATAGGCAGCCTTATTTTTGCCCATTAATCACTGGTGAAACTTCCCCAGAATATTCTTAAAAAAAGTCTCAGATATTTCTGGCTGGAAAAGATCCCCTCCCTCCTCTCTCGTTCTAATCATCAGTCCATCCCATCTGTAATGGCTTTAGAAAATTGTTAATTTATTACAAAAGTGACAGGTTTAGCTGGGCTTTTGGTCTGTCAGTGTAGGTTACATGAGCTCTCTTATAAACTACTATCATGCATTTCTTCCTGGGAAGCTGATGGAAATGATCTTGGATTACGAAGAATTTGATATGTTAGCACCTACAAGCGGACTGAAAAGAAAGGCTTCCCTTAATACGGTTCTTTTCAAAACTATAATGGGAACTACAAAAGATAATCTGGCACAGAGACAAACCCATTGCTGGCATTCCGCTCCTGAGCGCACTTCAGAATATAAATTTTGGTTACATGAGATGTGTAAAAACACACAATCATTCCTTAAACAAAGAGCTAAGTATATAAGTGCAAACAAACCCGCTTTTAGAGTAGTTAGGTGGCGGCATTTTGAATGGAGCTGCGGGGTTTCCTTAAAGGACACTCCTACCAGCACAGCTTAAATATTGAAGAATGTAACAGGCAATTTCGCTCCTTATATAGAAGTCTAATAAGAAAAATGTGCACCAGAAAATTATGTGCGAGGAAAACCAAATTCAACATGAAATATTTCTCCTCACAAAATTGGCAATATGGTAAAATTATCATTTTATCTAAATCCAAAATACTGTTTTTTCTTCCAGCCCCCTGATCTTGCTTTGGGATTCATGAAAATTCTCGAGCAGTGGTGTAAGAATAAAATATATGATCTGAAGTGAAGCTCGTTGGGAATACATAACATGACATCACTTCACACAGTAGAGTCTCATCTAAAAATTCTGTTTACAGAATTGATAAATCACATATTTGGGAATTGAATCGTTAAATAGGAGGGCTTAGATAAGGAAAAACTGAAAAAAGCTTTTAAGACTAATTCCATTTCAAAAGCAGAAAACAATTTCTTTCATGTTTTCTCCCTTAAATTTCTTCTTAGAATATCTTCACCCTCAGCAATAGAGTGTCATAAAAGTAGATTATCTCAAACAGTTCCTCATTATATCTAAGTTGTAGGCTGTGTGGAGGCCTGGGCTTAAAATACAGTATTCTGAAAATTCCACAAATGTTCAAGATTGGATAAAAAAAATTACCTAGTAGAGGAATTTTATTTAAAAAAAACAGTTAAATGACATGCCAAGTGCCCATATCCAGCAAACATGTTAAACAAGGTACTTGAAATACTTGGGCACCCCATTAAATATTTTCATAAAGTCATATTATAGTATATCATATCACATCATTTTTGACAGGTGAAAATTGGGAGATCTCTTTCAAAGTAAAGTTTATTTCATTAATTTGCATTAGGGCTTCTACTCGTTAAAAACCTGTTTACTAGGATGGTTCTTTCTTAAGATATTTCTCTTTCCAAACTGTGATTCTACAATAACAGATTCATTTTAAAAAAATTTTGGTATAGTAAAAAGTAAATTAGGAAAAACACAATTAATAGGATCACAACAATGTACATAGAAAAGAGAAATGGAATGGAAGAAAAGAAGTAAAAATTTAAATGAGTAATTTTTAATGATCAAAAATATTCCATTTCTTTTTTTTAGGCTTTCAAATATTATACTTTTATAAAGAAATGTAGCTTTCGAAACTGAGAAATCACTCGGCATTGAGAAAAAAGTTTATTCCATTTGGCTCTAGGAGTGGTTCAGAAGCTTTGGAGACATACACTAATTCTTTTCAGACTTACTGTAAAACCACCCCATAAATACGGTCTGTCTTCCCGCTCATCATCGATTTGCTCGAGCGGCCCCAGTAACATCTCCATATGTCCTGGGTCTCATGCTAGTAGAGCCCAAGGGCATCTGCTTGCTCCAGGAACATGAAAGAGTCCTAACTACATTCCAGAATGAGGTCTATAATGTTACTGGTATTTGATATATCCAAATACAACACGCGGTAGGTGCAAAAGCCTCTCAAAGGGCCAAAGCCCCGTCGCGGTGGTATATTTCCGTAGCTCTTTCATTCATGATGACTGCAAGAGTATCGGGCCACATGGCTCTTCACTCATCAGAATTATTCTGGTGGTGCCTCGGGGACCATGCTAGAATCTAACCTGGGTTGGCTTCGAGGTGCAAGCAAATGCCCTACCGGGCTGCGTTATCGCCTCTCAGCCCCGTGTTTCATTTCAACACTTGTCCTCCTGGTACCCTTTGGGGGTGTGTAAGTCCCCAGAATTTCTGCTCCTGTGTTTCCTTCCCAGAGGTCTCTGTCCTGAGCTCAAGCTGGGCAGGTTGGAGGTGAAGAACTAAGCTTCCAGCTCCTGAGGCCCGCAGCCCCCTGGGTGAGCGCCTCCGGGCAACGGCCGTAAAGTAGGCAAAAAGTTGCGCCTGTTCCGCAGCCGCTTCTCCGGCGCCTGAGAGCCTCCTCATGAATATCCATTTCTCTACAATGATATTTTAGAGAAACAAATGCTCTGAAATGATGTCCTAATGACCTAGCTTTTAAAAAAATGTTACATGAAGACCCGGTCAAATTACCCTAGTGGCCTGAAAGAGTTAATGTTGCTTTCATTAACGCTTCAATTTAGTGTTAATTTGCAATGTGGAGAGCAAGCAGAGGTGTGCAAGTAACTCACTGATGGTTTCATTAATATATAGATAAACCTAAGTTGAGAGGAGTCATTTTGAAAGAGCTTATGAAGAGAAGCTTCACAATGCCTCATCAATAGATTCCTGGCTTGGGAAGCCACAACCTGATGGTGGCTGTATAAAATCCAACAATCTGATTACTTGATATTTTGGGAAAATGCTTAAAGTGTATCCTTTCAAGGAATTACTGATGTTTAAAGAGATCTGTGTTCTTTGAAAAATTAAGGTAGTTGTTTTCCTTTTACTCTGATAGAAAGGCATTTACATTTTTTGAAAAAAGTCTGTAAACTCAAGGTATTTTTCTCCCTCAACCACTGAATAGTATCGGTGAGATTTTAAAACAAATCAGATGGCACAAATGTTAGTACTACAAAAGTGTAGTTGAAATGCTTAACCATTTAATTATGCCTCGGAAATTAATAGATCAAGTTTTATGATCAATCTATCGAATGGAAATATGTAAAAATTATTATTCTCACTTTATTCATGGCAAAGAAGGAAAATATTTTGGAAAGCAAAAGCACTGAAAACTTTTTTGTTACACAATAACTAACTGTTAAATTTGTCAGCTTGATATCCCCTCCAGTTTCATCCAAGTTGCTACCAACTGTCTAGACTTTATTATTTTTCTAGTGGAAGCAGCGTATTTCCTGTGTATATATACTGCAACTTTTATCCATTTATCTATCCTTGGAGCCATTTGAGTTTTGATTATGGGTACAATTTCAGTGGCCCTGGTGTGCATCCGCTATTTATATCAATTATAGGAACTGGAACACTACTGTAACCATATTTCTAAACTATCACTATCATACTCGATTTGCTTTGGGAGCTGGGCACCAGCAATATCTCCATATGTCTTGTCTTGCTAGTAGAGACCAAGGGTGCATCTGCTTGCTCCTGCGAACATAAAGAAGCCTCAGACAATTATAGTAGATCATGGGAATGACCTAATATAATTGTTACTGGTATTTGGCATATCAAATATTGACAAGGGCAGCTTGCAACAGGCTTGCCATGTGGGTGACACTTCTAGTCACCCTCTAAATGCAAACATTTATTGATGAACCCGTTGCGACAGCAGGCTTCGCCATGCCAAACAGGGCGGATAGGCCTCGTTTGCTGCTAGGTGGAGTTCTGAAGAGAGGGAGTCTGATGTGGGAAAATGGAGGCCCTCCCCTGGAGTAGTGGGCCGCCGATACTCCAAGTCGTCTGGCTTGTTGTGAGGTCCTCCTGGGGTGGCGGGCCAGGGCCAAACCCCGCCATCCCCTCCCAGGTGCCTTGTGAGCGGCTGGGCACAGGGAGAGAGCAAGTAGCAGCTCTGCCCCATGGTCCGAGTAAGTTTCTGGATCAGCATACCTGGGGAAGCTTGAAGAAAAGCTGCTGCAGGTTGGGTGTCAATGATCCGGGCTGCGAAGAGGCTTGTCTGCTGCTAGGTGGAGAGTTAAAACTATAACTATAAAAGAAATAAATTTGAAAGAAAGATATTATAAAAGAAAGAGAGAAAAGAATCCTGTTCAATCAGAGTCCCAAAATTATTTTTTCCTACCTGCCTGTTTGAAAAAAAAAAATACTCGAACATTCCATCCTGTAAATCTACCTTCTTCAACCAAACAGAAATCTCTCCCATTAGCACTAGCCATATTCTAAGCCCACACCACCACTTCCAACGGAAAGCATTTCAGCGTCTAGGAGGCGATGTCTTCTACTTTGGGAAGCACTGGGTAAATGCCCAAACTAATAGAAGGCTAGAAAAATTCCAGCAATAGCACGTAATCATCAGTTCCTTATTCACCTTTAAAACATGTGTGTACATGTGTGTGTATGTGTAAGAGCATAAAATAAATATGGAAAGTTCATAAAGAACCTTTAGCCATCCATTTTAATATAGTTTTTATAAAATGATTATATTGCAAAAGGAAATCTGTGTTTTTGTTATTTCTATTTTTGATCAATAACTTGTGCTCAGGCGCTCATTCCTAGACTGAGGTTTGGTGTCACCTTGCGTTCTTGAGGCCTGGCATCAAACCTCAGATTCCGAATCACAAGTGTATTTCAATCCCAGGGTAAATCCATAGGCATCTTTAATAAACTCTGTCGAGCTTATTAGTTTGTTGCTAAGTGTCACATAGCACACACACCTATCTATCTCTCTTTCTCTTAGTACTTTGTCAGATCAAGTAGAGAAGTTTTTCTCTCCATCAATTTGGGATGCTTTGTATTCTATTCATCATCTTTTGGTACTCATAGATGCTTCTTAATATGATGAAGTCCCATTTATTTACTTTTTTTTGCTTCTTTTTGGCACGCTGGTTGGCACTAAATCAATAATTTGCGTTCTAGATTCAATGTCGTGAAGATTTATGTCTACACTCTTTCTTCCAATATAATTTAGGAGAGTCACTAATCCAATTAAAATTGACATTTGTGTAAGATGTGAGACAGGGGTTCAAATGCAGGTTTTAACATGGCTGCTTAAAGCCCAAAAGCTATTTTGTTGAAGGGTGTTCCGCACACTCATACACCTACTTTTTATTTGTCAAAGATGGAGCTGACCCAAGTGTCCGTCTCTGTGCTCTCAAATCTATTTGAACATGGACTATGAACATTTTTTGTAATTGTTTATCTCAGGGTGGTATAATAAAATATACAAATCTATTTTTTTTGTTGTGACAGTGTCTTTATTCTCATTGCCACACCTCTTGACTTAGACTATAACTTCCTTATAGTATGAAGTTGGGGAAAGGGATAATATCTCAAACCATTATGCAAGGTTTCTTTTTCATCTGTTTTGGTTGGGGAGAGGGCTTAGTGATCCTTATAAATTGCAACAGTATTTGAACTCTTTTAAAAATTGTCGCTTGAGGTGTATTTTTTTTATGTCATTGAATCGATAAAGTACCTTGGGAAGGATGGCTATGGTTTTAAACAAAGTTTTAAGAGTTAGTATAATGTACTTCCATGAAGAGAAATGTATCCTTCAGATAAATTCAGAACCCCGCCGAGAGCTGCTAGGTTCTTCTGGCATTTCACTTACACAAGAGTGGAGAAAGAGGATTAACTCTCCGAAAGTCAGGACGTAAAAGATGTTTGTTTTAAAAGGAAAGGAAACCCACTGAAGGCAAGAAGTGGGCAAAGGGATTCCCCTAAGGCGTTCAGGGGAGGATTTTTAGGCCAGGGATTGTCCAGGGAGAGTAGAACGCAATACATAGAGCATAAAGTCTTAACTAGGGTGGCTCTGTCAGTATCTTAGTAGGTCCTTTGGTGGGCAGGTGTGTTCACGGGGGACTTTTTGGCAGAGGAAAGCACTGGTGGGTGAAGTACCCAGGGTCCTCATGGCTCCTTCCTTTTGAGAACCCCTCTTCTTACCTTTCCACTCTCTGTCTCTATTGTCATCATCCTGAGGCGGTAAATCTTGACTCCACTTTAGTTATCTTTTATAAAATTGGGAAGTATACTACCACTTCTATCTCAGTTGGAGAGACTAAGAGAGATTAAGGGGGTATGTGTTTTTTTGCATGAAGCAAACCCAGGTGCACTTCCCAATACAACATTTTCCTCAAGTTCTAACTAGGGGTGATTCCTGAGATAGTTCCTGGGTAAACACGAGCATGGTTTGCTGTTCTTTCCTTCCTCCATCACCAAATACTACTGCTATCTTAGTAGGTTGTGGAAATTAGGAAAACAACAAATAAGTTTTGTCAAGTATCCTGGCCTCCCGTAAACCTGCAAGTAAATGTTGGTCATTTTTCATTGTGGTAAATAGGTTAAACTCCTGTACAGAATAGCTAGTTCTTCTCTTATGACTTGTATCAAAAATGAAATTGGATTGATTGAAAATTCAATATAAAATAACTTTTTATTGAAAAAAAAAATATACTCAGTGTTTATCATGTTTTCTTTATTTTCTTTTAGAGTCCCACTTTTAGCACTCAGAACTTAATCTTAGTCTGTGCTCTGCGACCAGTCCCGAGTGCTAAGGAGAACCATATGTGGTGTGAGAGATTGAAACAGTCTGCTCCCTGGAAAGAAAAGTGCTTACCTCCTCCTGCACTTCCTAGACATCTCTCCTGTACCTGAGCTTATCTCAGTGGAACTGCCTTTACGATGATCTTGCTAGGATGCAGAGAAAGCAGAAAACACAAAATCCTTTACCCATGGAAGATTGCTAACATTTTTACACTTATGCAAGAAAACTAATACATATTACACATGGCAGATTAAAAATATTTGAAGTGTGTAATAAGATATTTTCTAAATTTAGCTAGTTTTTCTGTATCAATTTTTTCAAAATACAACAATAATGCAGGTGGCCAAATATAAAAGTGCGCATTGTATTATAATTCATTCTGGCCCCAGAGACTTCTTGAACTATAGCTTTGGTAATTTTGTCTCCAAGGAAGGAAATAGCTTAAATGTTGATTCAGCATCAAGAAGGAGTCTAAGCTAAATTTAGTTTTTTTCTCATAGCCACAGAGAGGTGTATTAGTTATGGCAGATGCATAGAATGTCATAGAACGTCAGACCTCTAGGGGAGCCTCAGAGCCTACTGATTTTCATCTTGACTTAGTTTTCCAGAATTCCTTTTAGCTGGAATTTTATTATTATCTCTGCGCTACTGCTCCATATCTATTTATTCATCTTTTTCCACACGGGTAGAAGCAAAAGTCCAGAGTGACAGAGGGAAATAATGTTTGCCTATCCAAAAAAGCAAGAAAAACAAGTGCTGCCAGGGATGCGGGAAAGGGGACACTCATCCGATTGTTGGTGGGAATGTCAACTGGTACAGCCTTTTGGAAAACGAGGATGGCCATTCTCCCTCCAAAAAACTAAAAATTGAGACTCCCATTTGACCCAGCCATGCCACTTCTGGGAATATACCCTGGGGAGCCAAAAAAACGAGCCAGCTAGAAACACCATCCCCTACTTTTATGTTCATAGCAGCATTATTCACAATAGCCGGAATCTGGAAACAACCAAAAGTGCCAAAAATTGATGACTGGATAAAAGAAACTTTGGTACATCCATCACACAATGGAATACTATGCAGCTGTTAGGAAAAAGCTTATGGGGAATTTGCCTATAAATGGATGAGGACATGGAGAGGATCTTGTTGAGTGAAATTAGCCAGAAGGAGAGAGCGATATAGAATGACTGTATTTATTTGCATGGCATAAATATATATAGATGTTTAGATTATAAGATACATGTTATATACTCTACATATTATGATCTCAACATCCAAAGGTCAGGCGAAACATGGATCAGAAGGTCTTGTCAAAGGTGGAATTACCACAAACGTGTAGGGAGCAGAGGTTAGGTACATGTAGATGCAAAGGGGAACAGTGTACCATTCATTTGTCAAAAGTGCTATTACCAGCCATTAGAATTTACCACTCCACAATACAGGCAAAAAAGAA
The DNA here is from genome assembly GCA_021461705.1 of Cryptotis parvus. NCBI lineage: Eukaryota > Metazoa > Chordata > Mammalia > Eulipotyphla > Soricidae > Cryptotis > Cryptotis parvus. The sequence goes on along the minus strand of JAJIBD010031042.1, from coordinate 14,768 downwards.
TACACATGATAACCTCCTAAGTATATGTATTCAATCCACAATATGTAAGTAAGAAAGAGAAGAAGGAAAAAAAAAAAGAGAAAGAGAGAAAAAAGATAAAGAACCCCATTGAGGCAAAGACTACGGAGGGGAGAGGGAATCGGGAACATTGGTGGCGTGTGGAAATGGGCACTCGGTGGAGGGATGGGGTACTGGACCACTATATGGACCAAAGCAAAAAACATGAACATTTTTGTAATTGGTTTATCTCAAGATGGTATAATCAAATATACAAAAAAAAGAAATAATGTTTGCCACTCAATAATAAGTTACTGGTATATAGAATGCGGTTGGAATGATGAAAGTCACATTTTAAAACATTCTTGTGCATACATTAAGACATTTAGTCTTATAAATAAATCCTTCTTGAACTTCAGTGAAGGGAAGTATATATAATAAAAATAGAAAAAGAAACGTGCCTAGAGTCAGTTGGTAGATTAAAAATGAATTGAGTAAAAACATTAAGTTAGTAGAGCTCAAACCATTTAGTAGAAATAGAAGAGTGAATGCAAGTTTAAAGAATGTTTTAAAAATATATCTATTTTAATGGAAAGCAACTTATATAAAATATATAAGTAAGGAAAGAATAATTTATATACTCATTTACACATAAAGAATAAAAATATAACAAAGACTATATGTACTTTGTTTCCCTGAACTTTAGGAAAAATGTTAGACTATCTGATTCTATCTATAACAACCTATTTGTTTCTCTTCCTCTAAGAATACTAAAGCAATAGCTTTTAATTTAGATTTATTTTCTTTTGTGTAAACTATAAATTGGCTTTATGGTTAGCATCCAGATTTAGGTGACACAAAAAGTAGACTTCATAAAACAATAGAAAAATTGAATTTTCAATTTTATTAGTTAATATAATTCAGTCACAACTGTCATGGTTAGGCAAGTGAAGACTTTTTGAGATTCCTAACAGTTAATGAGAAATATTCTTACCCTCACACTTAGTCTACGTTCTCATCATCAATCAGAACAATCCAGTAATAGTGATTATAATTAAATCATCCATAATTATAACAGATGCATTGAATAATTTATATGCATAAAGTACTACAGTGTATGGTTTTTAGTACATAAATATCCTAAGCAAACCTGATATATCAAAGAAGTAGTACGTTAGCTTTACAATTCACTAAAAAGTAAATGTAAAAGTAGCCTTTTTGGATAAAATGAATTATGGGAAAGTAATTGCTACTAGAGTTCAAAAAGAAAAAGCAAGTTGACCATAGTTGAAAAAGTCTTTTGGAAAAGCTAGAAGCGAGGAGGGTAGAGCTTTTGAATAGGGCGCTTCTTTGAGGGGAAGGAATAAATTGATAAATTACTAAAAGAAGGACCAACTAGTTAGGGAACTTTGCAAAAAGCAAAGGTGGAGGGGCTCGGAATTCCCACTCTTCTCATTTTGAGAACAAGTAGAGTAGGGCAAACAATTGGACCAGACTGCTTTGACCAAAGTATAGATAGGATTTATAAAGAAAATTTAAAGAGTTTTTCATAAATTTGGATGGGAAAACAAGTTGCTAGGTATTTTTGATGTCAAACTAATGATGATTTATTTTGAATGAAACTTCTCTTTATGCTGTTAAGAGTGAAGAATCATAAGTTTAAGCAAAGTAACTGCTTGGCAGGTGAAACTTGGTAATTTTCCTAAAGTTGTAATTCTTAGAGTATAAATTCTGGTAAGTGTGTAGCAATGCTAATATCTTCAAAAAAAATTAGAACCTCGTGTAGGAAAAGCAGAGAAAGCTCAATATGAGATTTTGACCTCTATGTAAGAACAATTCTCAGTTCAAAAATTCAATAATGCAATGAATTCCCAAATATTCATCATCCAGTTTGAAAACATGACCATTTTATAACCCATCTTAGTGTATTTCTCAATTCTTTCATACAGTCACTAATAGAGGTGTTTAGATCACTCTTACAATATTATTGTAAATAAGTTAATCAAAAATATTTTCAGAATAGAAGATAAAAAACAAGTAAATGTATTTTCTTGATGAGTTTTTAGAATGTGTTTCTATATAACAGCCTGTGTTACACCCTCATCCTTAAAAATCTCTAAGTGGGTAGATTGCTGAATCTTTTTTAGAAAATTCTAGTAGTCTTTGAGAACTTTCTCGCTTTCGTATAAGGACATTGCATGATAAGTATGTCTTACTTTGAGTAGGTATTTTAAGGGTTCAGAATTTCACATCTGTAATCACCCATTCCTCTGCAAATACTTTTGATATTTGTTGAGAAGTGGTATTTGGGAAAACATAAATGGTACGAGAGGGCACCTCCATTGCTATAATCAAACATATAATGTAACAGCAGCTTGTTTTCAGATGACAAAAACTGGCAAATGTGTACTTTGTAGAAACATACTCCTGTAGCTATAGCTTATTGCAGTAAATAGAATTTCAAAATAGATAATGCAACACTACTATTTACAATATTTATCTGAAATTGTGGTTAAGTGTTCTTAAATCTCTGTTTAGCATTTATTATACCACTGTACCTCTGAGACCAGGCTGGGCTGAGTTATCTTTAAAAAGTAAACATCAGTTAAATGCTCTGGGATGTAACCGTAAATTATTATTACAGTCTGCATCAGGAAATATAGTCCACAAAAATGCTCAAGAATCTCATTAGACAAATATAATTGAATAGCCTATAAACAGAAGAGCCAAAAATATTCACAGCTTATTTTAAAATTAATTCTCCTATTGGTTTTTTTATTGTTTGAAAATATTCCTTTAGGAATACACTCCAAAGCATAAGAAGCTATAAAGTTGTGCAAAGTCTCTATGCACATAGTAGCCTGACCTTAATTTACATTGCAGGTGCCATAACATCTTTTTTCCTTAACCTGCCTATTGTTCCAGCAAATAGTCTAATATCAATTCTGGCAGCATTTTGGCATAATGTTTAGAGCAGCAATTTACCCCTCAGCTCCCGCAGTGGATCTCATATGGGTGCTCTTTTGATTTTCTTTTTTTTACACTTTGATATGTTCTTCTGTATTTTTGTGCATGCAGTATCATATTTTAAACTACATTTGAAAGCTTCTGCCATTCCTGATACATACACTAAGTTTATAAGTATCTCCTCATTATTAATTTGAAACCATCTACATAGGAGACAAGTATCATTAGACAGACAATCCAAAAATTGAGTATACCAGATAAAAGCCAAAAAATTGCCTTTACCTATCTATAGCTCCTAAGTAATCTAAAAAAGACTCTTGCTGAAAACAATTCAGAGAATTTTTAGAGATATAAAGAAGGTAAATAATGGAAAATTTACAGGAAGGCCAATTAAAGAGAACAGTCTAATAGGAAAGTACACGTTTCTATTAAAGGTTTAAGTTTCATAGGTAGTAGATTGGGTGACCTGAATAATGAAGACACAAATTGAATTTATTAATGGTCTTAATGACCACGGTATTTCATGCATTGTTACTCCATCCTGCGGTATGCTGTCTAGTCCTTTTACTCTGTGGACCTCCCCAATTTCTTTAAACATACTCAGAGTGGACTTGGAAACTTCTTTTCACAAAATAATGCGTGTAAGTTCCTATTCATATATAGAGTACTCTGTAAAAATCCTCTCTAGTGCCCCTCGAGAACATCATGGAAACAATTAGGAATGAGAAGGAAAGAGCAAAGATAGATGAAGTTCGCACCACACCACCTCTGTTTTCGCACTGGATGACATGGTTCTAATAACACCAAACATTAGCCAAGCGGCACAAATGCTGGAAGCCGTGATCAGACCAAGAATGGTAAAGAAAGGTCTGGCAGCTGAATCTCAGCAAAAACTTCATGTTCATGAAAATGTAACTAGTTCCAGAGGCCCCATTCATATTCTCTTGGTCACCTTGAAAAACAAACATCGCTGAATTTCAGCAGTTATGTTTACCTAGGTCGAGTGCAGCTTCAACACGCCAGGTAGGATGAATGCGAACGTCTGTCCTGAGCTGTATGAGGAGTGGTAGAAAGAGAGTGCAAAATAGAATGCCTCTCCAAAAAGCATCGAAGAAATAGCTGGGTGGCCAGTGAACTCCCTGCTCTGTTTTTTTCTCTTTCAACTCCCGCTCTCCCTGCATTAACATATGCCCTCAGGAGACCTGGGCCCTACGAAAGCAGGATGAGAACGCTATTTGGGTCTCCCTGGGGAATCAAAAGAGCTAAGTGCTTGTAATATCATGCCTCACTCAAGTGAGAAGGAATCCGGAGTTCTTGACTCCTCCGGTCACTGTTCCAGAGTCTTCATGGATGCTGTCTCATTTGTCGTAACGTAAAAACTCCAGGATGGGTTGGACACATAATGCATCTTGAGACAAATCTGGCTGACTCAGAGCCGCTCCCAACTAGATCCCACGGGATGTCAAAAGATCACTTGCCCACCTTCAAGATGGTTGGGACTTCTTTGCCAGGGGTTAACCTTTTCGAACCACCTGCTTGAGCTCTCTTTTTGTATTCTGAAGCCAGATGCCATTGGGCTACACTCGGCACTACGATAGTCAAATGAAAATATTAATGGGGCACCTACCTGTTGCAAATAGACGCAGTCAACGAGATGTCAAAGCGGATCAAGTGATTCAAGTAGTATATGGCTGTACACATTTATTAGTAGATCGCAGCAGGTGGGCCAGAATTATTTCTATTGGAGCCAATAAATGTCTAATCTTATAGATTAGGGTACTGAGGATGTGTGTAATGAAAGTAGGTAAGAATGAATATGTTGGGAAGGAGAAATGGCAATTTGAAGGTCCCCATGGTCGTATTACCGGTGACGGTAAGTGATGTGGTGGGGTGTAGAGAAGTGAGAATATGTCCTAGCAAAATTGGAAAAAAAATGTGGATTACCTTTACGCCTTCTGCCTTATAAAAATAAGAAGAATAAAAACAAAAATTGTACTCTCTTAATTTTGGTAAGTGTGTGTATATAAAATACTGAATTTGGTGCATGTATAGTAGGTGGGACTGAATTTGCATGTATGAGTGCTGAATCCCAGGAACAAAATGGTTTGAGGCTCTCGGTATTCCCGCCTTCTAATCATCCAGATGCCGCTACTGTGCCACCTGCCAAAGCAGGATGTGTGGCCCAATGGAAATTATTACTGGCACCCACTGGAGCAAAACTGTGCGAATAACGGATATCAAGTGACCTCCAAATGCATGGCATACCACTGTCTTCTTTTAACTGCATAGTATACCACTATACTTGGATTTGTAGTTAGCATCGCTTAAATTTTAAGGGCTACAATTCCAAATGTTAGGTGTAAAATTGAGATCCACAAAATAAAGAAGATAAGAGATGCAATCTCCATATATAAGGGAATCTCAGAGTGGAAACTTCCCTTTTGCCCTTGAATGAAATAGAAGACAGAATGTGTAACAGTTTCGCAGAAATTTGTATTTATATCTGCACAAATGATAGACATATGCATGTGTAGTGAACTGAGAGTACAGAGGGTTAGAATTTCCCTGATTATATTTTTATCTTTTAGTATTCCACTCCCTTTAAATATATAACTTAGTTTTTTAGGACTAGCCAGGCGCTCCTCGGCATCGCTGGCACACTCCCTACCATGTAGTGATCAAGAACAATAATTAAAATGGTTTATAAACTAAATCCAAGGCTTTATATTTCCACAAATATATAAAAATAACACCCACTACTGATCTCTCTCGGCAAAGGCCAAAAGGTAAATTTTTTCTCAACCTTATTACATTAGATGCAAAGAAAAATAATCCCTTTCAAGCCCCTTTGTAAAAGTACAAAAACTCAAGCTGATAAGTCTTTAGCTAGAAAAGTAAATGGCCACAAAGTGGCAAGCTTTTCTTTTTCTTTTATGACTGTAACTTACTGTTTTCTTTACCAGATAAATTGTGGGCACAATATGAGTTATTTAGGAAGTTTAGACACTACTTGAGTATATAAAGCACTGAGCAAAATACACTTGGTTACATGTTTTCAAACTGTTTCCCCTATTTTACCTCGTTTTGAGAGATGCTTTACCTTCAGTTATTTTGGAGCCTCTTGGGTCATAACTAGAAATTCCCTCTGGGACCTGTATTCACTGGATACAAGCTAGCGAGGGACCCAGGTGGTGCCAGGAGAGTTAAATCTAAAGCACTCCCATGCAAATCGCAGCGCAAAGCATGTGCTCCAGGCCTTTGAGCTAAGTGTCTTGGACCTTTCTACATTTTTATAGAATATGCCACCATTACAGAGCTTTTGCAACCATAAAGTAGGGGTAAGAGCCTGCTATTTCTATTTTAGAATATATAAACAGTACACCAATTGTCTCATCGTATCAAGCCCTCCCGCTCATCATTGATCGCCTGCTGAGTGGTCACCAGTAAGCCTTCCATGTGTCCCGGTCTCTTTCATGCTGGGTAGAGCCCAAGGGCATCTGGGTTTTTTGCTCCAGGAACATAAAGATTCTCAAACCATTCCATCAGGTCAGTTGGGAATGAGCGCCTAAAATTGTAACCATTTTGGCATATCAAATACGATACAGGTAGCTTTGCCAGGTTCCGCTGCCGTGCAGTAATTAGTATAGAATTTTCTATAACTAGTATAGTAACCTTAATCCTTTCGCTTCAAAAACTTTAAGATAAGTGATTTTCTATATGAACTATGAAATAAAATTGAACTCAAAAGTAATAGAAGACTCCTCTGTAGATTCTAAAAAAACACCAAGCTTTCTCCCTGCCTGGAATAGTCTCCATATAGTATACTTCTTGCTTAACTAGAAACTACAGCAAGTGTGGGGATGAATCTTTTTGTTCTCACAGTCTTGGGAAAACTTCTGTCTTCTAGTGTGGTGCATCCCCAGTTTAGCACCTGCTCATAAGATATTTGCACATTGTTGATACGCGATAATAACATATGTTACGTTCCCATCAAGAAAGAGTGTTGTATAATCAGTAGATGCCAAAAATTTTCCATTCGAGGTAAAGTGTGAAAGTGACGCTTCCAGCTAATTTTGTTCTTTTGCTGAACTCAAAAGTAAAAAGACTTCTGTAGGAGGTGGTAGAATGATGCCAGTTAGAGTAGTCATAGCAAGTATTACATTTTTCTCAACCTTTAGAATGAGACATATCGTGACATATATTTCACTACTTTTAAAAAAGCAGTGGAATAAAAAACTCTAAATATGCTGGCATCTACTTCTTATATATTTAAGCTCCAGCGGCCCCAGAGCCCTGAAAATGACCAGCAGTGCTGAAAATTCTCATCGCTGGCTCTCGAGGGCAGAGTTGTCTCCTGGTAGCCTTCTTCTGTGCTCTCCATCCTTGCATGCTTTGCTGCAGACTTTGACTGTGCCTCACAGAAACAACAGAGAATTTTACTTTTAATTTCTGTAAAGTGCTGTGATGTGTAAGTTGCGCTATATGAAAGAGAGTTTATGGTTAGAAATTTTTTAAACTTCCTGATATTAACTCCCAAGCATTAAGGTGTTTAGCTGTCACTCTCAGTATTTTCATCACCGTAGATCAGAAATACATGCTGAAGATAATTAGTTTTCTTTTTTATTTATTGAAAACTAATATTGAGATTGCCAAGCAATCTCATCCCAAGCCCATAGAGAAACAGGCAAAAAAATGAATTTAGTATATATTCAACTTTCAAGTTATTTGTCTCATTGGAATCATAAATAAACGCTTTTAGGATACTTTAGACAGTCGTTAGACTCAGTGTACATAATGGCAGCAGAGAGTTTCTGATGCTGTGAAACAATGCAATCTTAAAGAAGCGCTTCGCCACAATCTCACGCCTTTCCCCCATAGTCACATGCCCACCACCTTGAAGAGTCAAGAAAGATCACTTTTAGCTCCCCAGAAGGGTGCAGCCACAGAGTAGGCCAATGGTCCCCGAGCACGCCAGGAGCGCAGGTAAACTCCTGAGTGCAGAGCCAGGAGTAAACTCTCTGAGCAATGCCGCCGGTGGTAGCGACCCCCAAAAACCAAAGAAAAAGAAATATATCTGTTATCCCTTTCATAGTGAAAGATCAAGTTTGCAAGGAAAGCGCCTTTACTGCAGCCCACTTCAGTTTACTGAAAAGGCTACTCTCTCCATTCTAATATCCCTCTCATCACTTCTTCCAATAACAGTTAAATGCAAGACTTTTAAAACATCTATAAATTATGAAGTCTAAACAAGCAGAGATTTGAATCTGTATAAGAGAGTGGTGTAAATTATTTTATCTCATTTACTGTGGAATCATATCGAAAGTAGAGATTCATTTACTAAAATCAGGTAGTCTAAGAGTTTCAAGACTTAAAAACACAGAAGAGATTGTATCCACGCCTAAAAGTAAATTCAAAGCCCTTAGAATGCTTGTGTAGGTAATCTTGAGTGGTAAATCTCTAAAAAACAACACAGGCCTAGTAAATGTAAATATTATTAACATAAACATTACAGCAAAAGCTCTCTATTTTCAACTCAAACTTGTTACCAGATATATCCCATTCTAAACAGAACCAAAACTTACAAGGTATAGTGCATGAGCTTTGTAAAGAGGGGAACAGTACCTGAAGAGAAAGCAAGTTTTTAGGGCTTTGTAGATAAGTTATTGCAGACTGTTGGGTGTCAGGAGAGGCCTAACGTATCTAAGTGATTACTATGATCAGACTATTAAGTGAAAAATTCTCTATAGAGCGGAAGAATAGATGAGTAAAGTAAGCAAGGGGATGAGAACTCCAGGAACAACAAAAGAGAAAAGAAAAGCAATCAAGTCCAACACTGCAGCAAATCTGTTGGCAGACTAATCTTTTGTAAAAACTGACGGCAGAGCATGAGAAAATATTAAAACTGAAAAATAATCAGTACTTCAAAAAATTCCAGGCCAGAATACATAAAATGCAAAAGAAAGGATAAGATATGAAAATAATATACATGTCCAGAGTGATTTTTTTAATTGAATCACCAAAAGTGGTAAGGCCATTTCAAAAGTTCTTCATGATTGCTCGAGCCTGCTGCTTCTGAAACCAACTCCGTCCTCTCCAATTGCTTTCACGCACATTTCAACACAAATGTGCCCCTCTGGTTTCCTCCTATCCCCCACCACAACCCCCTCTCTATGACAGGTGTAGTTTCCTCTCTCGCTTTCCTTTCACTTTCTCTGCCCTTTTTTGTTTCTTTATTCTTTTCTCTCTCTCTCTCTCTCAGGTCCTGCTCTGGCTCTCTGCTTTTGTGGTTTGCAAATGACAGACACCGAAGGGTTATCATGCAGCTATCCTCACCTACTTTCATTGCCAGTTCCAGTCTAGCAGTCCTACTTAACTGTATTATTGTCAAAATGCTCTATCTAATTATCTTACCTTGGCTCCTCTGCCCTCAAATATTAGACTGCGGTAGGTAAGACTCCGTAAGCAACCATTGGACACATCCTCCTGGTCCAGTATTCCCCTGGCCTTGGAAATTAGTCTCATACTCTTTAGGTATAATTCCCCCTCAAATGAATGCAAAAAGCTGTCTTCCATATCTGTCCTTTTCTCCTTCTGGGCTTCATTTCCTTCAAAGTGATACTTCCATGTCCGCCACTGGTCAGAAGAAGGGCCTCCTCATCACATGAGTCCAAACAGCTAAGCATAGTATTTCTGCGCCATTTTGTAGGTGTACCATGTTTCTTTTAAGTGAAATAAATTAAAATTAATGCTGCTGCGCCATTTATTCTAGCTCAGATAAGAGTGGAGTTCCAAATATACTTAGTATTAAAGTGTTCAATCAAGATTCCCAGGTGATCGTGCTCGAGGGAGTCTGGCTCGCGCCAGTCTCAGCTTTCTGACTAAGTGGGAACCCCGAGGAGGCAGATGGGCTTTGTAGTGGGCCCGTCGCCTCCGGGGTCCCTTCCTCGTAAAGCAGCCGGATGGGACTGGCTCACCGCTAGCCACCATTTCGCTCCAGACGCTGGGAAAATGTCTCACGATCAGAAAGGACCAGCAAAGCCTGCTCCGGAGCCCAGGTCAAGTAGCAGCTTCATATGTGCCTGCGTGGGTCATACTAGAGGTGGTGAAAACAGTAAAAGCAGGATGTTTCTTAAAAATAATTTCGTACCTCGCGAACAGCAGTGAGGTTTGCTGAGAGGGAGATAGCTATACAGAGTGAAGGAGATCATAGAGGTATCTCCACCGGGTGGTTGGGATTCGAGGGTGAGGAAAGTAGGGTGACGCTGGTGATGGTAGATGGGTTCTGGTGGAGGGTGGATCTTAAAAACCCGCCAGAGCCAGACCTCCACACATGAGCATCCTTCAATTAAAAAAAAAAAAAAAAAAGAGAAAAGCTATCAATAAATAAATAAATAAATATCTGCATAGCTACAATGTGTAAAAGAAGAGGGAGAGAGATGAAAGAGGCCACCTCCGCTATTATGTTAGCCTGGGGTGAGTGGGAGGTGGGGCAAAGCATTGGTGCAGTGGGAATGGGGCACTGGGTGGTGGGAGAGTGGTGCTGGAATACCATTGTATTACCAAGAACCATTGGGTGAATTCCTTTGTGCACAAAGGTCTCCTCTCTCACGGTGGCATAATAAAGAATCTCAAAAAGTGTTCCCAAATCAAGAAACAAAGGACAAAAGATTAATTACTACCAACCACACTCGATGGAGTGAAGTTTCTCTTCGTGAAAACATAGAAGTGATAAAAACATTATTTAAATTCCTTTGTAAATAAATATTTTACCTTATAATTAGTTGATTGCCACATTTATTGGAGGTGAAAGTGGAAAGTATCAGTAAGTCTAAAGTAGTGGTGGTGGAATACCCAAGTACATCCTTGGCACACCTAAGTAATAGCTCTCAACCCCAAAAATAAATTTCTACAATTTAAGTACTTTATTTCCAGCCAGCATTAAAATTTTGTATTTAAGTAAGATTTAAATTATTAAATAATAGGATTTGCTGTAATTCTCTATACAAATATGACCAAAAAATTAATTTTTTATTAAGCCTAGTTTATCAACTTCACCCATAATATATTTTGAGCTTGAGTATTGGGTAACAAATTCTTGTAAACACAAATAACTTCACATATAAATAAATTCAGTGTAGAAAACTGTAATATCTAAATATTGCTTACATAATGACATTTTCTGACTGAATGCACTTTATTAGTCGTGTATAACAAATCAATTCTTAAAACTGTTCAAACGAATTGATAGCATGTGAGAAGTTAATTTGGGAGTTTGTGATGAGAGAATCATCTTTTCACTAAGCATTTTCTCAAAAAAAAAAAAAAACACAATGCAGTATGGAAGATCAAAGTAGTCTTTAAACATCTAGGTGTGTGGAACAATAGAGAAAATAAAAACGTGGCTGGCTGTTATTTTTCTGACTTCATAGCTCTTGCATTCCTTTTTGTGAAAATTTTTATTATGCCTGTAATTATGAGATACACCATGATGTTATAAATTCTTCTGGGTCCCTTCATACAGTGTTCCAGCACCCATCCCCTCCAACACCAATGCCCCATTCACCACCTTCAATGTCTCAATACCCCTCCCACCCAACCCAGCCCTGTCTCGCAGGCAGGCAACTCTTTTTCTTTTTTTCTCCTCTCTCTGTCTCTACTTGTCTCTGTATTTCTCTCTCTCCCCTTCTCTTTACACTTTGTGGCTTGCCTACAGATATTAATGGTTTATGATGTCTCTATGTGAATAATCAATAATGACACTCCTAGTCTGACATTATACCCCCGCTCATTCCCCATCCACTCCCCAGTTTTTTGTCGGTAAATCGCCAGAAACGATCATCAATATTGCTAGTGTATAAATGTGAAAAGATCCCGGGAAGGACCTGGTCCCCAACTTCCATTATTAGACTCAAGCTCTTTCATGTCACACCTGAGCATTTCAGGCCACACACCCATGAAGCTTTGCGTGGGGTCTGAGTGTCTCTCTCTTTCCAGTGTTACTGGCTGTGGAAACTGGGGCCCGCAGCCATGCCCCCGCCAAATCTGCGGAGAGGTGTGGGTGGAAGACGGAGGAGTGAGCTCCATCCCTGCTCCATCCAGCCAGTGTGACTCCACTCACATGTGTAAGTAACCCTTAGGGAGTTTTCGAAGTGTTGTACCCAAACCAGGGCCCGCTGAGCCATTTCACCCTCCAAACTCCATGGGCTGCGCCTAGCGGATGCCAAGCAACGCAGCTGTGGTCTGGAGTGTCTCTCTCTCCGGGTGCTCCCATAGTTCCTTATATCTTAAATGGCTGAAAAAAAGATAGAAGGCGACTTGGATAGGCTACCTATACCCTTATATGTAAGTACATACATGTCTCACAAGACTTCGTACTTCAGCAACTGAAGCCAGGTATAGGATGCTTCTGGGAGAAGATCTCATAATATAGTACAAGGGTTACTAAGGAAAATACCATGGAAGCAGATTAAGAAAAGATTCCTTTCCTCATGGACTATTTGCGTGAAGTGTTAGAATTTGCGCGATTCAAAAGATAATCCTGATTCTTTTCAAATTAAACCCAAAAAGGACATATTCAATGTGAACACAAAAAAGGTAATGTAGGGCGCTCTAAAGTGGGGCAAGGTAAAGAGTAGGATTAGGTTGACCATTAGTGATTATTCGGGGCGGGCAGACGCAAGTTACTTGCCTCTCCCAGCCTGTAGCTGCTCACGAGGGTGCTCCAGGAGGGATGGTGCGGTTCCAGCCCCCTGGCCCACCACCCAGGAGAGCCTCGCAATAGTGCCGTGATGAACCCCCAATCCATGAGGGGCCCCATTTTCCACATCCGATCTCTCTCTCATCAGAACTCCACCCAGCAGACCTCAGCCTATCACAGCCCAGAGTCGTCAGCGTTCCACCCTGCGTAAGTAAGTCTTTTTTTAACCGGCTCAGGTATGCCTGGCCAGAGACTCACAGGCATGGGGCAGAGCTGCTACTTGCTCTCCCTGTGCCCAGCCGCTCAAGGCGCCTAAGTGCAGAAGGATAGAGTGGTTCAAACGCCTCGGCACGCCAACTCCCAGCAGGAGCCTTCACAACAAGTTGTGACGACTCTCTCCCACTCCATGAGGGCCCTGGCTTCGGAACATCCCGGGAATCTCTCCTCATCACTGAATCCTCCACTCCAGCAGACCAGCGCCTATCACAGCTCCACGCCCACACCGGCCACCTCATGCAGCGTGGTTCATCAATAAATTCTTTACCTAGAGTGACACTTACAAGAGTATGCTAACGGGCAGAGCCTGGCAAGCTACCCATGTTGTATTTATGATATGCCAAAATACCAGTAACAATTCAGACCCCATTCGAATAGGGATTGAGCCTTTTATAAATTTGAGCAAGCAGATGCCCTTTGGTCTACTAGCATGAGGCAGGACATATGGAGATGTGTGCCACAAAGCCTGGAGTCTTCTTCTTTAAATCCGCTCAGGTGTGTGCTGGTCCAGACTCCTCGTAGACATGGGGTTGAGCTGCTACTGTTTCTCTCAGACTGGCTGCTCAATGAGGTTTCCAGGAGTGGATGGTGGCCCTAGCCCCACCCACTCACTCCCAGCAGAGCTTCCTCGCAAGCCAGACGATCCCCCACTCCATGAGGGCTCCATTTTCCACATCCGATTTCCTCTCTCTCTGCGGCCGATTCCACCCAGCAGACCAGCTCATCAGTGGCCGCTGGCCCATCAATAAATGCTGGATTGCGAGATGCCTACAAGAAGAGTAAAGTCACTTCCACGGTAGTGCAGTGCAGAGTTTCTCCTGGTAAAGCTACCGTGTTGTATCTGATATATATGCCAAATACCAGTAATAATTATAGACCCCATTCCTTAATGGATTGAGGCTCTTTATATTCCCCTCGAGCGACGCAGATGCCTTGGGCTCTACTACAGCAGGAGACAGGACATATGAGATGTTACTGGGGCTAAAGATCAAGCAATCCCATGGTATTTAGGAAGACAGTGATATAGTAGGATGAAGTTATTTTCATGAAACATAGGGTGTTTCTCAGCAACTTAAAGAGCATCTAATAATGGTCTAATGCATAGAAGTTATAGAGAACATAGTTCTTATATAGAACATTTGTGTTGCTTTCAATCCATAGAAATCCCTAACCTTAAATGTTGCTATAGAACACTTGTGGCTTTTAATCTGCAGAAATCCCCACAGGAGGAGTGATAATGTTGTGCTAAAGTAGAGGTTAATGCGTGCGGATTGCACTCCGGGCCCATCTGCTTTGACCCCGGGCATCCCATATGGGACCCTGAGAACCCTAAACATCACTAAGGTGTGGCAACAACCCTCTCAAACAATCTCCATGCCAATACTTCCCATGACTTAGTGTGGTCTTTGGTTAAATCTTTTTTTTTTCATTTTGAGTCACACCCGGGTATCGCGTTTCTAGGGCCGCATGTTCCCTGGCTCCATTATATTCTGGCAGTGTTTGGGACCATATAGTATGACAGGGGTTGTAAAGCTCCGGAGATGTAGCGCCAAGGGTGCGTAAGGTAAATGCTCCATCTGCTGTGCTATCTGTCCAGCCCTGGTTTTGGAAATCTTGGACTTAAAAAAAAAAAAGGCAAATGATAAACAATAACATCGAATCTTGATAAAAGTTTCTTCAAATCAATTGGGCTTTTTTATTTTTTATTATTTATTTAATTTTTGCTTTTGGGTCACACCTGGCTATGCTCTAGTGCCCCTGGTTTCCCCACTCAGGAATACTCCTTGGCGGTGCTCTGGGGACCATATGGATTCTGAATAAAAATCACACA
>JAJIBD010031041.1:0-59143 GCA_021461705.1 Cryptotis parvus | reverse complement strand
GCCTTTATAGGGTAGAGAAAAGGGTTCCTCTGTATCACAGTCTAATAGACTACACCCTTACCTACAAAGAGATTTGCAGGAGGCAACCCAGAGCAGATGCAGAGGCTCTTAGAGGAGTCCTGCAACATAATATAAAAGTACTACGGAATGTGAGCATTTTTCCCTGTGAGCCATTTTGTTTGGGTTTGAAAAAGTCTAGTATTTTGAGAAGAATTTGAAGAATAGGATAAATGATGGATAGCAACCATACACAGTACTGAAAATGAGGTTTGCAAAGTAAAAACACTTAATATCTTGGAAACTTTTTGTTAAACCTCTTGAGAGCATGCTTTGCATGCAGGAGGATAACATTTGATCCACATGATGGGCATAATCCCAAGTACAGAAGTGGAGTAGTCCTGGAGCATGGAGTATGTCAGGCAAAGAAAATAACCATATCTTTAAAACTTGTAAGGAATCATTGTGAACATGAGCATGAATATTACCAAGCGTTCTCTATGTAACTTTATTTGTAAGTTAAAAGAAAAGGTAGATAGGTAGATGGACATAGATTGATTGATAAGGGTGTAAGTATAATATATACCAAACTTTAGGGAAGTCCTAAAAAGTATTCTGACACTAGAGACATACATCACCCTAGACTTTGTCGTTTGTTGTCAGAGACATGCATATAATATTTCACTCTATGAAAATATCCTGTTATGCTGGAAGCCTCTAAGAAGATCGGAGTCCATCGGTAGTGTGAAGGAGTGGTGTAGCTAAACATCCAAACCACAGAGTCAGCACGACTGAAAACAAGAGACCCAAATTTCAACAACCAGACTCAAAAAGTGCTTATGAAGGTGGCAGACTGGAAATGGGTGGGTAGTGGGGAGGAACCTGGGAACCTTGTGGAAGGAGAAAACACTACTGGTGGGACTGGTGCAGGAAAGTATGTCTAAAATGCAACTATGAATAATTTTGTAAATCATGGGACTTTTGAAGTTTTCAAATGAGGGCAAATGCACTACCTTCATATCAATGGCCATTCTAAATTTTTTCTTATTAGTTGGTAAGTCAAGTTCTTATAAATATTCAAAAGTATATTAAATTTGTGACTCTTCCTCTATACAGCACCTTCTGCAAAATTTATCTGTTGACCTGAGTAAAAAGATAGTTTTATTATTTCTAGATATGATCCTTGAGTTTTAAAGTATGTACTGAAATAAATTCTTAAGAGACATCTCTTTCAATTGTCAAGTGGAAGAAACAAAGTCTTTCTGGCAAGAGAGAGTCTGTGTTATATCAAGTACTTACCTATCTTCACAAATATCTATGCCATCCAATTTATTTACCCATTATTTTGGTTTTCAGTTAAGTTTCCTCCATCACACAAATCTTCAGTCATAATGTCTAACTTACTTACAGAAAGTCAAAGATGTAGAAGAGAGACTGAGTTTGCAGAAATATAAATTCTTAAGACACTTTACCTTGATGTTCTGACAATACATCTTCCATAACTTTGATATTTTGACAATATAACTTCCCAAGAGAGAAAGTTAAGTAGAAGGAAGATAGAAAAAAATTAATCAGAGAGAAAAGAATATTAATGTGTTCATGCTGATTCTCTGTAATATTTTATATGATAGTTAAAATAATTTTCCAGTGAATTACACCATTACTTAAAAAATAAAAATAATATTTTAGCATTTTATTTCCAGTTACAACTTAAGATAAATTCTGATATGTTCTTATTTATATACTTTTCATTAACTGAAAAGTAAGTAAGGTTACTTGTTAAAGGAAATATAGTATGAGTAAAACTTAAGAAACTAAATTCAAAAGAAATTTTAATATTTTTTCTTTATTTTGAAGTTTCAATAAAATATAATCCAAGAAGGTGCTTTAATTAAATAATAGTAGAATTTTTCATAATAAAACTTTCTAATCACAAATATATATACAATATTGAAAATTGTAATCAAATCTGTTATTGCTTGAAAAAATATTCACATCGAAAAAAACAAGTTTTCACTTATATAACATTATTTTGATTGGTTATTTTTAATGCTGACATTGAAGTACTGAGTTTTTCAGTTCAAATTAACATTAAACAAAATAAAATGATATTGGAAAGTATAAAAGTATAAGTACATTAAGCAATGAGGATGAATATTTCCTTATAAAAATTCAAACTGCATTTCATATAACTATTCTATAACTAGAAGCTTGAGAAGTTGAGTACCTACACAGTGGGAGAGTACAAATGAACACCTACGCAGATGTCTGCTGTAAGAACAGAACAACCAACAAGCTATATGATAGAAAGAAGCGGAAGCAAAGTACTGATTGTAAGTGGTACTTAACTTTATTAAGCCAAGAGAACACTTTAACTGAAAGTCTGTGTCTGACAAAGGCAAATTGCTTTGTTGTAATCATTTTCATAAGCGTCTGTGGCTTTGTCAGGGTCTGCCATTCATCTAAATAAAGCGATAACCTTGAAAATGTTAATTAGATACTATAGCTTAATTATTATTGAGTTATTGAGGGACTTTTAATTTATGAATTTCACCATTTTCTTGAAATATACTGAGGTCTTTATAAGGACAACAGTTATGAAATTGTGACAACACAAATTCTTTTTGAATTTTTTTTTTTTTTTTTTTGCTTTTTTGGGTCACACCCGGCAATGCTCAGGGGCCACTCCTGGCTCTGCACTCAGGAATTACTCCTGGCGGTGCTCGGGGGACCATATAGGATGCCGGGATCGAACCTGGGCGGCATGAGCGGGCCGCGTGCAAGGCAAACGCCCTACCCGCTGGGCTATCGCTCCGACCCCTCTTTTGAATTTTTTGAAGTGCATAGTCACACCTACATAAATGGTGGATTCCTCACTGGAAAAAAATTTCTAAACTATGAAGGAAAAAATGAATAACATTTGAAAATATTATGATATGTTGCCCTAATATTTAGGTAGAATGTGTCCTTGTGATACACTGGTAAAAATCAATAATGCTTCATCCTCTCATATGATTCTTCATTTTGTAATTCAATCTTACTTCAGTTATGCATCTATCTTGGACTTTGTCATTCTCAGTGGGAAAGAGCTTATAGTGCTTTATGGCCCAGTACTAGTTATTACCTCAAAGAAGAGTGTAGAGAGAAGATAATTACTTCACAGACCAATAAAATGCAAGGAGAAGCTATGGGTCTGAAAACAAAGATAAGTATAGACTTCTGCCTTTAATTTTCTTTCACCTTTGTTGGAGGACAGGTTTAGCTATTGTGGGAGTTTTGTTGTTTTGCCCACTCCCAGCTTAATCTATTTAAGCCATGGTTCATTCTAATGAGACCTCTTTTCTATGTAAACACTGCTAGAGGGTGTGGCAGTTACAGAAGTCACCTTGATTGAATAACTTCTGACTTATACATCTACTAAGACTTCTATGTTTTCTAGATTGGGCAAAGCTCCTCTTTATACCCACTTCACCCAGCGTGGGACAGTTAGAATTTACCAGGAGACTACCACCCTGACTACGCTGAGACTATAGGAAGACTATAGGAAGGATCATACTAGTTTGCTCTAAGCAGGCGGAGTGTGACCCTTTCAGTACACGAGAACAAGATACTCAGAATCACCCTGGTGCAGATAACAATAAGAAGGACTTTGTGGGTACCATCTAGATTACATGAAGCTCATGAAGTTAAGATGTATTACTTTATATCAGCCCTCTCTCTCTCTCTCTCTCTCTCTCCAGTGTTTTACATAAGAGATAATCTTGGTAGAAAGGATTAGACCTTGGCATAACCTTTGTTTATACCTGCAATAGGGTGTGGCACTACACCCTGTTTAGAGTTCTTTGTTGACATGACCCTCCCAATTGGATTACTTTGGTGTATATAAGGGGGCTGACTTGAGGCCCCCTTCACTTTTGCCTTTTGGGCCTTTTTAGCTTTTGGCTCCTCAGCCTTGCAGCTTTTGGCTTTTGGCTTTTGGCCTTATGCTCCATCTTCTGGGTAGGACTCAGCTCGGGTGAGATCCTCTCTCTTTGCTGGGAGACTTAGGCTCTTTTGTATGGTCTATGTTCAGACCAAAGCTAGGTTTTGTTCATTATATTGGATTTCTGTGGAAGAGCTTTTTGTACCATTAGAAGCCAGTTTTTGAACTGCACCGAACTCGTGAGTTTTCATCTGTTCTCCCAGTGTCCTCGGAGGTAGAAGAGAACCTCTGCCCTGACACTGTCGGGGACCCCTGCGCTGTTCCCGACCTTGATAATATATAAAACCATGCTAGCATAAAAAGAAAAAGTGTAACTTATGTTGATATATTTTCTAATTTCCATAGTACCTAGACAAACTATTGCCATAATTTATTTTCTCTTTGGGGGGGGTCATGACAAATTTTAAAATATCAGTGAATTACTGGAGAAAATTGGAAATTTTCACAACATAATTATTCTTCAGCTTACCTCTGCAGAATTTCCTTCAATGTTTTAGAAATAATTAAAATGTAATAGGAACTATTATTTGGGGGCCATAGAGATAGTACAGCAAATAGGACATTTGCCTTACTCCAGGCTGTCTAGGGTTCAAACCCGGCATCCTATATGATATCCTGAACTCTGCCAGTGTAATTCCTGAGCATAGAGACAGGAGGAAACCTTGAACATTGCCAGGAGTGACCCAGAAAGAAAAAAGAAAAAGAAAAAGAAATGCTATTAAAAAATAGGATGGAGCTGGAGAGGTAGTATAGGGATAAGGTGCATATCTTTCAGTCCCCAGCACTATACAACTGCCTGATAATTACTGGGTACAGACCTGGAGAATCTTGAGCACTGCAGACTGGTCCAGTAGTCTCTGAACTAGCTCTGAACTAGCAGGCTGGTCCAGTAGTCTCTGAACTAGCTTGGGCAGTATTTTTTATTCACAGACCTGCACACTGAACCACCAACCAAGTTTACAAAGAGTCACCTGAAGAGATTCTTAAGACTCCAGAGAAATGTGAGAGCTGTTCCAAACACATCCGTAAAACACACACACACACACACACACACATACACACACACATACACACACATACCACACATACCACACACACACAAACACACATTTGATGGTTCCTAGAGCAATGATAAAGTGATAACTCACTTATTTTATGTTTTTCTTTCTTTGTTTTGTGTTTTTTGGGTCACACCCAGCGATGCTCAGGATTAATCCTGGCGGTGCTCAGGGGACCATATGGGATGCCTGAGATTGAACCCGAGTTGGCCACATGCATGGCAAATGCCCTCCCGTTGTATTATCACTCCTGCTCCTTATTTTGTTATCTTTGCCAATAAAGCAAAATAAGAAATCAGCAAAATAACTACTAGATTTTAAAATATTTTAAGATGTTGTATATGAGTAGGTTTTCAGTACCAAAAAGGATAAGTTGCTTTACGCTCATTTCTTCACTTTGTCTGCATTCTGTACTGTGCTGTGGTTTGTTTTCCCACCACTGCACTAAAATGGCTCTCAGAACTGTTATTGTTTACTTTTAACTGAATAATGACAAAAAAAAGATGTTTCTCACTACATTCACTTGATGCTGTGTTCCCTTTTTCTTTGATGTTAACCTCTCTCCCTGTGGGTTCTGTGACTCTGACCATTTTTGGGGTTTGTACCATTTAATAAACTAAACTCCAGACTCCTTCATGAGACCCTCTTCCTGCACAAATAGATGCTAAGGAGTTGATCTTCTAACATTTATCTATGTGTACCCTTAGATAATTATATCCACTTCTAAGATTTACCTGCCATATGCAGTGCTGCTTATAGTCAGAGAAGTGGGGTCAGATCCTTAGTCCCGTGACAAAGTGTCTACTAAAAGTATATTAGGAAAGGAACATAACAGAACATTGTTTCTGTATCAGCCACACCATACTCCAGATCATTTTTCTCTTCTCATTGACTATATGACAAACATTACAAGGGGGGAAAAGTATGGAAATGTATATAAAAAACTCAAAGGGTCATGAGACTCTACTTGTCTAGCATAAGTCTACTCTGAGGAGTGATTGAATAACCATTGGATAATTGTTTGGGTCTACTAAATAGGTCATAGGAAGTTCATCTGGTCTATCAACTTCCTAGTATTACTCAAGAATTAAAAAAAAGACATGAACAGATGTTGTTGTAGAGGTCATGCCAAGAAAAACGCAAAGCTTTGAAGATTTTCATTTCCTTGTAACTACCACCATTAACTCTTCAAATTTCAGGTTGAATGTTTGTCAGTATTAAAGTCAAAGAGACAAGTTGCTGATCTACATATTCATCATATTCTATAAGTGTACCTGACAAATTCGTCTTAGAATGCTCTTTTTAGTAAAACACCTTTAGGCAATTAACTTAACAGAAACTTATTTACTGAGATGTGTACAGGCCCTTTTCTTATGGAATTCCTAGAATGTGACTACTCCCGTTTGTATTCTACAGTGATCAAGGGAATCACTCTGTTGCTCTGGATCAATAAAACCATGTGACATGTCTATCCCCAGGGTACAGTTAATTTAAGAAAGGAAGTAATAGTAAATGTAAATATATACTTTCCTTGGGGGTAGAAATAAACAGTAATACTATTTTATTTTTAAATGTCAGAATGAAATAGACACTATCTCTTAGAAAATTGTAGAGCACTTCCTAAGCTTTCTCAATTGTCTCATTGTTTTCAGTCATTCTGACTGTGCAATGTGCCTTCAGCAGCTAGATTTCTATGATTCCTGCACCAGATAGTCTTAGAAAACAATCTGAAAGATTAAGAAATAAAGTGGGGGAAAAACGTCAGAAAATGTGTTTCCATGATGTTTCTATTGATTGTTCAAGCTACTTCTGATACCTGCATTCTCCATGCTGCATCCCGCCCAGTCACTAATAATGGGTGGGGTAATACTGAATCCTTTCAAGAGAGTTCCATTCAATGGAAATATTTTTTTTCGAATTTGTACTTATATTTCCTGCCAACTATTTGTCTTCCCCCTAAATTACATAGATGCGTAGTTTAGTTTTTAAATTTGTTACTTTTCTATGCTTTTCATATTTATTCAACTCATGTAGTTTCTGTAAAAAGTTGTGTAATTCTGGGGCGGAGCGATAGCCCAGCGGGTAGGGCGTTTGCCTTGCACGCGGCCGGCCTGTGCCCGGCACGGGTTCGATCCCCGGCATCCCATATGGTCCCCGAGCACCGCCAGGAGTAATTCCTGAGTGCAGAGCCAGGAGTAACCCCTGAGCATTGCCAGGTGTGACCCAAAAAGCAAAAAAAAAAAAAAGAAAAAGTTGTGTAATTTTATATAAACTTTATGCAACGATTACAGTTAGCTATTCCAGAGATTGGAACTTTTCTGGTCTAGGTCAGTAGCAGATAGCTCTTTTCTAGAATTTTTATATCTGCGAACATTAATTAATCATATTAATCTCTATAAGTGATAGGTTTTTTACAAATATAAGATTTAGTACATTTTCACCTCTGATGCATTTTCTATGAATGACTAACATTATTGCATTATGCACAATTAAAGTACTAAAGATGCTCATGTTTTATTTCTAAATAGTCTCTAGTATTATTAAGTCTTACTTTGTTGTTCAGTCTTAAACTCCCTTAATCTCTAGTTTCCATATAAGATTGACTTTCCTTAAGTTAGAGTTCAATTAGGGGTGCTAGATTTAGCAAATAAAAACACAATGTTTCCAATTAGCTTGATTGCCATATAAACAACAATATCTGCAATATTTGGGATATACTTTTACTGAAGAATTAATGTTTATTTTATGTTCATTGTAACTAGACCATCTACATTTTATCTGGAACCATTGTTTGACTTATATGTAATCAACTTAAGTTGCTTTCTAGAACCATAGTTTATTCAATAGAACATTTTAGCTATATATGCATAACTTAAATTAAGTGAAGTAAAGTAAATGTATATTTTGTGCTTTCAAAGGAAAATTTGTATAGATCAAAACATACAAATCATATCATCTCACTTCTCTAACTTATTCTATGTCTCTTTTCAAAGTACCTTTGAGTAGCTTGGATATGTAGCTTTTAATCAGTCATCTAGTATTCTTAACGCACATTTGTAGTGATCACCACAAAATGGATTGATTTTTTTATTGCTGGAATCAAGGAACCCTTAAGTGTTAAAAAATAAATGAGTACTCCTGGACAAATCACCTAATTTTGCTTTTTTTGTCATATCTTAAACTGTATATAGTATTTTCCCCAGGCTTTCAGAGTTGTCACAGTGATGAGCATTTATGGACTGCTTTGCAGAAAAAATCCCATATCTTCTTAAGATCAACAAGCTGGCAAATAATGCATAATTATAAAATGTACCTGTAATAGTGTAGGAACACACATGTTTTCATGGTTTTAATAATAATTTCTGTAAGGGAAAAGTATGAGGCTCAGTTTTCACATTACTTTGATAAAATGTTATTCTTTGGTATCATAGACATAGCAAAGGTTATTTGCAAAAAAAGAAAGTGAAGAGCAAATGTAAATATTTCCCAATATTTAGGCAAAAGCAATTTTTCTTCATAAAAAATCTCATTGTTCTTAATCACAAATGGCCAAATGTTTTCTTTTCAAATGAGGTCTACCATTAAGATTGCTTTTGAAAGCAGGCATGAAGACAGTGGGATAGGAAGTTGCTATAATTTTCAGTTCATGTTACTTCTTGAGTACTGTCACTTCTCTCTATAAAGCTATAGAAAGTGAACATTAGCCCTTTAAAGGAGTCATATTTCAAGGATCAGGTGGGAAAGACAGAAGTGTTGGATGCACCTCACTGCACTGCTGTTCATCCCCAACACTTTTGCACAATGTGAGAATGTTTAATAATTCCAACCCAACCTAGAGATAAGAATCTATGGTGTCACATCACAACCGACAGTGCTGGTGTGAGATTTGCAGTAAAACAATATTCCAGCTGTAGCTTTCATTTGCAGAAATAAAACAGCAGAAGTGGAGGGAAAAGGGCCAGAAGAAGATAAACACTTCCATCCTGGAAGAGAGCTGACATTACATTATAATAGCAAGACTCAAACAAGGAGAGAAAATCCAACCTCAAGACCTAAATCTGACAGACATTTTACCATTCAAAATCTATTGCCTTATCTGTATTTGAAGTTAGCGAGTTAATGTTTAGTCATCCAGAGAGCTCACCAAATATAAATAAGCTCTTTCCCAAATAAAGTCTATGGCAACTGCGGACAGGCAGCCTTATTTTTTTGCCCATTAATCACTAGAAACTTCACACGGCGTAAAAGTCTCAGGGGATATTTCTGGCTGGGAAAAAGATCCTCCCTCCTCAGTTCTAATCAGTCCATCCCATCTGTAATGGCTTTAGAAAATTGTTAATGACATAAAGTGACAGTCGAAGGGCTTTTTGGTCTGTCAGTGTAGGGTTACTATGAGCTCTCTAACAAACTACTACATGCAGGCCTCAAAGCTGATGGAAAATGATCTGGATTACGAAGGAATAAATTTGATATGTTAGCAATCACAAGCGGGGACTGAAAAGAAAGGCTTCCTTAATACGGTTCTTTCAAACTATAATGGGAACTACAAAGATAAATCTGGCACAGAGACAAACCCACATAAGACTGCCTCGAGCACTCAGAATATAAATTTTGGTTATGAGATGTGTAAAACACACAATGGCCTGAATAAAGAGCTAAGTATATAAGTGCAAACAAACCCGTTTTTATAGTTAGCATGGCATTTTGAATGGAGCTTTAAGCCTAAAGGACACTCTCCTACTAGCACATGAAGATGAAGAATGTAACAGTAAGTACTGTGTCTTTATATAGAAGTCTAATAAGAAAATGTTCTAGAAAATTATAAGCAGAAACCAAATTCAACATGAAATATTCTCTCCTCACAAAATTGGCAAATTTAAATATCTTTATCTAAACTAAAATATTGTTTTTCTTCCAGCTCCCTGATCTTGCTTGGGATTCATGAAAATTCGAGCAGTGGTGTAAGAATAAATATGATCTGAAGTGTCTGTTAAATACATAACATGACATCACTTCACACAGTAGAGTCTCATCTAAAATCTCTGTACAGAATTGATAAATCTACACATATTTGGGAATTTGAATCAGTTAAAATAGGAGGGCTTAGATATGAAAAATGAAAAAGCTTTTTAAGACTAATTCCATTTCAAAGCAGTGAAACAATTTCTTTCATGTTTTCTCCCCAATTTCTAGAATATTCACCTCATTAGAGTGTCATAAAAAGTGATTATCTAAACAGTTCCCCACATATCTGCTGTAGGCTGTGTGGAGGCCTACAAAAAATACAGTATTCTGAAAATTCCACAAATGTTCAAGATTAGATAAAAAAAAATTACCTAGTAGAGAATTTTATTTAAAAAAAAAACAGTTAAATGACATGCCATGCCTCCATATCCAAACATGTTAAACAAGGTACTTGAAATATTTCACCTCATTTAAATATTTCATAAAGTCATATTATAGTATATCATATCATATCATTTTTGACAGAAAATTGGGAGATCTTCAAAGTAAAGTTTATTTCTCATTAATTTAATAGGGGCTTTACTTGGAAAACTCATTTTACTAGATGGTTCCTTTCTTAAGATATCTTTCCAAACTGTGATTCTACAATAACTGACCATTTTAAAAAATTTTATATAGTAAAAAGGGAATTAAAAACACACTAATAGGACGTCAACAATGTACATAGAAAAGAGGAATGGAATGAAGAAAAGAAGTAAAAATTTCAATGAGTAATTTTTATTGACTAAAAATATCGATTTTTTTTAGCTTTCTTAAATATTATACTTTATAAAGAAATGTAGTTGAAACTGAGAAATCACTGGCATTCTGAGAAAAGTTTATTCCATTTGGCTCTAGAGTGGTTCAGAAGCTTTGGAGACATACACTAATTCTTTCAGACTAACAAGAAACCACCTCATAAATATCGGTCTGTCTTCCCGTTCATCATCGATTTGCTCGAGCGGGCCCCAGTAACATCTCCATATGTCCTGCCTCATGCTAGTAGAGCCCAAGGGCATCTGCTTGCTCCAGGAACATAAAGAGCCTCAATCCATTCCAGAATGAGGTCTATAAATGTTACTGGTATTTGACATATCAAATACAACACGGGTAGCTTGCCAGGCTCTGCCGTGCGGGTAGCATACTCTTGTAGTCATCTCTTGAGATGACTACAAGAGTATCACACATGGCTCTTCACTCAGGAATTATTCCTGGTGGTGCTCGGGGGACCATATGCCAGGAATCGAACCTGGGTTGGCTGAGTGCAAGCAAATGCCCTACCCGCTGTGCTATTGCTCTAGCCCCCCGTGTCTTACTCTTTACCACTTGGTCTCTGTACCCTCTCTTGGGGGTGTGTAAGTCCCCCAATTTCTGCTCCTGTGTTTCCTTCCCAGAGGTCTCTGTCCTGAGCTGCTGGGCAGGTTGGAGGTGAAGAACTAAGCCCAGCCCTGAGGCTCCACAGCTCCCTGGGTGAGCGCCCGGGCACCGTGGCCGTGGGGGGGCGTGGGGGTGCTGCGCCTGTGCCTCGCAGCTGCTTTCCGAAGGGCTTGAGAGCTCTCTCATGAATATCAATTTCTCTACAATGATATTTAGAGAAATAAATGCTCTGAAATGATGTCCTGATGACCTAGCTTAAAAAAAAATGTTACATGAAGACTCAAATAGTACCCTAGTGGCCTGAAAGAGTTAATGTTCTTTCATTAATCGCCCAATTTAGTGTTAATTTGCAATGTGGAGAGCAAGCAGAGTGTGCTAGTAACTCACTGATGGTTTCATTAATATATAGATAAACTAAGTTGAGAGGAGTCATTTTGAAAGAGTCTATGACAGAGAAGCTTGCAATGCTCATCAATAGATTCCTGGCTTGGAAGCACACCTGATGGCTATATAAATCCAACAATCTGATGACTGGATATTGGAAAATGCTTAAAGTGTATCTCAAGGAATTATGATGTTTAAAGAGATCTGTGTTCTTTGAAAAATTAAGGTAGGTTGTTTTCCTTTTTACTCTGATAGAAAGGCATTTACATTTTTTGAAAAAGGGTCTGTAAACTAAGGTATTTTTCCCTCATGCACTAAATAGTATCGGAAAATTAGAGATTTTAAACAAATCTGATGGCACAAATGTTAGTACTACAAAAGGTAGTTGAAATGTAACCATTTAATATATGCCTAAAATTAATAGATCAAGTTTTATGATCAATCTGTCAAGGGAAATATGTAAAAATTATTATTCTCACTTTATTCAGTGAGAAAAAGAAGGAAAATATTTGAAAGCAAAAGCACTGAAAACATTTTGTTACACAATAACTAACTGGTTAAATTTGCTCAGCTTGATATCCTCCAGTTTCATCCAAGTTGCTGCAAACTGTCTGACTTTATTATTTTTCTAGTGGCTGCATAGTATTTCACTGTGTATATATACTGCAACTTTTATCCATTTATCTATCCTTGGACATTTGAGTTTGATTATGGGTACTTCAGTGGCCTGGTGTGCATCCGCTATTTATATCAATTATAGGAACTGGAACACTACTGTAACCATATTTCTAAACTATCACTATCATCTATTTGCTTGAGCGGGCACCAGCAATATCTCCATATGTCTTGTCTCTTGCTAGTAGAGACCAAGGGCATCTGCTTGCTCCGTGAACATAAAGAGCCTCAGACAATTATATTAGATCATGGGAATGACCTAATATAATTGTTACTGGTATTTGGCATATCAAATATGACAAGGGCAGCTTGCCAGGCTTGCCATGTGGGTGACATACTCTTTTTAGTCACCTCTAAATGCAACATTTATTGATGAACCGTGCGACCGCAAGCTGCCATGCAAACTGGGCTGTGATAGGCTCGTTTGCTGCTAGGTGGAGTTCTGAAGAGAGGGAAGTCTGATGTGGAAAATGGAGGCCCTCCTGGAGTGTGGGCCGCCATTTTCCAGAGTCGTCTGGCTTGTTGTGAGGTCCTCCTGGGGTGGCGGGCCAGGGCTAGAACCCGCCATCCCTCCCAGGTGCCTTGTGAGCGGCTGGGCACAGGGAGAGCAAGTAGCAGCTCTGCCCCATGTCTATAAGTTTCTGGATCAGCATACCTGGGCTGGATTGAAAAAAAAAAGCTGCTGCAGGTTGGGTGTCGATGATCCGGGCTGTGAAAGGCTTGTCTGCTGCTAGGTGGAGAGTAAACTATAACTATAAAAGAAATAAATTATGAAAGAAAGATATTATAAAAGAAAGAGAAAAAGAATCCTGTTCAATCAGAGTCCCAAAATTATTTTTCCTACCTGCCTGTTTCAGAAAAAAAAATACTGAACATTCCATCCTGTAAATCTACCTTCTTCAACCAAACAGAAACTCTCCCCATTGCACTGAAATATTCTACCAGCCCACACCACACTTCCCACTGAAACATTCCAGTGCTCTGAGGAGGCGATGTCTTCTACTTTGGGAAGCACTGGGTAAATGTACAAACTAATAGAAGCATAGAAAAAATTAGCAATAAGTAGCTAATCACCAGTCCCTTATTCACCTTTAAAACATGTGTGTACATGTGTGTGTATGTGTAAGAGCATAAAATAAATATGAAAAGTTCATAAAGAACCTTAGCCATCCATTTTAATATAGTTTTATAAAATGATTATATGCAAAAAGGAAATCTGTGTTTTTTGTTATTTCTATTTTTGATCAATACTCTTGTGCTCAGGCGCTATTCTAGACTGAGGTTTGGTGTCACTCTTGCGGTTCTTGAGGCCTGGCATCAAACCTCAGATTCCTGAATGCAAGTGTATTTCAATCCCATAAATCAATAGGCATCTTTAATAAACTCTGTCAAGATTGTTACTTTGTTGCTAAGTGTCACATAGCACACACACCTATCTATATATCTTTATATTAGTCCTTTGTCAGATCAAGTTAGGGAAGTTTTTCTCCCATCAATTTGGGATGCTTTGTATTCTATTCATCATCTTTTGGTACTACAGATGCTTCTTAATATGATGAAGTCCCATTTATTTACTTTTTGCTTCTTTTGGCTTGGCTAATGGCACTAAATCAATAATATGCTTCTAGATTCAATGTCGTGAAGATTTATGTCTACACTTTTCTCAATATAATTTAGCAAAGTCTTTAATCCAATTAAAATTGACATTTGTGTAAGATGTGAGACAGGGGTTCAAATTATTTTTTAACATGGCTAACAAATATCCCAAAGCTATTTGTTGAAGGGGTGTTCTCGCACACTGCATACACCTACTTTATTTGTCAAAAGATGAGCTGACCCAAGTGTCCGTCTCTGTGCTCTCAAATCTATTTGAACATGAACATGAACATTTTTGTAATTGTTTATCTCAAGGTGGTATAATAAAATATACAAATCTATTTTTTTTTGTTGTGACAGTGTCTTTATTCTATTGCCACACTGTCTTGATTACTACTAACTTTATAGTATGAAGTTGGGAAAGGATAAATCTCCCACCATTATGCCAAGGTTTTTTCATCTGTTTTGGTTGGGGAGAGGGGCTTAGTGATCCTTATAAATTGCAACAGTATTTGAACTCTTTTAAAAATTGTCACAGGTATTTTTATGCATTGAATCGATAAAGTACCTTGGGAAGGATGGCTATTTTTAAACAAGTTTTAAGAGTTAGTATAATGTACTTATGAAGAGAATGTATCCTTCAGATAAATTCTGTAACCCACGTCAGAGAGCTGCTAGGGTTCTTGGCATTCACTTACACAAGAGTGGAGAAAGAGGATTAACTCTGAAACAGGACAAAAGATGTTTATTAAAAAGGAAAGAAACCTCACTGAAGGCAAGAAGTGGGCAAAGGATTCCCTCTAAGGCGTTCAGGGAGGATTTTTATAGGCCAGGATTGTCCAGGGGAGTATAGGAATTACATAGAGCATAAAGTCTTAACTAGTGGCTCTGTCAGTATCTTAGTAGGTCCTTTGGTGGGCAGGTGTGTTAGCGGGGACTTTTTTGGCACAGGAAAGCACTGGTGGGTGAAGAGTACCCAGGGTCCTCATGGCTCCTTCCTTTAGAGAACCCCCCCCTTCTTATCTTTCCACTCTCTGTCTCTATTGTCATCATCCTAGGCAAATCTCTTAATTCCACTTTAGTTATCTTTTATAAAAAATTGGGAAGTATACTACCACTTCTCTCTAGTTGGAGAGACTAAGAGAGATTAAGGTATTTGTTTTGCATGAAGCAAACCCAGGTGCAATTCCCAATACAACATTTTCCCCTCAAGTTCTACTAGGAGTGATTCCTGAGCATAGTTCCTGGAGTAAACACGGAGCATGGTTTGCTGTTCTTCCTTCACTCCATCACCAAATACTACTTATCTTAGTAGGTTGTGGAAATTAGGAAACAACAAATAAGTTTTAACAGTATCTGGCCTCTAGTAAACCTCAGTAAATGTTGGTCATTTTCATTTGGTAAATGGTTAAACTCCTGTACAGAATAGCTAGTTCTTCTCTTATGACTTGTATCAAAATGAAATTGGATTGATTGAAAAATTCAATATAAAATAACTTTTTTATTGAAAAAATATTACTCAGTGTTTATCATGTTTTCTTTATTTTGCTTTAAGTCCCACTTTTAGCGCTCAGGACTTAATCTTGGTCTGTGCTCTAAGACCAGTCCTGGAGGTGCTAAGGAGACCATATGTGGTGTGAGAGATTGAAACAGTCTGCTCCCTGCAAAGAAAGTGCCTTACCTCCTCCTGCACTTGTGACATCTCTCTGTACCTGAGCTATCTCAGTGAACTGCCTTTTACGATGATCTTATGATGAGAGAAAGCAGAAAACACAAAATCCTTTACCCATGGAAGATTGCTAACATTTTTACACTTATGCAAGAAAAAATAATACATATTACACATGGCAGATTAAAAATATTTGAAGTGTGTAATAAAGATATTTAAATTTAAATAGTTTTTCTCTATCAATTTTTCTAAAAGTAACAATAATGCAGGTAATAAATATAAAAGTGCGCATTGTATTATAATTCATTCTGGCCTAAGAGACTTCTTGAACTATAGCTTTGGTAATTTGTCTCCAAGGAAGGAAATAGCTTAAATGTTGATTCAGCATCAAGAGGAGTCTGCTAAATTTAGTTTTTGTTTCTCATAGCCACAGAGAGGTGTATTAGTTATGGCAGATGCATAGAATGTCATAGAGCGTCAGACCTCTAGTGGAGCCTCTGTGCCTACTGATTATCACTTGGAAATAGTTTTCCTAAATTCCTTTTAATGGAATTTTATTAATATTCTTGTTCTTATCTATATATTTATTCATCTTTTCCACACGAGAGAGCAAGTCCAGAGTGACAGGAAATAATGTTTGCCTATCCAAAAAAGCAAGAAAAACAAGTGCTGGCATGGATGCGGGGAAAGGGGACACTCATCCATTGTTGGTGGGAATGTCAACTGGTACAGCCTTTTTGGAAAACTATATGGACATTCCTCCAAAACTAAAAATTGAACTCCCATTTGACCCAGCCATACCACTTCTGGGAATATACCCTGGGAAGCCAAAAACAGGCAGCGGAAACACCATCCCTACTTTTATGTTCATAGCAGCATTATTCACAATAGCCAGAATCTGGAAACAACCAGAGTGCCCAAAAATTGATGACTGGATAAAGAAACTTTGGTACATCCATCTACACAATGGAATACTATGCAGCTGTTAGGAAAAATGAAGTTATGAAATTTGCCTATAAATGGATGGACATGGAGAGGATCTTGTTGAGTGAAATTAGCCAGAAGGAGAGAGACAGATATAGAATGACTGTATTTATTTGCATGGCATAAATATATATATATATTATATTATATTATATCATATTATATATAACATATTATGATACCAACATCCAAGGTCAGGCGAAACATGGATCAGAAGGTCTTGTCAAAGGTGGAAATTACCACAAGCGTGTGGGAGCAGAGGTTAGGTAAGACAGATAAAGGAACAGTGTGCCAATCATTGTCAAAAGTGCTATTACCACATAGAATTTACCATTAAATACAGGCAAAAAGATACACATGATTACCTCTAAGTATATGTATTACAATCCACAATATGTAAGAGAAGAAAGAGAGAAGGAGAAAAAGAGAAAGAGAGAAAAGAGATAAAGAACCTGCCATTGGGGCCAGACTACGGGAGGAGAGGGAATCGGGAACATTGGTGGTGGGAAATGGGCACTGGTGGAGGGATGGGTACTGGACCACTATATGGCCAAAACGCAAACATGAACATTTTTGTAATTGTTTATCTCAAGATGGTATAATAAAATATACAAAAAAAGAAATAATGTTTGCCACTCAATAATAAGTTACTGGTATATAGAATGCGGTTGGAATGATGAAAGTCAGCATTTTAAAACATTCTGTGCATACATTAAGACATTTAGTCTTATAAATAAATCCTTCTTGAACTTCAGTGAAGGGTGGGTATATAATAAAAATGAAAGAAAACGTGCCTAGAGTCAGTTGGTAGATTAAAAATGAATTGAGTAAAAACATTAAGTTATAGAGCTCAAACCATTTTAGTAGAAATAGAAGAGGAATGCTTTCAAAGATGTTTTTAAAATATACTATTTTAATGGAAGCAAATTATATATAAATATATAATGTATATAAAGAATAATTTATATACTATTTACATACATAAAGAATAATAAATATAACAAGACTATATGTAATTTGTTTCTGAACTTTAGGGAAAATTGTAGACTTCTGATTCTATCTATAACAACCTATTTGTTTCTCTTCCTCTAAGGAATATAAAGCAATAGCTTTTAATTATAGATTTATTTTCTTTGTGTATACTATAAATTATCTTTATTGTTAGCATCAAGTTTTTTGGGGACACAAAAAGTAGACTTATAAAACAATAGAAAAATTGAATTTTCAATTTTATTAGTTAATATAATTCAGTCACAACTGTCTGGTACAAGTGAAGACATTTTGAGATTCTAACAGTTAATGAGAAATAATCTTACCTCACAATTATCACCATCATCAATCAGAACAATCAGTAATAGTGATTATAATTAAATCAATAATTATAAACATGCATTGAATAATTACTATGCATAAAGTACTACAGTGTATGGTTTTAGTACATAAATATCAAGCATAACCCTGATATATCAAAGAAGTAGTATAAAAGCATTACAATTCACTAGTAATGTAAAGTAGCATGTGATAAAATGAATTATGGGAAAGTAATTGCTACTAGAGTTCAAAGAAAAGCAAGTTGACCATAGTTGAAAAGTCTTTAGAAAAGCTATATGGAGGAGGTGAGCTTTTGAATAGGCTTTTGAGGAAGGAACAAATTAAGATAAATACAAAAGAAGGACAACTAGTTAGGGAACTTTGCAAAAGCAAAGGTGGAGGTCGAGTTCCCACGCCTATTTTGAGAACAAGTAGACAAGTAAACAATTGGACCAATAGACTGCTTTGACCAAAGTATAGGATTTATAAAGAAAATTTAAAGAGTTTCATAAATTTGGATAGAAACAAGTTGCTAGGTATTTTTGATGTCAAACTAATGATGATTTATTTTGAATAAACTTACTCTTTATGCTGAAAGAAGTGAAGAATCATAAGTTTAAGCAAAGTAACTACTTGCAGAAACTTGTAATTTAAGGTTGTAATTTAAGAATAATTCTGGTAAGTGTGTAGCAATGTAATATTTCAGAAAAAATTAGAACCTCGTGTAGGAAAAGCAGAGGAAACAATATGAGATTTGACTCATATTAAACAATTTCAAACAAAATTCAATAATGTAATGAATTCCCAAATATTCATCATCCAGTTTGAAAACATGACCATTTTATAACCCATCTTAGTGTATTTCCAATTCTTTTCATACAGTCATCAATATGTTTGACTTACACATATTGTAAATGTGTTAACTAAAATAGAAATAGAAGATAAAAACAAGTAAATGTATTTTTGATGAGTTTTTAGAATGTTTTATATATTGCAGTCTATTGTAAATATCCTTAAAATCTCTATGGGTAGATTGCTGAATCTTTTTAGAAAATTCTAGTAGTCTTTGAGAACTTTCTCACTTTCTTATAAGATGATAAGATGTCTTAATTTTATATTTTAAGGTCTGAATTTCACATTCAGAATCACCCATTCCCCCAAATACTTTATTACTTGTTGAGAAGTGGTATTTAGAAAACATAAATGGTACGAGGGGCACTCATTGCTATATAATCAAACATATAACAATGTTTTTACTTGTTTTCAGATGACAAAACTGGCAAATGTGTACTTTGTAGAAACATAATTTGTATGAAGACAACACTTAAAGGAGCAATGCAACACTACTATTTACAATATTTATCCTGAAATTGTGGTTATGTTTTTAAATTTCTTTATTGTATTTATTATACCATCAATTAATCGGTGTTTGGCTGAGTTATCTTTTAAAATATCAGTTAAATGCTCTGATAACCAAATTATTATTACAGTCTACACTGGGAAATATATTCCACAAAATGTCGAAGAATCTCATGACAAATATAATTAGCCTATAAACAAGAGCTAAAATATTCACAGCTTATTTTAAATTAATTCTCCTATTGGTTTTTGTTTGAAAATATTCTTTAGAATACACTCACATAGGCAATAAAGTTGGAAGTTCCTATGCATGAATGACCTTAATATTGCTATAACATCTTTTCCCCAACTGCCTATTGTTCCAAATAGTCTATCAATTCTGGCAGCATTTTACAATGTTTGGGGGCACAATTTACCCTCCTGTGGACTATGGGCAGTTCTTTTGATTTTTTTCCACTTTGATATGTTCTGTATTTTTGTGCATGCAGTATCATATTTTAAACTATATTTTGCTTCTGCCATTCCCCTGATAAATTCACACTAAGTTTAGAGGTGATCTCCTCATTATTAATTTGAAACCATCTACATAGAGACAAGTAATTAGATTATGACAATCCAAAAAATTTATATAAATTAGATAAAAGCCAAAAAATTGCCTTACCTATCTATATCTATAATCTAAAAAAGACCCTTAAGGAAAATTCAGACAGAATTTTTTAGAGATATAAAAAATAATGGAAAATTTACAGGAAGGCCAATTAAAGAGAACAGTCTAATAGAAAGTACACGTTTCTATTAAAGGTTTAAGTTTCTATAGGATTATGAATTGGAATAATGAAGACACAAATTGAATTTATTAATGGTCTTAATGACCACGTTTCATGACAGTTACTCCATCCTGTTGTTGCTCCAGTCCTTTATTCTGACCCTCAATTCCCCTTTAAACATACTCAGAGGACTTGAAACTCTTTCACAAAATGTGTTCCTATTCATATGCATATACCAAAACTCTTCAGTGCCACCCTCGAGAACATCATGAAACAATTAGAATGAGAAGGAAAGGGAGTGAAGATAGATGGTCGGCAACTACACCACCTCTGCTTCACTGATGACATGGTTCTAATAACACCAAACATTAGCCAAGCGGCACAAATGCTGGCTGACTTAGACCAAGAATGTGGAAAGATAGGTCTACAGCTGAATCTCAGCAAAACTATGTTCATGAAAAATGAACTAGTTCCAGAGGCCCCATTCATTCTCAATGAAACAAACATCGCTGAATGCAGCAGTTATGTGTACCTAGGTCGAGAAGTCAACATGATGAATGAACTAAAACTTGAGCTGCGCAGGAGGAAGAGAGAGGCATAGAATGCCTTCAAAAGCATCGAAGAAATAGCTAAAAGGACAAAGAACCTCCGGCTCTGGGCACATCTCTTCAACTCCACCGTTCTCCCTGCATTAACATATGCCTCAGAGACCTGGGCCCTACGAAAGCAGGATGAGAACGCTATTTGGGTCTCCCAAAGAGGAATCAAAAGAGCTATGCTTGGAATATCATGCCTCACTCAAGTGAGAGAAGGAATCGGAGTTCTGACCTCCGTCACTGTTCCAGAGTCAAGGATGCTGTCTCATTTGTCAAGGCATCGAAAATCAGATGGGCTGGACACATAATGCGATTTGGAGACAACCATTGGACTAGAGCCGTTCCCAACTAGATCCCACGGGATGTCAAAAGATCACTTGCCCACCTTCAAGATGGTCAGACTTCTTTGTCAAGACCCTGAACTAACGGTTTGAGCTCTTTGTATTCCTGAAGCAACCAGATGCCATTGGGCTACACTGGCACATGATAGGGTCAAATGAAAATATTACTGGCACCCACTCGAGCAAATAGATGAATAACGAGATGTCAAGTGATCAAGTGATTCATATGCATACACATTTATTAGTAGATAAAATCACAGGTAATAGAATTATTTCTATTGGAGCTGAAGTTTCAGTAAATAAATGTCTAATCTTATAGATTAGGGGTACTGAGGATGTGTGTACAGTAAGAATGAATATGTTGGAAAAGAGAATATTCTCATGTCCCTCTATGGTCAGACACGTGCACGGCAAGCATGTGTGACATGGAGAAATATGTCCTAGCAAATGGAAAAAATAAGATTTTTTATCTTATAAAAAATAAGAAGAATAAATAAAATTATACACTTCTTCCTCTTAATTTGGTATGTATAGTAAGACTGAATTTGGTATGTATAGTAGGACTGAATTTGGTATGTATAGTAAGACCCTGAACAAATGGTTTGAGGCTCTTTGTATTCCTGAATCATCCAGATGCCGTTGGGCTACACTATGCCAGTGATAGGGTCAAATGGAAATATTACTGGCACCCACTGGAGCAAATCAGTGAATAACGGGATATCAAGTGATCAAATGATAGTATACCACTGTCTTTTTTTGCAACTGCATAGTATACTACTATACTTGATTGTATAGTATCATGAATTTTATACAATTTCCAATGTTAAGGGCAAAATTGAGATCTACAAAATAAAGAAGATAAGAGATGTAACTTACATATAAGTTAGAACTGAGGAAACTTCCTGTCTTGAATGAAATAGAAGACAGAATCAACAAAGTTTCAGAAATTTGTATTTATATCTGTGCATGTAAGATAGACATATGCATGTGTAGTGTGACTGAGAGTACAG
This sequence comes from Cryptotis parvus, assembly GCA_021461705.1. Classification (NCBI taxonomy): domain Eukaryota; kingdom Metazoa; phylum Chordata; class Mammalia; order Eulipotyphla; family Soricidae; genus Cryptotis; species Cryptotis parvus. The sequence goes on along the minus strand of JAJIBD010031041.1, from coordinate 37,033 downwards.
AAAAGCAGAATTTGGATTATATTTTGATTTTATATTCCACTCTTTAAATATAACTTAGGTTTCTAGACTATTAGTGCCTGACATCATGGCACATCTCTACCATGTAGTGATCAAGAATATTTTTAGTTAAAATGCTTTATAAATTCAATTAGTTTTATATTTCCACAAATATAAAAATAACACTCCACTACTGATCTCTATGTACATTTCAAAGGCCAACCTTATTACACATAGCAAAGAAAATAATCCTTTTTCAAGCCCTTGTATACAAAACTCAAGTTGATGTTCTCATTAGAAAAGTAAATGGCCATATATGCTTTTGACTGTAACTTACTGTTTTCAATAAATTGGCAATATGAGCTATATTTAGGAAGTTTAGACACTAATGGAGTATATAAAGCACTGAGCAAAATAAATTTGCTACATGTTTTCAAACTGTTTCTATATTTTACCTGTTTTTATATTTTACCTGTTATTTTTGGTTTTTGGGTCATAACTAGAAATTCTCTGGGACTCTGGATTCACTGGATATGCTGAGGGACCGTGTGGTGTCAGAGTTAAATCTAGCACTCCCACATGCAACCGTATGCAAAGCATGTGCTCCAGGCCTTTGAGCTATGTCCTGGACCTTTCTGTACATTTTTATATTTCACTATTACAGAGTCAACCATAAAGTAGGGCAAGAGTCACATATTTCTATTTCAATATATAACTAGTATCACTGTCTCACTGTATCACTGTCTTCCCGTTCATCATTGATTGGCTTGAGTGGGCACCAGTAACATCTCCATATGTCCTGTCTCATGCTAGTAGAGCCCAAGGGCATCTGCTTGCTCCAGGAACATAAAGAGCCTCAAACCATTCCATCAGGTCATGGGAATGAGCTCTAAAATTGTAACTGGTATTTGGCATATCAAATACGATACAGGTAGCTTGCCAGGTTCTGCCGTGCAGGTAACTAGTATAGAATTTTATAACTAGTATAAAATTTTAATTTTCTCACAAAATCTTTAAGATAAGTTATTTTCTATATGAACTATGAAATAAAATTGAATCAAAGTAATAGAAGACTCCTCTGTAGATTGTACCTAAAACACCAAGTTTTCTCCTGCCTGGAATAGTCCTTATATAGTATACTTCTTGCTTAACTAGAAACTACAGCAAGGATGAATCTTTTGTTCTCAGTCCTGGGAAAACTTCTGTCTTCTAGTGGTGACCTCAGTTTAGCACCTGCTCATAAGATGTATTTGCACATTGTTGATACGTTATAATAACATACATGTTCCCATCAAGAAGAGTGTTGTAGAATTCAGTAGATGTTAAAAATTTTCCATCTGTATGTGTGAAAGTGACGTTTCCTGTTAATTTTGTTCTTTTGCTGAACTCTCAAGCAAAAGACTTCTGTAGGAGGTAGAATGATGTCATTATAGTCATAGCATACATTTTTCAACCTTTAGAATGAGACATATTGTGGCATATATTTCACTACTTTTTAAAAGCAGTGGAATAAAAACTTGGAAGATGCTGCTATCAATTTTATATATTCAAGTGTGGGGGTTTCCAGAGCCTTGAAAATGACTCAAGGGCTAAAATTTACTTTGGCTCACAGAGTTATTCTGTAGCCTTAAAAAGGCAAGCCCATCCATGACTGACTGTGCCTACAGAAACAACAGAGAGTTGGATTTTTAATTTCTAAAGTGCTGATGTGTTATACATATGAAAGAGTTTATGGTTAGAAATTTTTTTTTTAAACTTCTGATATTAACTCTTACATTTAAGGTGTTTGGAGCTGTCACTCTTATTTTCACTGTCAGAAATACATGCTGAAGATAATTAGTTTTTTTTATTTATTGAAAACTAATATTGAGATTGCCAACAATCTCATCCTGAAGCCCAGAGAAACAGGCAAAAATGAATTTAGTATATATCTCAACTTTTCAAGATGAAACCATTGGAATCATAAATAAACGTTTTTAGGGATAATTTTGATGAATGTTAGACTCAGTGTGTATAAGCATAAAATGAGAGTTTGATGCTAGAAATGATAATCTTAAAGAAGGCTTACACAATCTTCATTTTCCCCCATAAGCCATGCCTTGAAGAGTCAAGAAAGATCACTTCTAGCTCCCTAGAAGGGAAAAGTAGCCATTGAGAAATAATGGTCCCTGAGCACCGCCAGGAGCAATTCCTGAGTGCAGAGCCAGGAGTAACCCCTGAGCATCGCCGGGTATGACCCCAAAAAAACCAAAAAGAAAAAAAAAGAAATATATCAAGAATTTCTTTCATAGTGAAAGACTGTTTTGCAAGGGAAGCGCTTACTGCAGCCTTCACTGCCTACTGAAAGGCTACTCTCTCCATTCTAATATCCTCTCTATCACTTTCCAATAACAGTTAAATGCAAGACTTTTAAAACATCTATAAATTATGAAGTCTAATACAGAGATTTAATCATAAGAGAGTAGAATATTTATCTCTCATTTACTAGAATCATATCAGCAGAGATCTATTTAATAATATAGTTCAAGGAGTTTCAAGACTTAAACAAAGACACCAAAAGAATTCAAAGCCCCTAGAATTTTGCATCTATGGTAAACTAAAAACACAGGCCTAGCAATATTAACATAAAACATTACAGTAAAAGCCTATTTAATTCAAATCCTATTACCAGATATATCCTATCTAAATTGAAACCAAAACTTACAAGGTATAGTAAGAGCTAAGAGGGAAAAAAAACAGTCTGAAGAGAAAGCAAGCTTTAGGCTAGCTTTAGATATGACACAGACGTTGGTGTCAGGAGGCCTAACGTATCTATGATTAATATGATCAGACTATTAAGGGAAAAATTCTATAGAGCGGAAGGAATAGATGAGTAAAGTAAGCAAGGGGATGAGAACTCCAGGGAACAATTAAAGAGAAAAGAAAAGCAATCAAGTCCACTGCAGCAAATCTGCTACAGACTAATCTGTAAAACTGACGCATGAGAAAAATATGTAAAACTGAAAATAGATCACTAAAAATCTACTACCAAGATAAAATGCAAAGAGAAAAAGGGATAAGATATGAAAATAATACATGTCCAGAGTGATTTTTTTTTAATTGAATCACTGTGCGACAGGCCATTTCAAAGTTCTTCATGATTGGGTTTCAGTCATGCTGTTCCAACTCCCGTCCCTCCACTAGCGCACATTTCCCCAACACAAATGTGCCTGGTTTCCCTCCTATCCCCCACCACAACCTCCCTCTATGACAGGTAGTTTCCTTCTCTCTCTTTCACTTTCTCTCTGCTCTTTTTGTCTTTTGTCTTTCTCTCTTTCTCTGTCTCTGTTTCTGGCTCTCTGCTTTTGTGGTTTGCAATACAGACACTGAAGGGTTATCATGCATATCCCTTCACCTACTTTCATTACTCAGTTCCAGTCTAGCAGTCCTACTTCCAACTATTATTGTCAAAATGTTCCATTCACTATCTTACCTACCCTCTGCCCCCAACACACTTGTGGTAGATTCCAACCATTGACACATCCTCCTGGTCCAGTATTCCCTGGCCTTGGAAATTAGTCTCATACTCTTTTTATAATCTCTCAAATGAATGCAGTTATTCCATATCTGTCCTTTTCCTTCTGGGTCATTTCCTTCAGCATGATACTCTCCATGTCCATTCATTTATAGGCAAATTTCATCACTTCATGTATCCAAACAGCTACATAGTATTTCATTTTGTAGGTGTACCATGTTTCTTTTAAGTGAAATAAATAAAATTAATTATTCAATAGATGTAAGATAGGAGAGTTCCAAATAATGGTATTAAAGTGTTCAATCAAAGGTCTTGCAGGCGGCTCGGGAGGCGGGGAGCCTGGCTCGCGCCGGGCCTCAGCTGACTATGGAACCCCGAGGAGGGCAGATGGGCTTTGGGAGTGGGCCCGTCGCCTCCGGGGGTCCCGGAAGCAGCCGGATGGGACTCGTCCATCACACTAGCCACCATTTTCGTTGCCCAGACGCTGGGAAAATGTCCCACGACCAGAGGACCAGCAAAGCCTGTTCGAGCCCAGGTCGCGCGCGAGCAGCTTATGGCGCGCTGGGCCACTAGGGTGGTGAAACAGTGATGTTTTTTGGTACACTGCATTCCGCGAACAGCAGGAGGGTTTGCTGAGAGGGAGATATACAGAGGAAGGAGATGACATATAGAGCCCCACCGGGTGGTTGGGATTCGGGAGGGGGAGGGAGACAGGACGTTGGTGATGGGAGATGGGTTCTGGTGGAGGGTGCATCTTGGAACCCTGTGGAGCCAGGACTCCACATGAGCATCCTTCAATTAAAAAAAAAAGGAGAAAAGGTGGAATAAATAAATAAATAAATAAATATCTGCAGGGCTAGCCACAATGTGTAAAAGAAGAGGGAGAGAGATGCAGAGATAGAGAGAAAGAGAGGAAGCAGGGCTACCTGCTATTAAGGCAGCCTGGGGGTGAGAGTGGGAGGGGGTGGGGTACATTGGTGGTGGAAATGGGGTACTGGTGGAGGGATGGGTGCTGGAATACTGTATTACCAAGAACCAATTGCACCTTTGTAATTGTATGTCTCACGGTGGCATAATAAAGAATTAAAAAAAAAAGTGTTCAATCAAGAAACAAAGGACAAAAGATTAATTAATACCAACCACACTGATGAGTGAAGTTTTAGTAAACATAGAAGTGATAAAAACATTACTTAAATTCCTTGTGAAATAATATTTCTTTCTTATAATTAGTTAATACACATTTATTATAGAAAAATTGAAAAGTATCAGGAAGTCTAAAGTAGTAATACCTAAGTAATACCTAAGTAATACCTAAGTAATATCAACTCAAAGCAAATTCCTACAATTTAAGTACTTTATTTCCTAGCATTAAAATTTTATTTTAGGAAAGATTTTAAATATTAAATAGATTTACAATTTCTATACAAATATGACCAAAATTAATTTTTATTAAGCCTAGTTTAATAACTTCTGCTCCATAATGTATTCTTGAGCTTGAGTATTGGGTAAAATTCTTGTAAACACAAATAACTTTACATATAATTAAATTTGTGAAACTGTATCATCTAAATATTGCTTACATAATGACATTTTGACTGAATGCACTTATTAGTCAAACAAATCAATTTTTAAAACTGTTCAAACGAATTGACATGTGAGACAGTTAATTTGTTTGTGATGAGAGAATCATCTTTTCACTAAGTATTTTCAAACACAATGCATATGACAAGCAGTCTTTAAAGATCTAGGAACAACAGAGAAATAAAAATGTACATACATTTTTCTGACTTCATAGCTCTTACATTCTTTTTGTAAAATTTTTATTATACCACCATGAGATATACAATTACAAGGATGTTTAAAATTGGGTCTCCTTCATACAGTGTTCCAGCACCCATCCCTCCACCAATGCCCCATTCTCACCACCAATGTCTCAACACTCCCTCCCACCCAACCCAGTCTGTTCCTATAGCAGGCAACTTTTCTTTTTCTCTTCTCTCTCTGTCTCTGTTTCTGTCTCTGTATTTCTCTCTCCCTTCTCTTACACTTTGTGGCTTGCCTACAGATATTAATGGTTTATGATGTCTCTATGTGAATAATCAATAGTGATTCTAGTCTGACATTATAATTGCCCATTCCCCATCCACCTCCCCAGTTTGTTGCAACTAGAATGATCATTACAGTGTATAAATGTGAAAGATCCTGGGAAGGACCTGGTCCTAACTTCCATTATTGTCTAAGTCTGTCACTGCAACTGCTCTGTGGCCACACACCCATGAAGCTTTGGGTCTGGAGTGTCTTCTTCCAGTGTTACTGGCTGTGGAAACTGGGGCCCACAGCCATGCCCGCCAACGTGGAGGTGGAAGAATGGGAGGAGGAGCCCATCCCTGCTCCAAGTCCAGCCAGTGTGACCTCCACGCACATGTGTGTGATCCTTAGGAGCTATGTTGGACTCAACCAGGGCCTGGCTGAGCCATTTACCACCCTCCAAAACTCCATGGGCTGCTTCCACGTGGAGCCAAGCAACGCAGCTGTGGGTCTGGAGTGTCTCTCTTCCGGTGCTCCATAGTTCTTACATTCTAATGGAAGGAAAAGATACATATGACTTGATAGGCTACCTATGGGTTCTTTATGTATGTGTGCACATACATGTCTGATTTGCATTTCATAACTGAAGTTACATGTTTGGGAGAAGATCTCATAATATAGTATTGGTTACTAAGGAAAATAAAGAAGGAAGCAGATTAAGAAAAGATTCCTCTTCTCATGGAGTATTTGTGAAGGTTAGAATTTAAGATTCAAAAGATAATCCTGATTCTTTTTTAAATTAAACCTGTAAAAAGGACATATCAATGTAAACACAAAAAAAGGTAATGGAAGGCCGAAAAAATTTTGCAAAATAGTAGGATGAAGGATTCACAGACATGGGGCAGAGCTGCTACTTGCTCTCCCTGTGCCCAGCTGCTCACGAGGTGCCCAGGAGGGATGGTGGGTTCTAGCCCTGGCCCACCACCCCAGGAGAGCCTCGCAACAAGCCAGATGAACCCCCCAATCCATGAGGGGCCTCCATTTTCCACATCCGGACTTCTCTCTCATCAGAACTCCACCCAGCAGACCAGCCTATCACAGCCCAGATCATCGAGTTCCACCCTGCAGCAGTCTTTTTTTTAAATCCGGCTCAGGTATGCCGGTCCAGAGATTCACAGGCATGGGGCAGAGCTGCTACTTGCTCTCCCTGTGCCCAGCCGCTCACAAGGCGCCCAGAAGGGATAGTGGGTTCCTAGCCCTGGCACGCCACCCCAGCAGAGCCTCACAACAAGCCAGACGACCCCCACTCCATGAGGGTCTCCATTTTTCACATCCGAACTTCTCTCTCATCAGAACTCCACCCAGCAGACCAGCCTATCACAGCCTGGCTCACACGGCCACTTGCGGCAGCGTGGTTCATCAATAAATTCTGGACTTAGAGATGACTACAAGAGTATGCTACCTGCACGGCAGAGCCTGGCAAGCTACCCATGTTGTATTTGATATGCCAAATACCAGTAACAATTATAGACCTCATTCCGGAATAGATTGAGGCTCTTTATGTTCCTGGAGCAAGCAGATGCCCTTGGGCTCTACTAGCATGAGGCAGGACATATGGAGATGTTACTGGGGCCCGGAGTCTTTCTTAAATCCGGCTCAGGTGTGCTGGTCCAGAGACTCGCAGACATGGGGCAGAGCTGCTACTGGCTCTCCCTGTGACTGGCTGCTCACGAGGCGCCCAGGAGGGATGGTGGGTTCTAGCCCTGGCCCACCACCCCAGCAGAGCCTCGCAACAAGCCAGACGATCCCCCACTCCATGAGGGCCTCCATTTTCCACATCCGGACTTCTCTCTCGTCAGACCTCCACCCAGCAGACCAGCCTATCAGTGGCCGCGGTTCATCAATAAATGCTGGATTTAGAGATGCCTACAAGAGTATACTACCTGCACGGCAGAGCCTGGCAAGCTACCCGTGTTGTATCTGATATATATGCCAAATACCAGTAATAATTATAGACCTCATTCCTCAATGGATTGAGGCTCTTTATATTCCCGGAGCAAGCAGATGCCTTGGGCTCTACTAGCATGAGACAGGACATATGGAGATGTTACTGGGGCCAGCTCAAGCAAATCGATGATGAACGGGAAGACAGTGATATAGTAGGATGAAGTTATTTTCATGAACAGCCAAAACTTAAAGAGCATCTTATAATAATGGTCTAATGCATAGAAGTTATAGAGAACATAGTTCTTATATAGAACATTTGTGTTGCTTTTTAATCTATAGAAATCCCTAATCCCTAAATGTTGCTATAGAACATTTGTGTTTCTTTTTAATCTGCAGAAATCCCTCACAGGAGGTGGAGTGATAATACAGCTAGTAGAGCACGTGATTGCACCTGGCCCACCTGGGTTTAATCCCGGGCATCCCATATGGACCCTGAGAACCCTAAACATCACTAGGTGTGGCAACAACCTCCCAAACAACTTCCCCCATACAATAATTTCCATGACTTAGTGTGGTCTTTTGGTTTTGGAAATCTTTTTTTTTTTTCATTTTGAGTCACACCCGGCAATGCTCAGGGGCTGCTCCTGGCTCTATTATTCCTGGCAGTGTTTGGGGGGACCATATAGGATGACAGGGTTGTAGCCTGAGACAAGTCATGTGCAAGGCAAATGCCCTATCTGCTGTGCTATCTGTCCAGCCCTGGTTTTGGAAATCTTGACTTAAAAAAAAAAAAAAAAAAAAAGCAAATGATAAACAATAACATCAGAATCTTGAGCAAGTTTCTTTCAAATCAATTGGGCTTCTTATTTTTATTTATTTATTTAATTTTTGCTTTTTGGGTCACACCTGGCTATGCTCAGGGGTTACTCCTGGCTCTGCACTCAGGAATTACTCCTGGCGGTGCTCTGGGGACCATATGGATGAATAAAATCACACACTCCTGTACTCCTGCACAATTACTTAAATTGAGAGACAATAAACTGCAGCAGAAACCTGAAAGCAGAAAACTCAATGGGAATAAGTGATAGGTTTGAAAAACTGAAGTTGGTCATTGATAATTTAGGCATTTTTATAAATGTAACTGACAATTTCAGTGATCAGCTGTGAAAGGTTTGATATGAACAAGTATGAAAGTCAAAAACTCCAATGAGTCTCACTCATAAGCAAGTTTTGCCATCAGGAATTCTATATTAAGAGTGAATAATTAAAAAAAATTTCCTTATGTAGGGGAAAAGGAGCAAGTCTCAATGAAAGTGGAGCTTTCAGTCAAAAACAGCTTAACCTTATGAGAAATTATATTAACAGAACCTAATGTGTTCTACTACAGCCAAACCTGGAAGAAAGCAAGTGCCCAATTCCAGTCTGCCCAAATTTTTCTACCTAAGAAGATACAGGAACAAAAAATGAGGAAAAAGATTGTAAAATTCATGGTCTAGGAAAGATTGAGACCAAATTAGAATGTAGTCAACCTTAACCCTCCATTTTACACAAATGGTTTAGCAAGAAGATCATACCCATAGCTCAGTAAAAATTTCTAGCATTAAGAAAATTTTTAAAATAACATAATATGAGAGGAGCTTGGAAAGCCCTTAAACAGACTGGGGAGGGACTTGAGAGGGCTTTAACACATGTTTTACAAGTGGATGTCCAGGTTTGATCCCTGGCATTACATGGTCCCCTAGCACCAACAAGAGTGATGCCCAAATTCTGTACCAGTACTAACCCTGAATGTGTGTGTGTGGCCAATACAAATAAATAAATGAGCTTTTTTAATAAGCGTGTTAAAGTTATGTAGAAAGAATGTTGGAATTATACAGGGATGTTTAAACAAGACATGCTAAAAACTTTAATGGGGAAAAAGAAGGCAACATGCAAGACAGAGGAATAATGTAAGGAGAAATGAAACCAAGAAAGAGTTAAAAAATGCTAGATGTCAAAAATAATAAATAGATTTTTGGAGTGTATCCATAGAGCTGATCATGACTGACGAATGGATTGCTGAGATTTAGGACATAATAATGAGAACTTCCAAAACTGAAAAGCAAAAAGAAAAAGACAAGAGAACAGAAAAAATTGCAAGAACAGTAGCACAATATTGTAACATCTCCATTCAATGCAGGGATACTGATGCAGGTGGATCCCACGGGAAGCTTATGTGAGGCCGGAAGGGGAGAGAGATGGTCACTTTCTCCCCAGCTGCCTCTACCACCCAACCCTCTGGGCAGACTTAGGACTGATAAAGTCTGTGATGAGCTCCTGCATGGCATGGGCATGAGCCCCACTAGCCCCATGAGGTCGCCATCAAGCTACTCCTGGAAGCCTACTTAAGCTCTAGGAATGGGAGTTGATCCCCACCACTGGAGATTTCTTGGGGAGCCACGGACTCAGGCTGGAGCGAGGAATTGCTCTTTTGCAGGAAAGGAAAGTCAGTCCTAGGCCTTACCCAGGGTTTCCTCAGGGTTCTTGTCTTCCTCGCAGAAAAAGAATTTACAGGAGTTGACAAGCAGTGAAGTGAAACAGATTTTTATTATGGAGCTTTTAGGATGGGGAAGGAGGAGGGAAAGTGAGCGAGAGAGAGAGAGAGAGAGAGAGAGAGAGAGAGAGTACACATCTAAAGAGGGGAGATGTGGGCTCCAGCTCCAGAGGCTGAGAGTGAGCAAGCCCAGACTGATTTCCAAAGGGGACTTTTATCCCTTTGGGCTGGAATGCTCTGGAATCTTCTGCTGGGCCATCAAAGGTTGATGGGGGGCTTAGGGCTGTTTGAAGAAGGTGGATCCAGATTCCTCAGGGTCCATTGTTGGTTAATTGGACCTATCAAGTCTTCATTCCTGGTTCCAAAAGGTGATAGCCCCTGTCTGCCTGCCTACATCAATAACAGAATTTTATCAATGTAACTTATAATGTTAGTTACATTGAGAGTCCAGAGACTCTCAGACATGGGGCAGAGCTGTTCCTTGCTCTCCCTGTGCCTAGCCGATTATGAGGCAGCCGGGAGGCATGGCGGGTTCAAGCCCTGGCCCACCACCTCGGCAGAGCCTCACAACAAGTCAGACCACCCCCCTCACTCCACGGGCGCCGTCATTTTCCACATTTGGACTTCCCTCTCGTCAGAACTCCACCCAGCAGACCAGCCCATCACAGCCCGGATCATCGACACCCACCCTGCAGCAGTTTTTTCCTCAATCCGGCCCAGGTATGCTGGTCCAGAGACTCTCAGACATGGGGCAGAGCTGTTCCTTGCTCTCCCTGTGCCCAACCGTTCATGAGGCAGTCGGGAGGCATGGCGGGTCTAGCCCTAGCCCACCACCTCGGCAGAGCCTCACAATAAGCCAGACCACCCCCCCTCACTCCACGGCGCCGCCATTTTCCACATTTGGACTTCCCTCTCGTCAGAACCCCACCAGCAGAGACCAGCCCATCACAGCCCAAGCTTGCGGTCGCACTCGCGTGCCGGTTCATCAATAAATGCTTTATTTGGAGATGTTTAAAAAGAGTTTGCCTCTCCGCTCGGCAAGCCTGGCAAGCTTCTCGTGTTGTATTTGATATGCCAAATTCCAGTAACAATTATATTAGGTCATTCCCATGACCTAATATAATGGTTTGAGGCTCTTTATGTTCCTGTAGCAAGCCGATGCCCCTGGCTCTACTGGCATGAGACAGGACATATGGAGATATTACTGGTGCCCGCTCTAGCAAATAGATGATCAACGGAAGATTGTGATCATGATCGTGATCGTGAACTGATAATGTATCCTGATACATTAACTGTCACTGTATCACTGTCTTCCTCGTTTATCTTCGATTTGCTCGAGCGGGCACCAGTAACATCTTCATAAGACCTGTCTCATGCAAGTAGAGCCCAAGGGAACCTGCTTGCTCCAGGAACATAAAGAGCCTCAAACCATTCCATCAGGTCATGGGAATGAGGTCTATAATTGTTACTGATATCTGGCATATCAAATACGACACGGTTAGCTTGCCAGGCTCTGCCGTGTGGGGAGCATACTCTTGTAGTCATCGCAAAATCCAGCATTTATTGATGAACCGCACAGTCACAAGCGGCAGCGTGAGCCGGGCTGTGATAGGCTGGTCTGCTGGACGGAGTACTGATGAGGAAGAAGTCCAGATGTGGAAAATGGAGGTCCTCATGGAGTGGGGGGGGTCGTCTGGCTTGTTGTGAGGCTCTGCTGGGGTGGTGGGCCAGGGCTAGAACCTGCCATCCCCTCCCGGGTACCTCATGAATGGCTGGGCACAGTGAGAGCCAGCAGCAGCTCTGCCTCATGTCTGTCTCTGGATCAGCATAGCCTGGGCCGGATTAAAAAAAGACTGCAGCAGGATGGATCTCGATGAGCTGGGCTGTGATAGGCGGTCTGCTGGGTGGAGTTCTGACGAGGAGGAAGTCCAGATGTGGAAAATGGAGGGTCCTCATGGAGTGGTGGGTCGTCTGGCTTGTTGTGAGGGCTCTGCTGGGGTGGTAGGGCCAGGGCTAGAACCTGCCATCCCTCCCGGCACTTCATGAGTGGCTGGGCACAGTGAGAGTCAGTAGCAGCTCTTCCCCATGTCTGTCTCTATTAACACTACACAATAAACCATGTATTGATCCAATATGCACAGAGAAAATAAGGAAACTGTAATAGTCCCATTTCTAAATATATCATAACCAACTTCAAAAAACTCAAAGATCAAGAAAAAAATCTTCAAAGTACTTAAAAAAGAAACAAAACTAAAAATTGCATTTTATTTCCGCAGATACTATTGCTGCAGATGACTTGGCAAGAGGCCACAAAAACACAGTGCTTCTGATGTTGATCGGCCCCCATTGGTGGCTTATGTTAGGCGGGAAGGGGAGAGAGGTGGTCTCTTTCTCTCCAGCTGCCTCTGTCCTCCCCCCCCCCACCCCACCCCCCACCCCCCACCCTCCGGAACTGCTGGGCAGGCTAAGGACTGATAAAGTCTGTGACAAGCCCCTGCACTGTGTGGGCCTGAGCCTGATGCAGGCAGGCAGACAGGGGGTCCCCACATAGCAATGAATTCTCGCCCTAAGGCTGTTCAAAGTCACCTTTTGGAACCAGGAACCAAAACTTGATAAGACCCATTAACCAACAACAAACCCTAAGGGGAACTGGATCAACCTTTCTCTGCACAGCCCTTAATCCAGCTACATTCCAGGACAGAAGATCCAGCAGGAATAGAGGTCAAGAAAAGGAGATTTTCAAAGAAGACCACTCCCAAAGTCTACTCCCCTTGGCAAAGGCCCTATCAAGGCCCTATCAACCTAGGTTGAAGCCCCATATGGGAGTAGCATGGGAGAGAAATCTATAAAAGCCATCCTGACCAAAGGACGGTTGCACACACACTGCATGGACACACATGCTGCCTGAGCCTCTGTGGCCGAGCACATGTGGTGCCCGAGTATGTGAGTCGCCCGCATCTCCCCTCTTGAGATGTGTACTTTCTCTCTCCCTTTTCCTCCTCCTTCCCTTTCCTAAAAAGCTCCTTAATAAAACCTGTTTTACTTCACTGCTCGTAGACTCCTGAAAATTCTTTTTCTGTGAGGAAGACAAGAACCCTGAGGAAATCCTGGGTAAGGTCCAGGGCTGACTTGTCTTTCATCAGTACTAAGCCTGCCCAGTGGGTCTTGGGCGGCAGAGGTGGCTGGGGGGAAAGCGACCATCTTTCTCTCCTTCCGGCCTCACATAAGCCACCCATGAGGCCCACCTGCATCAAGCCCAGCAGCCCGGCAAGGTGGCCATCAAGCCACACCTGATGTTTGCTTGATTTCTAGACTGGGAGTTGATCCCCACCACCAGAGATTAGCAGTGAAGTAAAACAGATTTTATTATGGAGGTTTTAGGACGGGAAAGGAGGGAGGGAAGAGAGAGAGAGAGAGAGAGAGAGAGAGAGAGAGAGAGAGAGAGAGAGAGAGAGAGAGACAGAGACAGAGAGACAGAGACAGAGAGAGAGACAGAGAGATAGAGAGATAGAGATACAGAGAGAGAGGAAGAGAGAGACAGAGAGACAGAGAGATAGAGAGACAGAGAGAGATAGAGATACAGAGAGAGATACAGAGAGAGAGAGAGAGAGAGAGAGAGAGAGAGAGAGTACACATCTCAAGGGGAGATGCAGGCTGCTCCAAAGGCACAGAATGAGCCCAGACTGATTTCCAAAGGGGGCATTTATCTTCTTGGGCTGGAGTGATCTGGAATCTTCTGCTGGGCCATCAAAGGTTGATTGGGAGCTGAGCTAAGGGATAGGCAGAAGAAGGTGAACCCAGCATCCTCAGGGCCTATTGTTGGTTAATGGGTGGTATCAGGTCTTCATTCTTGGTTCCAAAATGTGATGGCCTAATGTCCCTAATGTCAACAGTTATTGCTGCGCCTTCCCTCCCACCCCCCACCCCCTCCTTCCTACATCACTTTCCTTTGTGGGTTCCACCCACCTCTGCACTCCAGGAAATGACTGGGAAGAACCTATATGGCACTGCAAGGACATTCATGTTCTTCCACCTCCACAAATAGCCTCAAGGTGCATTTGAAGGCACTTGTTCTACATAGCAAAGAAACTGATCCTCACCACCAAAGAATAGGACATAGGCTTGAGCAATAAATTGTTCTTTGTAAGAAAGGGACAGTCAGTCCTAACCTCAGAACAAGTGTTCCAATATGGTCACCTTCCTTTGCAGAAAATAATTTCATGCAGAAGCAAATAGATTTTATTTTAAAGAAATTTAGAGGATGTGAGGGAAGAGAAAGAGGGGGAGATACTTGTTTAAGAGAGTACACGGAAATGGCTTTGTAAGGATGTTTTAGACAAATCTTCCCATACTCTCCAGCTTTCTGCCTACATAAAAATTCATATGGAGCTTGTTACCTTGTTGATGATCCTTTCCTATTCTTATGACCTTTAGAATCTTCTGTAGCTTCTTTTCTGAGGCTTTTTTCCTGACTGGGTGGGGCCTCAGGTCCTGAAAGGAGGCAGTGCCTTAGTCATCCTTCTGCAAGAGTTTCAGATTAGCATCAAAAAGGGGATCTCATGCCTTTGGGCTATTTGTGAGCCAGGAAATTGCTTCTTAAAAAGTTTCATTGTTTTCCCAGAGTTCACTACCAGGGTCCTGTATCTGCCTGCCTGCAATACCATCAAGCAAGAAGAGAGTTAATGGTTAATATTTAATGTTGGGGGGGGGGGTAGCAGGTAATCTGTTATACTGTAGCATGGGAAATTATCATTCACAAGCAATGAAGTTGGTTATGATATGACTACAATGGACTATAATAGTTTCCCTTGTTTCTGGATGTATGAATGGTTTATATTCTAGTATTTTTGGATAAAATTTTGATAAAATTTTTTGATTAAATTTGATAAAATTGCATTGGATGAACTTGTTACACTTGTAACACTTGTGCCACTGCATGTGGTTATTTTCTATTTTCTAAAAAACAAAAACTTTTCTATAAACGTCATTAGATTTCCCACCCTTCCATAAGCAGGGTATGCATGCTTTGACAGAAGACAGAACTTCAACTGTAGATCATTTAAGGAAGTGAAATCTCTAGGAAGGAAATGATGAAAGCAGAGAAATAGTGGAGTTTTTGGGTAAGGAGTTTAGGGAAAAAAATGAAATTTAAGAAGAAATATTTGTAGACCTGGAGTAGCCCAAAAGCAAGAAGATGACATTCTTTTTAGTTGCAAATTGGGAGCTCTGAAAACAGAAACCTGACACAATGTCTGGAGGCAGAAACTAAGACACCACCCAGAAAACATGTACCCTTTAGAAATAAAGCCAGGAAGACTCTATAGATCCTGATAAGAATATGAAAAGGCCATCTAAATCCAAGGTTTTCCCTGTGACAATAGCCAGTTTACCTTTATTTTTTGTCTGAATATTTTTTAATTAAACATTTTATTATACCACCGTGAGATATACAATTACAACGTTATTCATGTTTAGAGGTTTCGGTCACATAGTATTCCAGCATCCTCCCTCCACCAGTGCCCATTTCCCACCACCAAAGTCCCCAATTCCCTCCCCCTCCCATGGCCTGCCTAAATGGCAGGTTCTTTAATCTCTTTTCTTTCTCCCTCTCTCCCCTTCCTTCTACTTGTGGGTTGCACTACATACACTTGGAAGCCATCATGTGCATTTACTTTGCCTGTCTTTAATGTTCAGTTCTATGTTAGTATCAGCGCTTTCGACATTTATTCACACATGTTCCCTTCTCTGTCTTACCTAACCTCTGACTCCCTCACGTTTGTGGTAATTTCCACTTTTGGTAAGACCACTGATATATTTATGTCATGCAAATAAATGCAGTCATTCTATGTCTCCCTCTTTCCTTCTGACTATTTTCACTCAACTTGATCCTTTTCATGTGCATACATTTATAGGCAAATTTCATACTTCATTTTTCCTAACAGCTGCATAGTATTCCATTGTGTAGATGTACCACAGTTTCTTTATCCAGTCATCAGTTCTCGGGCATACTGGTTGTTTCCAGGTTCTGACTATTGGGAATAGTGCTGCTATGAAAATAAAAGTGCGGATTGTGTTTCCACTGTGTGTTTTTGGCTTCCCAGGGGTATATTCCCAGGAGTGGTATGACTGGGTCAAATGGGAGTTTAATTTTTTAGTTTTGGAGGAATGTCCATATAGTTTTCCAAAAAGGCTGTACAAGTCGACATTCCCACCAACAATGTATGAGAGTCCCCTTTTCCCCACATCCACGCCAGCACTTGTTGCTTTTACCCTTTGAATATGGGCCAGTCTCTGTGGTGTGAGGTGATATCTCATTGTTGTTTTGATTTGCATCTCTCTGATTATTAGTGATGATGAGCATTTTTTCATATGCCTTTTGGCCATTCGAATTTCATCCTTGTCAAAGTTTCTGTTCATTTCTTCTCCCCATTTTTTTAATGGGGTTGGCTGTTTTCTTCTTATATAGCTGTACCAGTGCCTGATATATCCTGGATATTAACCCCTTATCAGATGGGTATTGGGTGAATATTCTTTTCCATTCTGTGGACTGCCTTTGTATCTTAGTCACTGTTTCTTTTGAGGTGCAGAAGCTCTTTAGTTTCATGTAGTCCCATATGTTTATCTTTTCTTCTAGTTGCTTTGTTAATGGTGTTTCACCTTTGAAGATGTCTTTAGCTTCAATTTTGTGGAGGGTTTTTCCTATATTTTCTTCAACGTAATTTATGGATTCAGGTCTGATATTGAAATCTTTAATCCATTTTGATCTGATTTTTTGTGCAATGTGTTAGACACAGGTCCAAATTCATTTTTTTTACATGTAGCTGTCCAGCTTTCCCAGCACCACTTGTTGAAGAGGAATCTTACTCCAGTTTGGACTCTTTGCAACTTTATCAAAGATTAACTGATCATGTCTTTTAGGGTGGGTGTCAGGATACTCAACTCTATTCCATAGGTCCACAGGTCTGTTTTTATTCCAGTACCATGCTGTTTTTATTACTGCTGCTTTGTAGTACAATTTGAGGTTGGGAAAGGTGATGCCTCCCCATCTTCTTTTTTCCCAAGGATTACTTTTAGCTATCCGTGGGGGGTTTATTATTCCATATGAATTTCAGGAGTGTTTGGTCAATTTCTTTAAAGAATGTCATGGGTATCCTTATAGGAACCACATTGAATCTGTACGAAGCTCCAGGGAGTATTACCATCTTGACAATGTTAATTCTCCCCATCCATGAGCAGGGAATGTGTTTCCATTTCCTTGTGTCCTCTTTTATTTCTTGGAAGCAGTGTCTAGTAGTTCTCTTTGTATAGGTCCTTTACACACTTGGTTAAGCTGATTCCTAGGTATTTGATTTTCTGTGGTACAATTGTGAATGGAATCAATTTCTTATATCCCTTTCTTCTCTTTTGTTATTTGTGTATAGGAAAGCCAAGAACTTTTGGGTATTGATTTTGTACCCTGCCACTCTACTATACATATCTATTATTTCTAAGAGTTTTTGGGTCAAGAGTTTAGTGTTCTCTAAGTATAATATCATGTCATCTGCAAATAATGAGAGCTTGATTTCTTCCTGGCCTATCTGGATGCCCTTAATGTCCTTTTCTTCTCTGATTGCTATGGCGAGTACTTCCAGTACTATATTGAATAAAAGAGGTGAGAGAGGGCAACCTTGTTGTGTTCCTGACCTTAAGGGGAAGGCTTTCAGTTTTTCCCCACTGAGAATGATACTCTCTGTGGGCTTTTGGTAGATGGCTTTGACTATCTTGAGGAAGCTTCTTTCAATTCCCATTTTCTGGAGGGTTTTAATCATGAATGGTGCTGTATCTTGTCAAATGCTTTTTCTGCATCTATTGATAGGGTCATATGGTTTTTATTTTTTTTTCTCTTATTGATATTATGTATTATTTTGATTGATTTGCAAATGTTGAATCATCCTTGCATTCCCAGGATGAATCCTACTTGGTCATGATGTATGATCTTTTTGTTGAGTCCTTGGATTCTGTTTGCTAGTATTTTGTTGAAGATCTTAGCATCTGTGTTCATCAAGGAGATTGGTCTGTAATTTTCCTTCTTTGTGTTGTCTCTCCCTGCTTTGGGTATCAGGGTGATGTGTGCCTCATAGAAGCTAAGTTTGGGAGTGTTTCTGTTTCTTTTTTTTCCTGGAAGAGTTTGAACAGGACAGGCAGTAGGTCCTCCTTAAAGGTTTGGTAGAATTTACTAGTGAACCCATCTGGACCTGGTCTTTTGTGTTTGGGCAGACTGTTTTTTAATTACTGTTTCAATTTCCTCCATGGTGATAGGCTTATTCAGGTATTGGAGGTCTTCTTATTTCAATCGTGGTAGGTTATAGGACTTCAGCAATTTATTAATTTCTTCTAGGTTCTCATGTTTTGTGGCATACAGGTTCTCAAAGTAATCTTTCATGATCTTTAAGATTTCTGTCTTTTCTGTTTTGATGTCACCATTTTTATTTCTGATTCTGTTTATTTGGGCTCTCTCTTTCCCTGTTCTTACAATTCTTGCAGTGGCTTGTCGATCTTGTTTAATTTTTTCAAAGAACCAGCTCTTGGTTTCATTAATCTTTCGGATTGCTCTTTTGGTTTCCAGCTCACTGATTTCCTCCCTAAGTTTTATTATTTCCTTCCTTCTGCCTGGGTTGGGCTTCTTTTGTTGGTCTTTCTCTAATATTTTCAGCTGTGAGGTCAGGTTATTTATGTGGGCCCTTTCTTTTTTCCTTATGAATGCTTGCAGAGCTATGAACTTTCCTCTTAATGCAGCTTTTGCTGTGTCCCACAAGTTCTGATAGTTGGTATCTTCATTATCATTTGTTTCTAGAAATCTTTGGATTTCCCATTTGTTTCTTCTATGACCCATTTGTTGCTCAGCAGTGAGCTGTTCAGTTTCCAGGTGTTTGATTTGACTCCTGCTTCTGTGTATGGTTAACTACTATTTTCAGTGCATCATGATCTGAAAAGATAGCTGACACAATTTCTATCTTTTTTATTTTGTTGAGGTATGCTTTGTGGCTCAGTATATGGTCTATGTTGGAGAATATTCTATGAGCACTGGAAAAAATGTGTATTCAGCTTTTTGGGGAATTAAAAGCTTTGTATGTATCCACCAGCTCTCTTTATTCTATTTCTTCCCTCAGGTCCATATTTCCCTGGTGAGTTTCAGCCTCGTCGATCTATCCATAGTCAATAAGGCCATGTTGAAGTCTCCAGCTATTATTGTGCCACTGTTAATGTCTTCTTTGAGGTCTATTAATAGTTGTTTTAAGTATTTTGCTGGCCCCTCTTTTTGGCGCATATATGTTTAGTAGTGTGATTTCTTCCCTGGTATACATACACCTTAATTATTAAGAAATGGTTTTCATTGTCACTTTTAATCTTTTCTAGCCTGAAGTCTATATTGTCAGACACGAGTATGGCCCCACCCACCTTTTTGGAGGAGTTGTTTGCATGGAGAATGGTCTTCCAGCCGTTGACTTTGAGTCTTTGTTTGCTTTGATTATTCAAATGTGTTTCTTGTAGGCAGCAGAATGTTGGATTCAGTTTTTTAATCCATTTTGCCACCCTGTGTCTCTTAATTGGTGCATTTAGACCATTGACATTGAGATATATTATCATCATTGAATTTAGTGCCATCTTTCTGTTTAAACTTGTTGTGGTTTTGGGTTGTCTTATTTTACAATAGCCCCTTCAATACTTCTTTTAAAGTTGGTTTTGAGTCTATGAATTTCCTGAGTTGTTTTATCTGTGAAGTTGTGTATCTTTCATTCACATCTGAAAGTAAGTCTAGCTGGGTAAAGAATTCTTGGTGAAGCCTGCAGTTCATTGAGTCTTTTCACAATATCCCACCATTGTTTTCGGGCTTGGAGTTTTTCATCTGAGAAGTCTGCTGTAAATCTCAGGGATGCTCCTTTGTTTGTGATTTCCTTCTTTGATCTTGCTGCTTTCAATATTCTATCTCTGTCTATCGTTTTGTCATTTTAATAAGGATGTGTCTTGGAGTATTCTTATTGGGGTTTCTTTTAGCTGGTATCCTATGGACCTCTTGTATCTGGGAGCATGCTTTCTTCAGTTCAGGGAACTTCTCAGCGATGATAGTTTTAACAGTTTCTTCTTCATAGGGGTTTTCTTTTTACCCTTCTGGGACCCCAATGATGCGTATGTAGTTCTCTTTGGCTTCATCCCGATTTTCTCTGGTAGTCTGTTCGTTGAGCGTGAGTCTTTTCTCCATCTTCTGGTGCTGTCTACAGAATCTCTGAACCTCATCTTCAAGATGACTAATTCTTTCTTTAGTAGCTGTTACTCTGCTTTGGAGGCCTTCCCCTGTGTTTTTCAGTTCACTTACCTCATTTTTAATAACTGTCATTTCTGCTTGTACTTTGGTCTGAAATTTACTCAATTCTGCTCTCATGTCCTCTTGTATTTTATTGACTTTGTATTCCATTGTTTCTTTGAGTTCCTTGTGAATCTTTAACAGTTCCTTCCGAAATTCCTTTTCAGAGAGGTTATATAGCTCATTGTTATTGCTTGACTCATCTGTATTAGTGACTTCAATCGTAGAGCTTGAAGGAATTCTGCATTGCTTTACCATAATGACTATCGTAGGTTGAAAATTATTTATTTAAATTATAACTTTATATAACATGTCAACAATTGGGAGCCAATAAGATGTTCTTCAGTAGAATAATGGGAAAGTCAAAAGCAAAACAAAAACAGTGCAGTACATCCAGGAAAGGGGAAGGCTACTCAGTGCTAAAAAGAAATGCTCTGTTAGCACTAGAAGAAAAGATGAGGAGAAAATCGAAATGTATTTTCTGGATTAAAAGAAGCCAGACTTCAACGGTTGCTGGCTTCCAATTCTATTAATTTTAGAAAAGGTGGAGCAATGGAGGCAGTAAAATAAATTAGCAGATACTAGGAATTGGAGAGGAAGGAGGAATGAATAAGCTAAACCCAGCGGGTTTATAGTTTAGTGAAACTATTTTATAAAATGCTACATTGGAGACATAGTGTAGGCCCAGTTTACTGAAAATACCGTAGGTGAATCCTAATTTGAACACATCAGCTATAACAAATGTACTGCTGCAAGGTCAGGCATCACTGAGGGGAGAGATTGTTTATGTGAGGGAAGGGTATATATGGAAGCTTGAACTTTACCCTAGTCTTGCTGCAAATCCAGAACTATTCTAGAAATAAATATCATAATTCAAATAATGAAATTATGAAGAAAACTGGTTTAATTGAGGACAATTTGAGGC
The DNA here is from genome assembly GCA_021461705.1 of Cryptotis parvus. Taxonomy (NCBI): domain Eukaryota; kingdom Metazoa; phylum Chordata; class Mammalia; order Eulipotyphla; family Soricidae; genus Cryptotis; species Cryptotis parvus. The sequence goes on along the minus strand of JAJIBD010031041.1, from coordinate 15,747 downwards.
AAAAAGAGAGTATAATCAGTCTTGTGACAGACCTAAACACTTTTTATGCCTCAAGCAGGCCCAAAACTCCCCCATGGCCAAGATGGGAGTAGCTTCTAAGTAATGGTAGCTGTAACCTCCCCCCAAAGAAAAAATATTCTACTAAAAAATCATTCAGTTTCCCAAAATCTAAAAAACAATATTTAAAAAAAAATAAATAAAATAAAATATAAAACTATGAAATATAGAGAAGATAGCCATTTTCATGTGAGTTTGGAATGTACATATAAATTGGGCTAGAGAGATTGTACAGTAGATAAGGCATTTGCCTTGCATGTGGCCTCCTCTTGTTCAATCCCCAGCACCCTTATGGTACCCCAAGTCAGCCACAATGAATCCTATGGCCCAAAAACAAACCAAAAAACTGTGTGTATATTATACATGCTTATACTATATATAATAAAAGATAACATTAAAATATAATATATAATAAAAGGTAATATAATAATATTATAATATATATAAAATAAAAGATAATAAATTGTTAGTGTCTTTTAAAACATTTCAGGTGTTAGTAACAATTGAGACAAAACTGAAACCTCTAATGCTGCAAGGAAATAGATTAGACTTTAAAGGACCTTTCGGCCAAAGTTTGAGACAAGGTTCAAGACTTAAGTCAGTGGTTGTTTATGTTTTATTTGACCTGAATAGAATCAAGCACTATATAATGAAGGAAATTACTTATATTTCAGATTTATAAATTTCCTGAGCTGAGATATTAATATTAACACCAGTTACCCTGAATTTCTTGAAAAAAAATTCTTCAGTTCAGAAGGAAACCAATGTAGATGGTAAAACTAACCACAGTTTTAACTGGAAGTGCTAAGCATTTTCTTTTGCACTTTTTTAAATAAAAAAATTCTTATCCAGTCACATGATTAGAATTCTTTGACTATTTTCTTTTTTGGATAGAATCAGTGAACTGATGACAAAAAATGTGAAGCTAAATTGGTAGTTTCGGCCAAAGCTAATACTGTTCTTAACTATATGCGTATTTGTAGATCAGTAGACAAAAGGGTTTTTCATTTTGTATTCAGATTTAACATATAGAACTAATACTAACAAATTAAAATGATTTTTTTTAATTTGCTAAGTATTTGTTTATAGGACATTTATTGTGAAGAGCCTTTCTGGAATACAATAATAAGCAAGAGGAGAATAATTTTGAGCTTTTTGAGATTAGTGGAATAGTCAACATTAATAAAATAATCATATACAATATTAAGGACAGGGAAAGAGTCAATGTGTAAATGTGTATAGTAAGACTAAATGCAATATCAGAGAAAAAAATACTTCTTAAGTAAGGAAAAATGAAGTTGAAGCCGAATAATAAGTAAAATCAACCAAAAAGGTATTTCCAGGGAGAAAATTTCTATACATGTTGGCATGAAGAGAACTTAATATGAATTTGCTGTTAACATATGACAGCAAAGGAAAATAATAATTGCTTATGCATATTCCACAAGTAACTTTGCTTCAAGTATAAATTTCAAGTTGCAAAATTATTGAACTGGTTCTATGATAGAGGTGGGATTGTAATTGTACTTTTCTTATTTTTAAAATAAAGCTAAAAAATCCATAACACAAAATACTATATTTTAAAAAGGCAAAAGAATTGAGTTAACTCTATTGTACTTGTATCTGTGCTTTCTTATTAAAAAATAAGTTTAGCATTTAATCCTTTATTTTCAATTATTGTAAATTGATCTTTCAAAAAAATACTTCGTCCTTTTTAACACCCCCTCCTCATTTTTAACTTATACTGTTTATGGAGTAGAGGACAGCCTTATAAGAAAGGGGGTGCTGTACCCTGAGAGAGACCTCTGGACCAGTCCGAATGCTCATTATCAGTCCAATTATCCCCTGATAATTGGCCTGCCTGTGGGAATAATAGCCTGGGATGATTTAACTGAATGCTGACATATTCACAGCATCCTACACACTACTTTCTAAACTTCTTTATTTTGCTTTAAATAATAGATGAGGCTGATCCTAGATGTTAAAATATTTTATTTGCTCAACTCTTAATTTCCTGTGAGCACTGAAAAACTGCTCTGCTAAAGCCCAGGGAGTGCTCTTTGTTTGTACTAAACTTGATAATGTTGGCAATAAATCTTCTGTAACTTCCAACTTTCTTATTTTGTATGTATACAACATTCTCCAAAAAGACATGTCTCTCTTCTTAGACTCTGAAATTTAGTCATTGGATAGCACTTTGAGAATGGAGTCACTTGGCTTCTAAATGTTCACCAGCATTTCAACACTTCTGGATGGCTGGCTGATGTCCAAATGAGTGTAGGGAATGGCCAAGGAGAGGAACTGTGATGGAATTTTACAGAGGGTAGTGGTATTTTCTTTTATGTGTTTCTTGAAATAATTAGGTTGGTTTATGTCAAGATTATGATAATAGTGTTTAAAATGTCCATTGTGATATTCAAATTCCTCATTTTTATAAATCTTGTACAGAAAACTTGTTAGCAGAAAGAGGATTCTTCTATCCTCTCCGTGTCATTTTGTAGATGCATAAATTTATGTTTAATAAGTAGTTCACACATTGGCCAGAAACCAAGTGGACAAACTGTACTCACTAACCCTTTAATACTTGGCTCCCTTTGTATAATGACCCAGCCCATTATTAGATAATGAAAGAGTGTATGAGAAAGTGGGAGATTATTTATGATGGAAACAAAAATGAAACTAATGGGACAAGATTTGAAAGCTGTGATGCATGAAAGGTGCTATGCAGGCAGCTCTGGCACCATGACAAACAGAGATAAAAGCTCAGTGGGAAGCAACAGTGTGAACATGACTATGAAGAAGAAGGAATAGATTTCCTGAATGAATCCTTGCCATCTGGTGTTTGTTTAATACACAATGAAGGTCAAATGGCTACTGATCCTTTTTCTATAGTCCAGTGACTACGAGAATGAGGGGAATCAATGTGTTTATCGATATGATCTGGAAGTGACTCATCATATGATCTGATTGAGTCAGTAAAACTTAAAGAATTTGTTATTGCTCTTACAAATGTGATTCAGGTCTATTATTTCAGTTTTATATTTCCTTTCAGTCCATTTTATGGTTCAAATATAACTTACTTTTTTCAAGATTAAAACTTTGAAATACATATTTTGTACATATTTATGATGAATAAAAACCAGGAGGGAAACTTTATAGAGCTCAGTATTTCTCCATTTTGACATCAGTTAAATATTTACTTTTGTTGAATAGTGATGGATTATGGAAAAGTATTTTTCTCCTTTACCTCTTCTATGCTTGAGATTAACTATGCATTTTATATGAGTATTCATAGGGTACATGATAACTGCTGAAATTTGTTTACAAAGCCTTGTATTAAACAGTGTATCTTTGGGAATCATATGTGATTTCAACATATTTGATATGGAGTTTTCTTTCCTACAGGTTGTTGTAGTATTGCACTTCCACATATGATTCTGGAACCCTTATTGCTGAAGTTGCAGGGTTTTCTGTTCAGCTCTTTTCTAAGGACTAAAATAAAAGATACTTTTCGCACATTAATATTTCTCAGCTGCCATAAAAACAGGGATAGGAGAATCCAAAATAGAGAAGCCAGCTGTGGGAGGCTGCCTTTATTTATTTTTTTGGGGGAGGGGAGGGAGCAACTCAGAAAGTCTTTCAAATGTATTCCATAAAGAGAATGTTAATGCAAATTCTTTTTTCTATGTGCCTGCATGCTATACGCTAGAAAATGATACATGCTCAATGAAACACAGTATTATCTACCTGTTGCAAATGTAGTAGCATTGTTCAACTTTTCTCTGGAATAGATCCTTTTGGTTATTTATTCTCTTTTGTTATGGGGGTGGGGCATAGACTCTTCACTAATGTGAGTTAATTAAAATGAGCAAGGCGATGATGAAAGAAAAAAACATTTTCCTCCTCCTTAGGGAGATTCACTGTGATTTATCCTAAATGCCACTTTTAGTTGGTGTTTTAGCATTTCCCCTGAGCATAAAGATATTGCTGATCCCCTAAATATGTAAAAATCACACTCCAGACATACACTCTACTCAATCAGGAGCAAGAATAATTTATTTATATGTAGTGCTATTTATATTTTCTTTTTTTTGAACCAAAATGATGCTGTAAATATAATCTTATAACTTTATATTTCAACAAGTATTTTATACGAATGAAGGCTTTTCTGATACTTTTATATACAAATGAGCAGGCCACTCCCTCCTCTGTATTAGCACTGTGTTAAGGTACTACATTCTGACAAAATGCCCTTAATATATGATCGGAATTTTTCTGTTAATCAATCCTAAAATCTTAGAGAACAAGAACCTATGTTTAATGTCATTAATATAAAAAAACCATCCTAGTGAACTTAACAATATAGACAACAACTGGTATTGTCTTCGTAATTAGAATTTCTCCTTTTACAAGGGATATTAAGACAGAAAATTGACACAATCGAAATATAAAGAAATTATTTTCTGCACTTTGTAGGAATTTGAATTTCTTAACCTAGACAGTGTTTCCCAAAGTGGGTAGTACTAGAAATTCTCCCTTCTAGCACTGAAGTGAGTTGGAACAATGGGTAGAGATAGCCTCAGATGTGATTGATGAGATGCTTTCTGTTTGTTCACTTGGTAGATTTCTGGAGTGTGGTGGCTAATGAACATTTTTTTCTGTAAAGGAAGGCTAGGCAAATAAGTTTCAGAACCTCTGAAACTTAATACATTATAATACATTAATACATTATAATATTGCTCTTTTGACAGCTCGACTGCTTAGTGCTTGGGCACATCTGAATGTGAACAATGATGAAGTTGCATAGTTCAGTACTAGGTATAAAACAATGTGTGGCTGCTATGAAGTTACATTCAAATTTTTAATTTATATTTATATATGTTTATATTGATAATATCCCAAGTATATAGAGCTGCTGATATAAAAGGTTTAAGTTTAAGGTGTAGGAAATGATGACTTGATAAATACATACATGGGTGGGGATAAATTACAATAAATAGAGTTTACACATCTGTCTCCCTCACACTGCTGCCATTTATTATGAGTACTGATAACTTTTAGGATATGCTCTCTTGTTGGGGGATGTGTTTCAGTCGTAGAGCACATGTTCACATGAATGAGGTACTTGGTTCAATCACTAAGAATGCAAACAAAACCAAACTACTCTTAAGAATGTTCAAATATCTGAGTGCAGAGCCAGGAGTAATCCCTGAGCATAGCCGGGTGTGACCCAAAAAGCAAAAAAAAAAAAAAAAAAGATCAAATATCTAATGCTTTATTGTTGATTATAGATGATGCTATACGCCAAAAACTCGGATCTTATAAATCCAATAGTTGAATATTTGTACTCTTTATATACCATCTCTTCATTTTTTCTATCCTCCTGTCTCTGATAATCAACATCCTATGCACGAGGGTTGTGAGTTTGAATCTTTAGATCTCACACTCTAAGAATGCACAGAATTCATTTTTCTCCAGCTGATTTATTTTATGTAACATAGTGCCCTCAGGGTTCAAGCTATGGCAGAATTTCCTTCTCTTTTATAAAGAAGTAAAGAAGGAGGCTCATACTTTCCCAGGTCTCAGTCAGAGGCCTTTAGGTAGCAAATGACAGAAAGGGGGTGTAGTTTGATGAGCCGACAAGGCTATAGATGATTTACTTATACTTTGAGATAATTTAGAAATAACTTGATTCAGTTGGGGCTCACAAATCCTAATAATATAGAAATGACTTTCAGTTTAATTGCTTTGGATTTTCTCAAGGTGAAAGGTACAATAGAAATGTCAAAATGTGATTACTGTTATTATATTTCCTCTTATCAACCAATAGCTTTACCTCTATTACTCATTAATTCAAAACTTGGTAAAAAAAAAAGGAGACCTGAGAAGCACTTCTATGTTCAATTTTAGAATGAAAAAAAAGTAAATTTGTACTTTTTTTCCAGTATGAATATGTTTCAGCATATATATAAATATATATATATTTCAAATCTGAATCTTAACTGCATGAATATTTTGCTTGTTTTTCTTCTAAAAGCAAATAATATGTGGTTTATATATCCACATATTGTGTGTGTATATATATATGTATATATATATGTACATACATATACTTACAGAAAATGTTGGTAGTACACAACAAATACTAATTTAAGTATAGAAATAATTATTTTGACATTTCCTTCACATCATTTTTTGGGGCAGGAGGGTTTACCCTGCAGTACCCAGAACTTTCTTCTGGCTCAGGACTTAGGGATAACCCCTAGTAGATTTGGGGCCCCATAGAGGTGGTTATAGTATGAATCAAAAAGTTTGAAAAATGGTAAATATCATCCTAAATGCATGTATGTAAACCAATGATATCTTAATAAATACTTTAAACTATTTTAAAAAACTATTGCAAGAGGAGATTTGATTTCTACTCTGAAAAAAATTATCAAAAACTATGCTTCCTTTTAAAGTTTTCTTCTGTTTTTGGTTGTGGGAGATGTGAGCACACCCAGAGGTGCCCAGGGGCTATTTCTGACCCAATGCTTGATGTTACATCTGGCCATCCTCATGAGACCATATGCAGTTCTGGAAATGAACTGGTTGGTGTTGGCTGTATGAAAAGGAAAACAACTTACCTTAGCACTGTTTCTCCTATTTGCTACAGGCTACCTGAAGACATCCTTAAACAAATTATACATGATCAATCTAGCACATTGAAAATTAATTATATTTTCAATTTGTAAATCAATATTAGAATTTAGATTCATAAATTTCAGATTTGTTAGTCCATAATTACACTATTGATTTGGTTTACCAGTACCTTTGCCTCTTTGTGAAAACATTTTATTTAAGGTCACATACTCTCAAGCTGATTTTTATACAGAGTGCACCAGAAGTATATATAAAAAAGTTTCTTTTGGGATATTGTCATTATTTTGATTATTATCATTATTATAGTCATGATGATTGTTTTATATTCGTTTAAGTCTAAAGACAGAAAGATAATTTTGTTTCTGTGCAGTATATAAAAGAAACATACTTTAAAAAAGTTTCTTTTGGAATATTGTCATTATTTTGATTATTATTATTATTATAATCATGATGGCTGTTTTACATTTGTTTAACCCTAAATGCTGAAAGTAGACAATTTCATTCAGAAAAATGTTTTTGGTAACAGCCTTGTCACTTTCCCATAAACCTGCATGAAACCTCACGTTCTGTCTATTGAGAATTCTATGGTTGGAAAGCAAGACTGTAGGTATAACTGGTAAGAACAGATTAGTGAATGTTACAGGCAGTGAATTTTAAAGATAAATATCCACCCAGGATTTTTTAGATCTGAGGTCTGTGGTTCACTCCAAAATTGTTACACTTACTTTATCAACTACAAAGACTTTTATATTTTATACCTTTTAGAACTATAAAATAGACAACTATATTACTATTTTAATATCTTTCAACAATTCTATGAAGATAGAGATAACTGAGGTTAAAAGAAACTTCTATTTTTAATACATACCTATTATTGAAGAATTTTAACAAATAATTCTACTTTTAAATTAATTTAACTAAAGTCAGTGTACTCATGAATTAAACTACCCATAGTTCAAATGTCTAAGCAACCTTCTAGGTTCTCTGTTTCACAATATGAAATTCTTTATTTAGAGGTATTGGGAACAAGGGAATGTAAAAAATGATGTACCTTTTTCTTACTCTGAAATTCTATCTCTTAATCTCTCTGAGTTGTGCTAATTTTATGTTAATTCTCAGTGAATTTTTAAGAAAAATATCTAATGCCCTATATCTCTAAAAGCAAAACTGAAATTTTGTATGGCTGTATAGCTTTCTTTTTTTTTATCGATTCCTTCTACTAGTCAATTAAGAGCCTGATGGTTATCACTCTTAATCATTTTGTTTAGCTTTTGAAAAAAATCTTCTGAGAACTTTATTAGAAGGAAAGGTACATTTTTATTTCAGACTCATTAAAGGAGAACATGTTTCTAGTTGGAAATAAATAATTTCTGTATTTTTTGCATATAATATGTAATATATTTACATATTATATATACAAAATAAGTTATAATATATGACACACATATTTCTTTTTTTACCTGATGTTTGTCCAACTAGGATTCTACCTATTAGAACACACACACACACACACACACACACACACAAACGCAAGCTGAGGTTAACTCTGTCAGCATAAAAGGTTTGGGTCGGAAGATGCCTAAAGAGGATCAGATAATTAACCTCAAGAAGTTGGGTTCAGTGCCTTTATTGGGGGATTAGGGAGATAAAATAAGGTCATTTCTCTTGTATAGAAAAAGACAGAGAGGTCAAGAACTTAGAAACATGGAGAGGGAAGAGAGGGAGAAAAGGATGTGGAGCTACTCTTCATTTCCTGCTATGTGACAAAGGTCAAAATGATGGCACTCTTAACTTTGAAGAGATGATCTTTCTTTATGGAGATTAAGTTCGCAAAGTCGCATTCACTGAACTTCCTAAAAGTAGCAATGCATATTTCAGAATTAACTTCTTTAGCACAAGGGTCCTTGACTCCAAGCTGAAAATGTCCAGCTGAACTAGGTAGTAGAGAATTACTTTGAATAATCTATTTGGCCAAAACTACATTTAGCAATAAGGCTTATTTATGGACAACTTTAAGATTCCAGTCTCTCAGCTGTCAAAAAAATACTTTACTATTAGTAAATATTACACAGCTATTTTCAGCAGGTTACTTGAAGTAGCTTACTCTGCTTACTTGAAGTGTAAGTGTAATAAATATACCAAACTGTATTAACTCTATTAATATACTTAAATTCAGACATTATGATATATAGTTTTAAAGAATTAATGTATGTTTTGACCCACAATGTGATTAAAATATTTTGAAGGGTATAAATGATAGATTTACTCATAATTCTCATTTTATTCTGATCATTATTTTTATTTGGTTTACATATATTTTTGTAATCTTAATGGAATATGGCAGTGAAGGAGACGGTATTCTTTCTTTGCAGTCTCAAAATATTTTTGTTATTATTTTTGTGAATTCTGCATATATATAGAATAAGCTTAGAAATTTTGCTTATCTTTAAATTTCAGTTATACCAATAGCTATAAAACAGGCTTCCTCTTTGCCTTATTTATGATGTATGAAAACTAAGTTAATACAGTATGTCATTTTTTCTTAGAAAAATTTTATGATTTCATTTATAGAATTGAATTTATTACAAATATAATTATTTCTTGATTGAGTGACTAAGACAGTGACTTTACCATGAATCTTGTGGAGGAGAAAGAAATATAGATGAGTCAGAGAAAGTTTTGATGAAAGCACAGATTTTTTTTTTTCACTTAGTGATTCATTTGTGACTTTTCTCTTTGCTTACTTGAAGTGCTCCCCTCACTCAAAGCAAGAAAAGCAGGGAATAAAAGAATATAAATTTCTTCTGCCTTCTCAGTAAAAGTGACAGGAGTTAAGGACCCTGCAAGATAGGCTTTCCTCAAAGAGTTGCATCTTCATTCTCAGTTTCTCTTCTTTAAATAATGAAGTGAAGGCAACTATCTAAAGTCTGAATGTTTTTCAAAAGATAGATAGGTATTTATTACTATAAAATCAATAATATATATTGTTTACATCAATATTCTCGAGGTAATTATGGAGGTTGATTCCATGTATTATGTATAGTCCATCCTTCCTTTTTCCATGGCTTTTTTTTTCATGGCCTCACCAGTAGCTCAAGTTGTCTGATGACTTGGTTAATCTGTGGCCTGTGGGTGTGTGTGTGGTGATGTGGAAAAACAATTCATAATATCTTTATTCATATCAAAGAATAATCTTCTGCTATTTTGACACACCCTTCAAATTTTGAATAATATTATCTATCCCAAAGTAAATGACTTAATTTTCTTTTCCCCAAAAGATTGTGCTTATTAATAAATGCTACATAAATACAATTTTCCTATTCTGAAAAATAAGAATTCAAGTAGTGGATATTTATATAATTTTTGGTTTTATGCCACATGTCACTATTATAGGAGAAAACATTATACTTAAGAATTCAAGGGTAAATGGTGACAAGCACCGTAAAAATCTTCTGAGGATTATAAACTGTCTTTTGCATTAATGTCAAATAATGCAAAAGAAATAATGTCTCTTTTGGTTCTCAGCTATTTTGACAATTAAAAACAATATGGAAATGCATTATATTTTATTGTTTATTCCTATAACAAATATAATAAATCATATAATTGCTGTATGTAAATATATTATTTTAACATCTATTGATAAAAGCAATAGGTAAAGTTACTAATGTTCTTTAAGGTTTTGTGAGTTTTAAATAACACAAATGACATAAAAATGTAATTTAAGAGATTCAACCTTTTTTATTGATCTGTAGCATAGTACTTATTAATCATAACCACATAACATAAGTCTAACCAAATGCCAATATTTAAGTGTTGTATAGATAGTTTCTGTAATAGATACAGATATACATAAAAGCAACTAAGCTCAAATGTATGCTAATTGGCCAATACACCTCTCATTGAACCAACAGTGAGATATTTCAAAAAAAAAAAAACTAGAAATCAAATGCTGCCTGTGTAGGTGTAAATGCAACTCTAAATTAATTTTCCAATAATAGACAATCTCTAACAAACAGAAACTTGGAAAAATATAAACAAGCAGAAGGGTAGAAGGATATTTTCTGTGTGTGAGTCTGATAAGTATGATGTTTTTTTGTGTTTAGATGCTGTGGAATTTCATCAACCACACAAAGCATAACAAAAGTAAACTTTGACTAAGATTTCTTACACACAAGCTTTTGTTGTCTCTAAAAAGAAATTGTTCTGTTGTACACCTCAAACCAAGGGATGCATAATGGCAAATATTTACTAGGTCTCTTTTATTATAAAACGATTCTTTTTTTCCCAGAATTAGAATATGACAAAAAGTGGAAAATATGTCATGTTTTCCATTTACACTTATTTTCATGCAAATATATATAAATATCTTTAATTTATGCACATATATATTCAAAATCGCTTTTGTGAATTCAATTAGAATAGCATAAATTTCAACGAGTAGAGTATTAATAAGTAATTGGTACAATAAAATAAATAAAAATAAGTAAAATCATAATTCCACATATTCATAGATCTTAGAATTGGGTTGATTTGAGAATTTCCATTTTTAAAAGGTGCCTAAATAATAAAAAGAACTGCAACTAACCAACATTTACATTGTCAAATACTGAGGTAAAAAAGCATTCAAAAGTTTTTATTTTTGTTATATATATATATATATTTGTTATATATATATATATATATATATATATATATATATATATATATAATTAGCCAACCGGCACAAATACTGGCTGACTTCGACCGAGAATATGGAAATATAGGTCTACAGCTGAATCTCAACAAAACTATGTTCATGAAAAATGGACAGTTCTAGAGGCCCCATTCACTCAATGGAGCAAACATCTCTGAATGCAGCAGTTATGGGTACCTAGGTCGAGAAGTCAACATGATGAACAACCTAAAACCTGAGCTGTGCAGGAGGAAGAGAGCGGCATGGAAAAAAAGCTAAAAAGACAAAGAAACTCAGGCTCTGGGCACATTTCTTCGACTCCACCATTCTCCCTTCATTAACATACGCCCTCAGAGACCTGGGCCCTACGAAAGCAGGATGAGAATGCTATTCGGTCTCCCCAAAGAGGAATTGAAAGAGCTATGCTTGAATATCACTCCTCACTCAAGTGAGAGAAGAAATCCGGAATTCTGACCTCCGTTGCTGTTCCAGAGTCAGGGATGCAGTCTTGTTTGCCATCGAAAAAATCAGATGGGTTGTACATATAACGCAATTTGGGAGACTACTGCTGGACTAGAGCTGTTACTGTCTGGATCCCACAGGATGTCAAGAAATCACGTGGCCGCCCACCTACAAGATGGTCAGGACTTCTTTGTCATGACCCTGAATGAATGGTTTGAGGCTCTTCGCATCCTGAATCAACCAGAGGCCATTGGGCCACACTGGCACATGATAGGGTCAAATGGAAATATTACTGGCACCCGCTTGAGCAAATCGATGTATAATGGGATGGATGTCTAGTGATCAAGTAATATATATAATATAGGTAAGGTTTATTTCTTTCAAAGCCATAACCAGCAGTGCTCAGGGTTACCCTAACTCCTGAACTCAGGAATGACTCCTAGTGATGCTCTGAGTGGTAGTGTGGGATACTGGAAATAAATACCTTGACTGACCACTGCAAGGCAAGTACCTAACTGCTGCACTATTACCAATCTGGTCTTCAATATTGAAAATGTTTATTAAATTTTTTAACTTTATGTGATTGATATAGTAAAATGGAAATTAAAATTATATATCTGATTCCAAAATGTAACACTGTTTTAAGGACAAGATGTTCCTATTATTTCTCTTTGGTTTGATGGCTATACCTAGAGGTGTTTAGGACTTGTTCTGGTGAGATCTGAAGATTAGACAGTGTGCCGGGGGATTGAACTTGGTTTGGCCACAAGCAAGGCAAGCACAATACCCACTGTACTGTCTCTCCAGTCCAAAGACACAATGTTGGTAAAACATAGGGCTTTATAGACAAAGTCATATTCTCTCTCTCTTTCATTCTCTTTCTCAGCTTTTTTTTTTTCTCTCTCTCTCTCTTTCACATACATGCGCTCACACACATACACACATACAAATTTTCTTCTATATTTTTCCATCTCTAAGTTTTATACTCAATAGTATTGTAGATTTATAAGAATTCATAAATATGAAACCATATGTCTTTTTGGATTTTTTGATACATTTAAAATGAAACATTACTTAAAAAATCAGTGACAAATTTTACCATACAAAGACAGCAGCATTTATAGATCATAGATATAAAAATGTAAATTTTCTTTATACCAAACTCTTCATGTAAAACTCTTCCTCTTCTCATGTTTTAATCCACAGAGCAGAATCTTGAGTGAGACTGAAAATAAACACTGAATTGTTGAACTGTTGCTTCCAAGAATAAAAACCAGTTTACTAGGATTAGAATTGTTTAAGAATTTATCTCCCTTGTCCTTTACCCATAATTTTCACATCTTTATGTGAAGTTTTGAGGTTGTCGAATTTAGTGATTCTCACTTTTGACACAGACTGAGCTTGGGAAGTTCAATATTGCCATTGCAAATTTTACAATTATTGCTATTAGTTTTACTCATATACATTCATTTACATATCAGTGTTAGATAAGCTTACCAAGGTGCTAATATTATGAATAAAAATGGTAAAAAATTGTGCCATGGTGAAATAGCAGAGTAAAAATTATCATACTTTATGTCCACTACAAGTGCACACCTGGTAGCACTAAATATCTGTAGCCATAATTAATGGCTATTGGTGTTTATCTCCAAACAAAAAATTCAAAAACTATCAAAACGATTTTTTATGACTAACATGGTGGCAAGTGGACTAAAGAACGTATTTACTTCCAAATTTGCTTAAATATCAAGGACGACTGGTTGGCAGATGACACAACAGATGTGTAATTCCAGTCCTCTCTTCTCCCTTCCAACCCAGAATTTTCACAGTAATTGGAGGTCTGAGAATGCTGGAATAGTTCAATCAGACTTATATCCTATTTCTGGTAGTTAAGAAAAAAATGATTTCTTATAAAAGAAACAAGCACTTTGACAAATTGTAAGAAAGAAAAAAATTTTCAAATACTACTAGAAATCATGTGTGTTTATCTTTTGTTGAGGGGGTGAGGAACCTATAGATTTTGATGCTACTTAATATATTGGCTTAAGTATAAAATATTGGCATTTAAATAGTATTCTCAAGTCTTAATACATTGATTAAACAAGTGCCTTTAAAAGAGGGTAATTAGTGACCATTGGTGAACAGGACCTCTGTATTCAGAGGGGTATGCCTAAACCTCTTGAAGATTCTCCATGTAAACAAGTCTGACCACATCACTCATTATCCTTTCTTTGTTTGCTTGGAAAAGGTTCAAACTATTTAATGAGGATTACACCATAAGCTGACTCTACTGAAAAAAGATTAATTGATATTTTCCTGTTGGAGGTTCCACCACTCTGTATTTGGCTTACACTCTCCCATTGTTATTGACACTGTGATCAATAGAGAAAAGCTGTTTAAAGGTTATCCAAATTTCACAGCTTAACATTATTCAACCTAATTGCATTTTTTTTCTTGCTCCATAGACTTTGAGCCCTTAGGGCTCTGAGCTTGTTTGAAGACATATGTTTTTTGCTTTACTTGTTTGAATAGAACGTTTTATGGCAAAAATCTGGTTATTTTTAGATATTTTTGCTTAATTAGATGGTGAATAAAGTACCCACTCAAAAATGGAATTTTAAAAAGATAGCTAAATTTTTGTGTAAGTGTTAAAACAATTTTTTCCAGTGTACTATGTATGTAGGGCATTTAAAAACATAAACCAGTATTGTAACATCTTCTTGGGAACACAATATAAGAAACAAGAGTTCCACACATTTATATATAATTCTGTGATACAAATCTTTACAAATTTTCCTAAAATGTGTGTATTATGGACATATGGCTGGCATATTTGGATAACACCATTTGCATTTTTCAAACTTGCATTTTTTAAAGCACTAGCTTGCCTTTTGCGGTCAGAATGGCAAAACCGCTAGTGTATCCCATCTAAAATTCCTTTGTTTAACTCTTTGTCACTTTAACATCTTATGTGACGCTAATATGTTTACCTTTTCTTTAAAAAAGTAACCTAATTTGTTGAGGGAGTAAAATAAGAAAGACATTTCTAAACTGTAAAGTTTAATAATAGGAGGGAGTCACATCATAGTGTTAAAAAGAAAGGATAGTGTCAAAATTTGATCTTAGAAAAAAAGTGCTTTGAAAATTACTGGCTGGTGAGGGAGCATGCAAAAATGATTTTTCTTCAGATTAATTCCCTAGAAAGATTTTTTAGTTTTTTTCCATAAGTATCTAAGGTTATTTATTTAAAGTAGATTTAATTTATGAACATTTAAACAAAATAGTGGAATATATGATACCAGTAAAAAAAAAGAGCAAATAAAGATAACAACCCGGCATTGGAAACTGGTGGAGATTGTATTTGTTAGGGAAATGAATTTTCATTTGCTTAATGTTTTCTAACACACACCCCTAAATTTCTTTATTTAAATTTTAAATGTCTTTATGATGTACTGTCTAAAGGAAGCTTGATGTGCACATTGGCTTATCTAGCATTTCTAAGATATACCTCTAGTCGTCTCCCAAAAAAGCAGCCTTGTATTTAAGATAAAAAAATACCCCACCCATGGCTGAATAATTTACCTGCCTTACATAATTTATTCACATCAAATTATATTATCTAAAAAGCATCTCTTTGATATAGATTGACAATCTTTATAAATTAAATCTGTCAAAATATATGATCAGTATTCTTTTTATTTAGATATCTACCTCAATGTTCCATGTTATATTTTCTATATATGTTACAATATGCACTATTTAAAATTTTGCAATATTGTGCATATATTTGACATATTGCAGACATATTTGGGATCACATTGTGGACATATTTGGAATATTTCAGCTTTTCTCTCTTAATTGACATACTATATGGCTACTTATATTCCCAAGTTCACTTTAACTGCTTCTTT